>VWZT01002066.1:200453-277079 GCA_013397055.1 Pachycephala philippinensis
TTATATTTATATTTATATACACATTGCATAACGTGAGGATTATGAAAGCGCTTCAGTATCTTGGCTGGCCTAGGCTTTCTAGAAATCTATTAGGATTGTGTTTTATAGGATAAAAAAGACAAACACCAAGCATTCTAGAGTTACTTAAGGTTGCTGATTGAGTTGACCAAAACTTGCAAATGAGCCTGAACGGTTTGGTTCCAAACAATTCTTCCTTACTCATGATTTTCTTTCTTTTTTTCGTTTTGGTGGTTGTTGTTGTTTGGGGGGAGCTTGGGGGTTTTGTTTGCATTTGTTTGTGGTCTGTTTTTTTCCTTCAAAAGCAATAATCTTTTTCTCTTGCTTGTTTTCAAAACTTTCCTAGGTCTTGTGTTCCAGTAGGGTTATATGGCATATTTTTGGGGTCATGAATTATTTCTGTGCCAGTTCTACTTTGCTATAGGAAAAACTTGTGCAAAGTGAAGAATCTGAGGAAGGGGAGCATAATCAATGGAAACACAGGAGAAACCTTTCCCTTGAAAATAAGCAGATGAGTCTGTATTTAGTCATCAGTTAATAATAATTCATGAGTTCTAATTTTAAATAAAAGCATATGGAAAATAATTGTAAAAAAATGTTTACATACTCTTTTAATGATGAGTTATGAGCAGCTTTAAGAATATACTTTTTCTTGCAAATCATTCATAGGTGCAGAATTTGAGACAAATCTTGATTGCGAGCATTACTTCAAAGTAACAGCATCTCATTTTACCACAGTTTTTATGTGAGTAAAAATGACTGAGAAAGGTTTCAAGTCATCCTTGATTCTCAAAAGAGCCTGTTGATGAAGAGAGACCAAGTTGATGCCAGATGTGTAATGCTGCCGAGGTTTTATAGAAGAGTGATGCTTGAGTACTTCAGGGAATGAGAAGGACCACAGTGGACTGGGAATTGGAGATGACAGAATTGGCTGCCTGAAGTGGTGTGTGAGATCGAATTATCTTTGTCATAGCAGTTCTATTTTTAAGA
This sequence comes from Pachycephala philippinensis, assembly GCA_013397055.1. Classification (NCBI taxonomy): domain Eukaryota; kingdom Metazoa; phylum Chordata; class Aves; order Passeriformes; genus Pachycephala; species Pachycephala philippinensis. The sequence goes on from VWZT01002066.1 coordinate 201,462, forward strand.
TATGTGTGATGAGGAAGGGTTAGGGACTCAACCTTTGCTTATAAATACAGGTGGTTCATGAGTAAGTCAGGGTGGACTGAAGGCAAAATAAAGTCAGTATTTTGTTTTGAAAATCAGGCTTGAAAGTCTTGCATTGGTTAGGGATGTAGTACACAAGTGTACAGTATATGTATTTATAGTAAAAAATAAATCAATTTGTTACCAGGACTTCAGGTGCCAGTTCAGTAAATTGATGATGTGCCTAAATCTGCATGTTTCTGTAGCTGCATTGACCTGTATTGTGAGAAAAATGTAGTTCTTGCTGCAACCAGCTTATAATCCTGAATGGAAATGGAAGTGATCCCAGGGATAACTAGATCACAAATGTTTTTCTTTTGATTCTGGTTGTTATGCAACTGGTTTGAGATTATTTCTGTACAGCTTGGTTAGCAGTAGGTTGGACTTCCCCAGCTGATTTTCCCTCAAAAATACTTGGGAGCCGCTGTATAAAGCTTGTTCAGTATTGGTGTGTTGGCCATGGACTCTGACATAGGAGCAGATCAGGCAGATAAGGTGAGTATTGTTTCTTAGCAGCTCTTTGCAGAGTAACTTTGTGGTCTGTGCCTTTGTCATTGACATGTTACTCATTTGCGAAGTTTCACATAACTGAAATGGCAAATAATTGTAGGCTCTGTTACAAACTAGAGCTGACCATCTAAGGTTCATCTGGTGCAACTGGCACGCCTGCATCAAGCCATTATAGTCATGACCTTCAATGTATCTTAAAACAGTAAGAAAAACTGTGAAAGCTGATTGTTTTTAGTTAGAATTCTCAGCTGAGAAACAAGTGGCAGGAAAAATTTCCTTTTTGTAAAGATACATTGGGTAGATCTGTCATCGTCATAGAATTTTAAAGAATGCTTTCTTCTGGAAAATGGGATTTTGGTTCCATCACAAAGCTTAGTATTCCCTTGCTGAGATAAAGAAAGCACAAATAAAAGGTTCTGTTTTGAAAAGAAGAATCCAGCCTGAGAATGGTGACCATTGACAGTAATTATGGATAGAGCTGAGTCATGATGTTTAGATGATATTGAGGCATTTGGTTTGAAACAGTAGGATTAACATGCACTGTTCAAATTATTACTGTGGCTTCTTTTTGTTTTTCTTTTCTATGTGCCTGACCAGATGCTTGGGAAGTATGACATGAGTTTGTCGTGATAGGGCCTATCTCAGTTTTTTTAATGATCAGGCAATTACTTTTTGTTTCATACCTATGTTGCTGGCATGATTCAAAGTATACGGCAAGTGGCACTTTGTTTCAGTGGCTTGATCTGCCCTTCTCTCTCCTTTTGGCAATTGGATCTAATTAGTGATCAGCTCTTCAAATCTGGAGCACCTGTTTTTGTGTTCTTGGGCAGTACCATTACAGTGAAACTCTGATCTTCACTGGAATTCATAGCTGTTATTTAAAACCAGTAATAATACAAAATGAATGTGCAAAGAAAGAATAAAAATATACTAACTGTTTATCTTTTTGGCAAAAGGTTGTCCTTTCCTATGATCTTAGAATGCTTTTATTTTTTATATCCAAGTACTTTATTGTACAATCACCATCCACTAACAACTGGATGACTTGTTAGTGATCCGTCTGTCACTTAAGGACAGGGATAACAAGGTCAGTGGGGAGAATAAAAATTAGAGCAGAAAGTGTTCCTTGTGTGTGTTGTTTTGCTCACTGAAATATCTCTCCTTTCTAATCTTTATTCTCCATAAATTGTAAATAACAGGATTTGACAGAAATATAGATTGCCTTACTACACAGTAATGAATGCTTTAAGAATCATGATCATTTGGAAAACTATGCCAAGAAGCAGAGAATTTTTTCTTCAGTCATCCAAAAATGTGCATTACAGAGTTCATCTTCACCTTTGGCATCTATCAAGCAGCTTGCTGGAAGCAGCAGAGCTAGTAAACAAAGCACGTTGGAGTAAAATGGACCCCCATGGGAAATAATTTAAAGTCATACTGAAGTGTTGTTTTCAAAAGACATCAAATCACATTTCCACTGGAATATCAGACATATTAAACACGTGTGATGGAGATTTGAGGTTAAAAGAGACTGCTGCTTCTGCACTCACTGAAAAGCTCAGCAACTCACGGTTATGTCTGTCACACCTGGCTCTGTACAAGCCCACAGTACTTCTGCCAGTTTGTAAGAACGTTATTTAAGATGTGTCAGTATATTTATTTTATATTTTTTTTTTTTATCTGCATGTTTTATGCATGCAAAACCAGAGGCTAATAAGTATGTGCTGGTTTATTTTCTCTCCATCTGGGCTGTTTTTATGTGTACAGTATGTCCATAATATTTTGATAGACAGCATACAAAAGCCTCTAATAAAAAAACAGGGAACTGCAACTAAAATTTCCTAAGGTTTGAGGGGGGAGGGGTGGTTTTGTTTTAATTTTGTTGATTTGACAGCTGTCTCTTGTTTCTGTGCATAGCTGGAGATTGCATGTGGCCCAGGCAGTGAATTGGATTGCTTGAAAACCAAATTTCTGTCCAGAACCCTCACCAAGAGTTGTTGCATTCTCTAAACCAAACTCCACAAAGATTTGGAAGTGTACATACTTGGAAGGTGGTTTAGGAAGAGGATGGGAGGTGGGTCATGGGCTAGGTTTTGCACTTCCTCTCTCAAACAAAGATACTATCATATTTTCTCTTCTTGACATCTGCTTAGCAAAAGGCAAACTTTGTTATGGTGACAGCAAGAAACTATTGTGAGCTTGACAGAAGTACAAACAGGTCTTTGTACAGGGAACTTTGGAAAATAAGGTTTAAGAAAATGTTTTGTAGATTCAACAGTTTTCCTGGACAGCGACTTGCCCAATCCATGACCCTGCTAGCCACAGTTCTACAGAATGCTACTGTTGGTAAGCTCTAATAAGCAGAATTTCCTGTTACTGCCTCATAGACTCTTCCAATGTGGAGAGGCCTGGCGGAAGTATTGCATAATGGGTAGGCCTGGATGTGGAAGTGAAGGCCATGGCCTGTGGCATTTGGAAGGAGAGAGAGCCTGAACCATGTAGAATAAATGCTGCTGAAGTGCCGTTTTCATGTGTTAAGGGGAGATGTTGGCCGAGGGCCATTTTACATTAGTCCCTGTCCGTGGTCTCCAAGGTTGGTGGGGCTGGAGGACAGAACCCATGCCAGAGCGTAATTGTGTAGCAGCTTGGTCTGAGCTGGCACCTTGGGATGCTGCTGTGCACCCAAGATACCAATTTATACAGCTTGGCTGTCATTCAGCTGGGACTTAGAGAAAGTACCCAAAAGCCAGGTGCAGGTATCCAACTCTGGTAAAAACTGTTCCTTGTGTGGAAACAGCCATCTCAGCCAGGTGATGTTAGTGCCATTGTGCTTTTAGTTAATTTAGTGGGTGATTTTGGTTTTGTTTGGTGGGGTTTGATTTGAAGATGCAGAGCAGATGAAGTGATACACTGCCATACCCAAGAAGCACCCTCACCCTACTCATTTGGAAAATCAGCACCTTTTATCTTGTATTGATTTAGCTGATCCAGCCCAATTCACTGTGCAAGCACTGCAGCGGGCTGGCTGCTTGGTTCACTGGTGATCTTGTAAACACTCCCTCTTCTAGGTAGCTGCCTAGCATCAAGTTTCCACTAGAGTGCTAGTGTTTTTCAGTTTTTGGAGGTCAGAATGTGTTATAAGCAATTTTTGTGTTGTCACTCAAGAATGTTTGGATGGTTACTCAGTTCAGATTCAAATTATTTTGAAATTCATGGCTTTTAGATTTGAACTGGATATTTAAAAAGTGGAAGCACATTTCAGGTTCCCTCATTTCTTTCGTGATGATAGCATTTGGTGCCAAATGGGGCATTTTAATCTCTTTTTTAATACTGAAATTACGTGATTTTTTTTTCATGTTCCACATCGGAGAAATAAGGTAATTAGAAGAAAATATTCATTTGTGTGTCTGTAGAGGAATACTTAGCAGTCCGTTGAATCGTCATTTGAATTTCAAAATGCTTTGAGAAGTACAGGTTTACATTTATTTAAAAAATACAAAACCAAACCAAACCAAAACCAAAAAGCCTCAGTAAGATTTTTTCAGGGCAAGCACCATATGTAGTTTTATTGTGTTGTATATAGTGGTGATTTTAGCTTTCTAAGGAATAGAGAGAAGTAAACCTTCATCTGCACTCTGCTGTTTTGTTTTTTCATCATTGAAACGTCATTGATTTTAAAACTACAGGTGTGAAACTTTCCTCATTAACTTGCATACTGCAGTTGATAGGGCACATCCATCTAAACCATTATCTTCTCTCTGGAAAATGAAATGAAAAAAAAAATGTAGCGTTGCTCACCTGTTTTAGCTGATCATCATTATAGTAAAAAAGGAAATAAGGGAAGGCATTCTCTTAGAATATTTAAGACAAAAGAATTTAATACATCTTTTAAAACAGTAATATTAAGGGAGACTGAAAAAAAAGGCCTTTGTATTATCTGGCTTTCGGTGGTTCTTAAGCCCATCAAATGCAGCTATTGAAGCTAAGTGCAGTATGTGAACAGTCTTGCTGGTACTGAATATTTCAATAAGCTTAAGATAGTAAGACTGCATGCAGGAGGGAATCTTGGGAGAGGATAAACCTAAAAGTCAGCACACTGGGGATGAAGAAAAGCTGGAAGACGGACTGCAATATAAGAGCTGCTTTGCTGAAGCTTTTACTTGGTTTTGCCTCATTGAAACGCTTGTGTGTGCACTTCATATCTAGAATTTCTTTCGCTAATTTTTCTCCTGATAGTCAAAACATCCTGTTCTTTTACTGTGGGCTAGGAAAATGGCACAAAGATGAAGTAAAGTTAGTGGCACAGACTTTCTTAGTTGGCACATGGGGTGAAATGGTGGCCCTTTAGAAAATCAACACAGAACTTCAAGCTGTGGGTTTAGGATCTCCCCAAAGAGCTCGAAATTAGCAAGTTATACTGTGGCAATCCCTGGGATGGGGATTGTGCCCATTAAATTTAGGTTTGACAATATGTGATTGTGCCAGTGAAATATTTGTCTAGTTAGGAGACTGTTTCACCAGTCATGACTGCCAGCTTGGGTATGTCTCAGTGCTTCCTGAGTTCCCACAAACCACACTGGTGATGCCCCAGACAGCAGTGTCAGTGTCAGTACCAGCACATGCCATGTGCCAGGTCAGTGTCTGCTTAATCTTGGAAAGTTTCCCTAAATGTTGTAACCCCTTTTCTTTAGTTAGGGGTCCCTAAAGATCTGTTTGATTTGACTTGTCATCACTAGAGTTAAGAGTGTTTACACTTGCTAATGTTTTTTAAAAGTGTTCATAAAAGAAAAAACTTAATGGCCCCTCAGTTTCATCTGTTTCAGAACATTTTTCATCTTGCTTCTAGGCATATGTTTTTTCTTCCATTAGTATCTTATCATTTGCCATAGCCAGACTGCCGTAAGTAGGACTCACTGCATTGCAAGTGGTGCCTTTTGTGCATAACAGTGCCTGTGATTATTAAAGAAAGTTTCTTTTCTTTAAATAAAGGCTTTGACTTTTTTATCAGACCTAAAGGCTATTAAGTTTTAAATGCCATTTGTTTTTCATTAAAAAGGCTTTTCTATTTTAAATCCTTGACTTATTTTTATTGGAAAAGTAATATTCATCTCTTTTTTTAAAATTATTGGTGCTTAATCCATTAGCTAAATACAGAGCAGTAATCCCATATGGCAAAGTAGGTTTTGCTGGGTGTGTGGGGGTGTGCACGTGTTTATGTGCATGAATAATTTTATGCTTCCAGCTTTCTTTATTTTCCTCCTTTAACTTCTGCTTCCTCTAAATTTGTCCTGGTGCAGAAATTATGAATGTTGATGAAAGATTTATATATATTCACATGCAAAACTAGAAAATCATCCCAGTCCTGAAGGGACCAGTGTTCATGCTTCTTTTCTTTCATTCTACCCATATTTAGAGGTCCGCTTTGAATATGCTTTCTAAAATAAAAACTTACATTTGATATGTTTTCCTAAATTCATCTGCATTTAGTTGCAATGCTGCCTCCTGTTTCAAAATCAGGCATATGAAGCATCTGCTGGAGGCATATGAGCATTGTAGACAGGATCAAACTTACAGTTTATCAGCTGTACCCTTGTTAGGAGTTGTCACATTAGTCGATAGCGATCTTTGTTGTGGCTTTAGGGAGGCAGTGGGAGGTGGCATAAGAAGCCTGAAAGCTGTTAAGCTGTAGGGGATGTGTATTTGCAGTATATCATGCTGACAGGAAACCTTGATATGATTGTAGTACAGTTAGAGTGGAGTTAAAGCGAAAGTTCTTAACACAGAAGTACACTAAAACAGCAAATCACAATTTCTGCTACTTCTCTTCTCTGGTGAGTTTTTCTGCAGAGTGCAAGGCTTCCCTGCATTATCTTCCCTGACCTAATGAGTCCTGTGTAGAGGAGACAGGTGGGCCTGTAATGCGCTGGCTGGGGACAGAAAACGGCTATCACTGAGATTGCCTGCTTTGAAGAGTCAGTCACCGTGGTGTGTTGCAGAGCTGATCAAGAGATCTTGATACTCCTGGTCGAACTAAATGTCTTTGGTTTTCTGCGTATCACCCAAAGGTTTTGCTCTGCCTGCCACCATTATCAACACACGTTCACGTGTTCCAGTTTGACCAACTGTGGTTGTAGCCGAGGAGTGTTAGAGAGGTAAATGTGTAAACAAACACTGTTAGAGTCTCCAAAAACACAGCATACCAGGTATAGCCCTGGGAACAAATTAGCATGAGTCTGTCATGGTATTTATGCCTTGACACAAAACTGCAACAGAAGAGAGAACTGATGCAGCTGGATTTTTTCTGACTGATTTGAAGAGGCTTTTCTGTGATTACAAGAAGTGTAAAAGAGTGGAAAAAAAGTTACTCTGTTATTAAATTTAAATTATTTAATAGTCCTTTTGACCACTTGTTTATGAATTATGAATTACAAAATTTTGCAGGGGTGTCAACATCTGTAGCAAAACCGTGAATTACTGTAACCCCAGTTGGGTATCTTCTGTTTTTTGTCTGACAGAACAGACAAAAAGTAGCTTGGAGAAGTAGCTTGATCTGACTATTCTATACTCATATTCTGTATAAAAGATACTAAAGTATTAGTGCATTAAAAACATCTAACATTTTTATTTATTTGTTTTGACAGTTCACTTTTGTTTATGTTTTTCTCCTGTATGTCCAAAATTGATTGTCCTTACAAGTTTTACAGGTACAGGCTATTGCAGATTGATTTCAGTGGCAACTATTGTAATTTTTCTTTAAAATACCGGTTTTACAAATATGTAAGGCCTCTGTTTAATTAAAGTTAAAAGTCTGCAAACATGTTTTTGGCTTAATCTCTTAACTGTGGCTGTGTTGGTATCCTTTCTTGGCCAACTGATATTTGGAGAAAAAAATTTGAGTAGTTTTGAAGCTGATGAGAGATTCTTTTGACTTTACAGGCTTGGCTCTGAAATTATACAGCTTTTTGAAGAATAGATTATAGTTTTAAGCTCGCAACCTTGAAAACATTTCTTTCTACCTGTTAGCCTTTTAGCCTGATTTTTATCATTCCCATAATTCTAAAAAAGAAAAATACCATACTGCTTCCTCCTTTTTAGCCTTTAATCCAGTGTGAAATTGGAAATGTTGGTTAAAGTTTAACCAAAGTGACCAACTGATATTTGAGAATAAAATATACTAAAATTATTTCTGTTAACAGAGAAGATGTACTCAATATTTTCCTGGATCCTTGGACTTACTACACAGAAATTTTGTCGCTTTCCACGACAAAATTTAAAACCCATAGGTAAGGTTGTTGCCATGTGCACGAGCTCTTGTCCAGAGGAGAAATAAAATTGAGTAAGAGAAACATTATTAGAGGAAATCAGGATGAAAGATCTTTTGTCAACAAGAGAGGAGAAAAGAGTGTGATGTTGGTAGTTAAGTTTGATCTCCTGATCAAACTCCAGGCTGTCCACTGCTATGCATCTTATTATTTCCTTTTTCTTCTGAAAAGATGCCATTTCATTTCTTGGCAATTTTTTTTTTGTGTTTGAACACTCTGATGACCTCTGTGATGACATCTCCTCAGGATTCCAGAATGTTAATTTTAAGTGACTAGATCAATGTAAAGGCAGAAATTCTTTATGTCTACGTTATGTATTTCTGGCTTGTGTTCCTATTCTCGTGCAGAAACCCTCCAATTTCAGCTGGATTGTGTCTGGTTTTGCCACAGTGGATATTGGTGTAGTCTGAAGTTTACAGTTTAGCTGGGAGGAAAACCCTGGGGACATAATTTCAGACTCTTAACTTATTCACTAGAGGATGCTGCTTCTCATACAAATTGCTACAAATCTCTACTTAGTGAGGCCAACTGTGAAATGAGAATAATAATGCTTATGCACCTTTGTAAAGTGATTTCAAATCTACAAATGGAAATTTAAGTTCAAAGCATTATTATTATTAACCACATTTTCCAGATAGGGTAATGAAGAAGAGAGAAGTGTAGCTCCTTTTCTCAGTATCTTCTCCCCAGATGTACTAACATGCTGGCCAGGGTGTATTTTCTATGTCTTTCTGGATCTGATAGAGATCCAGAAAGCTGATAAGAGTCTTTTACAGTTATGTTTAGTCTGCATAAATTATGCTTTTAGATATTCAGCCATTATTTCCTCTATATCTTGACCCAAATGTTGTTTAACACATAAAAAAATGCTCATCAGGATAGAAATCACTGCAGCTTCCTTAAAAACTTTTATTTTAAGGGGGTGCCTCTAGACCAACTATTATATGATCATCAGTTCTATAAATTGAACTAATCTGTTAGCCAATGAAGCAGATGGAGAGAGCCAAAGGTTTCCTCATGCAGTCATATTACAAAAGTCATTAGATTAAGAAATAGTAATAAACACGATACTGTTTTAATCACCCTTCTGGTTTAAGCCTTTAGGATTTGCATTTTAAAGGGCAACTCCTTTGCTCCAAAGTCCAGAAAATCATTCTAAATATATGAAAGCTAATGGTAAGATTGTATGTGGGACTTTTTTCACACTGCAAGTGGCAACATTTGATTGATTTTAAAATCTGTCCAGTACTGTGAGGTTCAAGCCTTTGAAGCACAGTAATCAGTTGTCTGTTAAATTTCAATTTCTAGCTGAAAGTACCACTATGACTTAGGTTGCACTGGGTTTTCTGACTTGGTTGGGTGCTCCCTAGAGCACTGATTTTGCAGAGGTTCTGGTAGAAGACCTAAGCACTGTTAAAATGGAAATAAACACGTGGTTCTTCTGGAATGGATAATGTGGCTTTAAGGTTTAGATCTAACCCTGTGCTACAGAGCTGTTTTGGTGGATTTTTTGGACTGTGTCCTGTTGTCTCAGGCTTGGTGTGCTGAATGTTAAAGATGTTTTTAAAGGGCAGTGCTTAATTGGGGAGCTCTTGATACCTCTTTCTCAGTATCATTCTGCTTGAAGCTACGAGGAAGTGTGGACACTCAAAAGGCAAAGAGACTTTAGTAAAAAATATTAAAAAGCTGGAGAGAAAGGCAGTTCTCCGCGAACTTTGAGGATCACAAAGAACTTGGTGGATTTGCACGGAGTAGCGGTGTAAGCACTAGAATATGCTTTGAGGTCCACTTTAAATAGTCAAATAAACCAAAAGATATCAGGATGAAATTACTTTGTGGTGGTCTTTATATTCACTTCAGGAGAGGTAATAAAGTTATTTACGATACAATGTTGTGTATAAGGAGCCTGAATTAGTTGTTGGTAAGAGATATTGCTTATTTTAAAAGAGACGTTCACTAAGGCAGTCATTATACTTTTCTACTGTATGGATTTATGGTTTCAAAATGGTTATTCCCCATAACTCTTAATTAAGCTTGACAGTTTTAGCATTGAAATTGAAGTAGTTGGTTGGAAAGACAGTCTGCAAACAAGAGCCTCTCTTAATGGTCCCATAGCTTGTCTTTGTTTACAGGCTTTACTGTATTGTGAGAAAAGGAAGAAAGTAACAGTTATCTTTAATTATGCATCATGTGCAGCATGTCAAAACAAGGGACAATAAACAAGCACAAGAGACTTACAATAGAAGTGATTATGATAGACTTTGTGTAGTGACTAAACCTACCAAACTTTATTGGTGTGACAGGTATCTTATGGGAACAGTTTGTCATAATGATTTGGAGGGTCTGCTCGAGTAAGTAGTATACTTACAGGCATTAACTATTTTTTTGTGAGCCGATCTTTGCTGGATATGGTGTCCTGTTCTGCCAGACTACAGTGATCCCAGTAATGCTATCACACCATTTACTTGCAAAGGGCTTTTTCAATCTTCTTTAAAAGTTATACGAACGATTAACAGCTCTCATTACAAAATTTTCAACATTAAGTAGTTTTTTTATACCTCTGGAAGAAGCATCAATATTCTGGTAGTGTTCTCTATTTGTTTCTTTATCACCCCCTACTTTTATTCCAAGGCACAGGTTTTGGGTGGTTCCTGATTTGAGTAAGCTTATTGTAGCTATTCAGTCCACAGAATTTTGATTTTAGGTCTTATTTTTCTGCCAGATGCAACACAATGACATATTACAGAATAAAATGTGAAAAGGAACTTCATCCAGGTTACATAAAAATTCCTTACCTGACTGATAATGTAATGCAATTTTCATCGCCTTTGTGGGTTTTATCTTTCTTTTTGTTTATTTTACCTTGTTTTCTCCAAGCGTAGATTTATCTATTTATAAAATATATAGAGGTAGGTCTTAAAAATGTTTTGTTAAAAAAAGAAGCCAGTGGTGGATGTAAAGTTATAGAATGTCCTAAAACAAGCAGCAAAACTGAGCTGCCTTCATCAGGTAAAAAAATTAGCTCTAGAAATAATAAAATGAAGCTCATGAAATCAGAAGACATAATTTTAGAAGTGAAATGTTTGTGAAGGTTGGGAAATTACAGTCATTGTCTTTCCTTCCTGTATCTGTTAAAAGAGTTCTCATTGTAGTATTGGAAAAGGTTCCCCTCCTCATCACTCTGCCAGGATCTTACTCCAGAGGCCTAAATACCCTCCCACTGCCACCACCGCTTGTGTGGGCTGTTGTTATGACCACCAGGAAAAGGAAAGCCCCTTTTGCCCCTGTGAACTTTCTGGATGGCACTCTGGACCCTGTACCAGATCCACTCCCTTCCAAGTACAGATGAATCTGCTCTGGGAAAATGGCAAGACTAAAAGGTGGTATGGGCACAAATATCCTCGCTGGCATTCACCCCAAAGGGGTTTGAGGTGTTGCAGAACCAGCTGTCTCAGCATGGATTTTCATGAAAGCATGTGAGGTGAAATCCTGGGAGTCAATGTGAGTTCACTCATCAGTCTCATCCATTATATCTGAGGAGTAAATAATTAATGGTTACAGAGGTCACAATTTGCTCAACTTTTTTAAACTCAGTGAACTTACTAAATATGAAATCCAACCATCTCCAAAGTCCATCGTAGCCTGGTTGAATGCTTTGTGCTTTTAAATAAGTGCTTAATTAGTGCACATGAGTTCGGGACAGTAAAAGATACTGTATTTCAATGGGATGGCTGAACAGAAGTAGGGAAAGAGAAGCCTGTAATTGTCCACACTGGAGTTTGGCCAGAAGCCATCTGTGATTTGTAATGTTACTGATAAGATAAGGCTGAGAAGCAGAAAGGAACTTTTGTTTTTTCGTATTGACTCATTTGCTGAATAGGAGCGTGATCTTCCTTCAGTTACATAATGCCTATTTTCCTCTTTCTCAAAAAGGGACGTTACTGTGTGCCCTCACTACGTTATACTGGAGTTTAGCCCCTGAGCTGTTCAGCAAATGCACACAGGACTTTTAGTCACGTACTAAAAGTGCACTTTTACGTCTACTTGTCCTGAGCATGGTAGTGGGACTGTATATACAGGGCAGAGGGAGAAATAGTATACAAAGAGTACAATCTATCAGCATAAATGTACTGAGGAGGAATCAAGCTGAGTTTGTCGGTGGGAATACCATGAGAAGTGGGAAGAATGAAGCATCTAAAATCCTGCTCTGTTGGATTTGGATATCTTACAGTGTGTTGCAGAAAGTCATTCCCTCCTTTTATGACTGCTAGTGCCAAGTCTTCTGAAGATAAGTGAGAAAACCACTCTTCTTGCCTGAAAATCATCCTACAAAACCAGAGGTTACACTTTTCTCTGAAAGCATGTCACACAGCAGGAAGGAGGCAACAGTGGATATCATGTTCCTGTAATACCATGAGGAAGTAATTGGAGGATATATTCAAAGTAGGAAAGAGAGGCTTGAATAAGTTGGAGCACAAACTGTGTTCAGATCAGTGGACTGCAGAATCAGACTTCCACAGGCTATTCCTGTTTAACTGTTTTATGAAAACAATTCCATTGATATATTTAATCTTGTCATGTCTGGGGAGGAGAGCACTGTCTTGACTGAATTTAGATGCGAATCCCCTCTGATAGAGAGGGAACCTGAACATGGGTCATCAGCCTCCTGAGGGCACGCACTAACTTTATCCATGCTGATAAAAGGTATAGCTCCTTCCCAGTTTCTAAAAAGGGGATGCCTGACATTGTGAAGAAGGATCTAATAGGTGTGCTCCGAAAACAGCTACTTCAAACATGCCCTTCCGATGAGATCAGTAGAGAAATGTCTCGTTGGTGGATGGGGTGGTGTTTTGACATCAGAGGAGGCATCAGGTTCCGTCAGCCTCATAAACTTAAGGTGCATCTTGGTGCAAATAGAAATCAGACTTTTAGGTGCATAGGATGTGTTAGTGTCAGTAACTGGAGTGTCAGTGGAGCGCTTGGCAGCAGCAGAGCTGGAATTTTAAATGCTGTGCAGTCAGGCACTTGTATGTTCCCATGGTTCCTACTCTTTGGTCAGTACTCCAATATGTGAATCATTAAATACATGTTAAATTTTGTTAATCCTGTAGAAAATATCCAGAGATATCTGTTGACCAAAGATAGGTGAAATGGCACTGTACTGTTTGCTGAGCTGAGTGTTTGCGGAGGGGGTAGTGCTTTGTACCTATTTGCCCAGAGAGACTGCTGGCTTCTGCCTGCTCTGCCTTGTGATTCCTTGAAGTCACCTTGCCCTTGCTGGGTGCAGATTGAGCTGATGATACCGACTGCCAGGGGAGCTTGTATGCCTGGTTGTATCCTTGGAAATAGAGACATCCCAGATAACAAGTATTGTTAGTGTGATGTATTCAGACAGTGTTGATACTGTGTTTTTAAAATGCATGGAGAGCAGTATATTAGACTTGGCTACTACATAGCTAGAAAATGAGCACCTATCTCGAATTTTCTTTTAAGGTTGGAATTTCCTTGAACAGTAATATTTGTTTGGATAGGACTGAAGAGATCAGTCAGTGATTCCTAAAGTTTTTTGAAAGGGAAGTTATTCTAATGTCTTCTTTTGGGGGGGAGGGGTAGAAGTTATTAATAGAAGCTAATGTTTTACTGTAATTTGTGTTTATTTTCCAGCCTGAAGATAAAATGGAAATTTCTTAGATTTTCTCAAGATTTGATTATATTTTCACTTTGATGCAGATTTAAGCTCCAAGAAAATGCTCTGTGCCTAGAAATTTGCAACACTAAAGTTAATTTTACCATAATGCTATCAATATTTTTATAGCAAGCCTGTATGTCTAATTCTTGTCTCTTAAGGTCTTCCAACTGGTATCAAACTTACAAGGTGTAAAACCGGTACTGTTTCAGATGACAACTTGCCTATGTTTAACGAAGCAAAGAACTTAGTATTTTTTTTTTACAATGTAGTTGCAGTGACATTCATGCATTTTTAAAGTTTACATTAAGTGTGAAAGTTGTGTCAGATTCTGCAGCCTTGGGGACTAGTCTTCCCATTCTGCACAAAATTGTCTTTCCTCCTGCTATTTCACTTACTAGTCATCACTTCAGTCTCACTTGACTATTTTTTTCCATGCCACAGGACGAAACATATCTGAATAATATTCTAGACCTCTACTTCTCTGTGCCTGTATCAGAAATCTCTCTTTTTTGGATTGTTGGACAGTTTGAGCCCAGTCTTGAAAACTGGAAGAGTGTAAGTGAACAGTGGATAACATCTCAGCTAAACAAACCAGTGCTGCTTCCAGCTAATTCTGACCTTTGCTGTGCTCAGGTGGAAATGAAAGTCCAGTTTGCAGAAAGTGCAGAACTATGGGTGTATGGTCTGGCCACATCTCTGGAGACAAGCAGCAAGGGTGTGAGGTAAATCAAGCCAAAGGCCTTGCAGTGGGAAATGGTGCATCTGCCAGTGCATGTCTCACAGAGCCTGTTTTATGGTTTACATACATTGCTACCTCCCCAAAGTGACTGGTTACTCTGCTGTGTTTATTTTCAAATGAGAGTTGGTAATGGGAAACAAGCATCTTTTCCATGTATATAATAGTAATAGATTGTTATTGTTTCTATGTAAATAGACAGTTCTCGTGATTCAGTTCAGTTCTGTGTTGCCCTAAAGAGTTGAATCCTGCCATGAAGTTTCTTCGTGATGCTGGACAAGTTATCTGAAACTGAGGATTCACTGCTGGGAACTGTGTGATCTTATTCTGCTTGACCAGACTGAGATGTTTGACACATAAAGAGCAGAAGTCCCAAGCACTCAGAACTGCAACTATAAACAATAGGACTTAGTATGAAAAGAAGTGTCCCATCACACACTGAGATCAGAAACGCAGCTCTCACATTCTCCAGAGAAGCACCAGAACTAATTGACAAATTTCATTGCAAGGCATGGCACCCTTCTAGGCACAGTGGTTGATGATGTGGGTAGATTATCCCATATGTATGGCCATGTTTGTAACTTATTGTGAGAAATTAGTTGGTTTGAATTCATACACATAAATTCTTGTAGAGGGTTTTCCAGAGGGTAACACATTGCAGCTTTTCAATAAGACTGTTTGCACAAATCCCCTTTTCTTCCCAATCTTCTTGCCGGAATTTGCCTGGAGAATTAAGAGCTGCAAAATATTTAAAAATCAATAGAATTTACATGAAAAAATTAACACTAAAATGCATTGACAGGGATAACAGTGCTTTTGCACAAAAATCAGTTGGGTATGCATATTTGATTTATTCATTCAATAAGTTTGAGAACATGCTTGTAAGGTCTTGTGATCCTTTTGCATAATTTGTGCTGGTTTATTATTGGAGTTGTCACTGTTATGAGGAAAATTAAATGGCTTATTTGGAGGCTTGGGATTCAGTGTGGTAAAAAGCAGCTACACAATATTTTAAAAGTAGTGGCTATAACTAGTGCAATAGTCTAAGCTTAACTGTTTCTCTGAACTAAAGCTGACAACTACCTTTTCAGCAAGAGCACAGATGGAGGAAATAGATTCTCCTGACTTGAATTTTTTTCCATTTTCAGAGTAGTAGTTCTGCAGGAGTTGTGAAACTTTTAAAATGTGAAAAGTTTCTGTGTTAGAGTGTTGATTTGGTCTGCACAATGATCCTATGAAATTATCCTTTTTTATATTCCTTGGTATCACAGCAGAGCACTGGACTTCCCAAGGAAAGGAAGCACTGTTGGGGAAAATCTGTAGTGGAAATCTTGGCTCAAGAAAGAGAACAGCAAAATGAGGATTGTTTTTGTATAAGGTGCACTATTTGTTCTGTTCAAAGTGAGGTTTTAGCCTGAAAGACAACCTTAGAAAGTAGCATCTTAGGATTCTATGTTAAGTGCTTTTTCAGGAATTTATAATGCTATATTTATAAGTTTTGAGTTAACTCCCCCTCACACCTTCCCTACATGATAGATAAAAGTGTCAAATTTTCTATTAAGTATAAAAATCTAAAGTTAGAACTAAATTTTGATGAGTATAAAATTAGAAAAGTGTCATGTAAACTAAACTGATCTTGTGGCTTTAGTCATGTTAGTTTGGTAAAGTCATTGTTTAAAAGATATAAATAAAAATTTAAAAGTCAAAAGCCATGTGGCTATTGGCATATTTACATTAACATTTTATTTTGGGTCAGGAATATGATTTTGAAGCAAGTCTCATGATCCTGCCTGTTTGCTGTGGTTTGCTTTACATTGCAGAGTGGTTTTGGACTATGTAAACCAATTTCCTTTTGGATAAAAATGTGCTCCTGGTATGCACATAACACTCTCCTACTGCTAATGGGTCTACGAAACCAGACTATGCTTAACCTGAAGTAGCCTCCCTCTCTCCCTTTCTCCTAAAACGTGTGTAGTGTGAATATCATACCTTCAGCACCAATAGTTTTGCTTTACAGACTGATTTTATTTTGCCATGCTGCTTGCTAAGGTAGACCTACATAGTGCTCGTAGTGAGCTGCCAAAGACATTAATTGATAAAACCAGAATCTTGTCTTGTGAGGCAGAAGTCAGCTTTCAAGAAGTGCTATATCAGCAAGTAAATTAGGTATTTACTTGCTGATTTATATGTGTAGCAGGTAAGAAACTACAGATGGTGTGTTTCAATGTCTAAAAAAAGAAAAAGCAAACAGACATGATGAAGAAACCCTTTTAGGAAGTGGGGAATGCTCCTTACTCTGATGGACCCATTCCCCCTTAGTTTCTGTCTAATCAATCATTTACTTTGTTCCTGGTGGAGAGATTGTTCCTTTTGAGTATGTTTGGGAAGTGGATGGTAGCTCTTGAAAAAAGCCCTGAATCAAACAGTCCATTTCAATATGCAGAGCATCAGTTTTGCACTTAACACTTGGAGACAGGTGCTTACTTGGCAGAAAATGGTGTAGATTTGGTGCTGATCCCCCAAACTCCTTTGCTTTAGTTTGAAAACCCCAAGTTGCCTCAGTAATCTTGCTCTGGCTATCTGTAACAATAACCTTATCTAATGTCACTGTAGTTCTGTTATGTTTGCTGGTTTCATGAACTGCTTTCTTTAGGGTTTATTATGATAGGCTCCCAGTAAATATAACTTATGTGGAAATACTAAAATCACAATTTTGATGTTAATTCTTGTGCAGCTGAAGAAACTTCAACTGCCATACAAAGAGCTGCCTCAGCCTGTTGCTCTCCTGTCTTATCAGTCAGTTTTGGAATTGTGAAAAAAAGCCTTGTTCCTTCCTACATACTCTGACATTTAAGTAGGCAGTGACTGTTCATTTAGAATTAATCTGATGGGTAGAAATTTTCTGAGTAAATTACGGTACCAGAAACTAAATTTTTTTTTTCTTTTTATGAGTTATTTTGTTTGGGTTTTGGTTTTGGGTTTTTTGTTTTGTTTTTTGGGGTTTTTTTGTTGTTGTTGAGGTTTTTTTGTTGTTTTTTGTTTGTTTGTTGTTTAGTTTGGTTTGGTTTGGTTTTGGTATGGTATATTTAAATATATATCATGATATATCTGTAGACTGATGTGAGAGCAGCCACATGAGCAGGAAGAAATTTTCAGTGAGATCATTCAGAGCTTTTACTCTCAGAAGCTGTTGTATATTCGGACTTCCACCTGTATGATCAGGAACGTGTGTAACTGCAGTGTCTTTTCAATGGATCTTGGTTAGTATCTTGGGTATTTAGATATATTTCTATCAGTACAGAAATTTTCTGGAAACTTATAACCACCTTCCAACTTTCAGCTCTGCACCTGTACTACCTGTCTCCTTCCTACTTCTTCCTCTGTACTAAACCTGATTCTTTGTTGATGTTTGATAGATCACTGCAAAGGAAAGGAATGGCTCCTCTTCAGGCAAACAATAAAACACAAATACCAAAAAACAAAACCAAAACATTAATTGTTTATTGGAAGCCCCTTTCTGCAGCTGAAGCTCTGACTTGGAAGTCGTGTCCCCCCATTGTGTATTACCACTTGCACCATGTCAGAAAGTCTGGGAATAGAGGTGATCTTTCCCAAAGGCCCTCTTGTTTGAAGCATTGAAAGTTTTTTCCTTGCCTCAGAAAATTCAGTAGCCAAGAACCTCCCAGTATGCAGAAAGATTTCTAGTGATATGATTCTGACACTGAAAGGAAGCAAAGTGGCATATATTGTTTTATTGGCTACCAGGGAAAAAGTTGTCTTTAAAAATATATATGGCTTTTGCATATGCTTTGTGGCAGACATACAGCCTGAAGACTGGCACATGGCAAGGGGGAATCAATAAAAAATGCATAATTATATTATAAATATTTATAAAATAGCTAGATGAGTATAATAGGACAGGGAGAAGCCAAGAAGGCTTTTAGAATAGCAAATCTGTGCTCTAAAATATATTGGAATTGTTCTGAGTCACAATGTGGTGAAAAGTCGTTGCATAGGCAGTGCATAGGCTATCAGGGATGTTCACAACACTTTTGATAGAAGTCCTTTTCAAAGCAAACATGAGAAGTTTCATCAAAGAAGTTCAGCTTAATAATTTTGGAAAGAAGGGAAAGAAAAAAGTTTTCAGAAAGGATGAGTTTATTCACTGATGGTGCCAGTAGAAACTTGTAGGCATTGTTGATTGATTGATTGATTGATTGATTGATTGAATTGTAACTTAGGAAAGGTTTCCAGCAGGATTAAAAGTGATCCATCTTTATTCAAAGATTAGGAATTTTCCAAGTCTGCTAAAAGATTGTTTTTCTATATTTTTCCATATAACTAACCGCCTGTTCACATAGTTGTGCACATGTTAATACATACTCTGTAGGTTATACCTGTAAAGACTGCAAGGTTTATAAGCATCAAATAGAAAAACAAGAGAGGGGAGGAATTCGGTTCCTTAAATGCAAGTAAAAATTTCCTGTAGTCATCCTTCTTTCCTGTAGAAATCAGGCCTTAAGTGCGTGGCTAATTCTTCTACAGGAGCACTTGGACTGTGGGACTTGACTCCATTTGTTCTCCGTGTTGATGTAAATATCAAGAATAAGCTGGAGGTTTTGTAGGGAGGAATTTATTCTTTTCTGCTTTTGCTGCAGATGGTTGAATTTGCTCAGGCTGCAAGAGCTGCAATAGTACATTATGAAAAAGTAAATTATACTAAAAATGGAAGAAACTGTGCAAGAGACAAACTTGTTCTGTGTTTAGCAAAAGGCTCACAAAAGCTTCTTCAGTGGAGATATCTATATCTGGGGACAGGTTATTTTTGCTGCTGATTTCTTGCTTACAGAATCCTCTTTCCCATTAGTCCAAACAGAGCACAATGTCATTAATGGTTGGGTCAGGGTGCTGATTATCTTTGTGAAAAATAGATGGGCAGACCGTCCAGGAGATAGATGCTTCCTAATTTGTTAAGGGCTTTTAAAGATAAATGGCCTTGAAGTACATTTGTTTTCAAATGAATAGCCAGTGGAGTGCTCGGAGCAGTGGCACAGTGAGCTTTCATCAGTTTTTCTCAGAGTGATGGATGTTGCATATTCTGTCTGTTGACGTGGTCTTTGCCATAAGATGTCCCAATTTATTAATAGTTTTTAGGGCAATGGTTGTAAATTATTGCAGCCCAATTTTATTACTGTTTTACGTCTACCGAGGACTGAGCTTTGTGTGCAGCTTTATATTAACTCAGCAGGCACCATTAAAATATTGACATTTAGGCTCATTTTGGCAGCATTAATCATAGCATTTTATCATGTATTAATTGTATGAAATGACTGGTTTGAAATGACTGGAATGTCCACTTCTCTAGAAGCAGATGAAACAATAATTTCCATTTCTCCACTTTTTCAACCCATAACTATACTTTAAAAAACCTGAACAACAAACAACCCTAAACACATAACCCCAGCCCCATCTCCTAATAGTGTGTGCTGGGAGCACCTGCTTCTTCGCTTCTTTGCAACTGAACATGTAAGACCCAGCAGGTCTTACAGGCCTCACTGGAAGCTCTTGTAAGTGTCATCTCTGAAAATCAGCCTCAGAAATCTCTGTGTGGACACCAACAGCCAGGCCTTGGCTTCAAAAATGTACCCTGATATATATAACAAGAGTACTCCTGAGTGCAAAAAAAGCTGGAATCAATGGCTGTTTTCATATGCTGATAAGGCTTAAGGGTTTAGAACAGGCACAGAAATGCCTTTTGTGATTCACTAGCAAGAACAGGCTTACAGCACCCATGTCTATTTGTATTATCATACCAGTAACAGAACCTGGGATATTTGCTGGCTCTTTTCAATGGAGGGCATCACTATATGCTTACATTTAATACGAAGAGTTGGCAGCCTTTCTCACTTAACAATCATTAGGAGATCTGCTGCTGAGGTCCCATTTTGTGAGGCAGCTGGAAATTGGCACTTAGTTTGAATGTATTGTTTTCTACCTTTCTCTTAAAGTTCAAGGACAAGGCAAAACTGTTCAGACTACACAAAGAAAAAACTTTCTCACTTTCCTTTGTTTACTTGGTCCTTCCACTTCTCCGTTTATTCCCTATGAAAATTTATTCCCCTATATATACATGAATTAAATGGAAGTGAGGCCCATGTCAGCAAAGATGGAAGCAGAAGACATTAGGAAAAGTATTGGAAAGCACCAGGCAGAAGATAGCTGTGATATTCATGTAGACATTTTACTGGAGTAAAAATCATCTAGATCTTTATTTATGTTTCTCTTGATACTTATGAAGGAGGACAACACTGTTGCTTCTGTTGTAGGAAACTGAGGCATCGAATGGGTCAGTGGGGAGGGAAACCCTAAATCACTCAAAAGGAAGGGTGCAGAAGATGCAGAACGGTGATATCCCAGTGTGCTAACCTTCACTTCATTCTCCTAACCATGCATTTAATTATTTTAAAGACTGCCCCTCCCAACTCCCATCCCTAGATGTTCCTTCAACTTTAGGAATTTGGCCAGCTGTATTTTCCTTGGTAACATCATATAGCTTAAACCACAGGCTTCTACTGTAGCCTTGTGCCTCCTGCTATACTGGATCTTCTCAAAAGACTTCCTAGTGATAGAGGTTTTCTTTTTTCAATTACAGTGGTTTCACATGACCAAATAATATTCATTAACTTGATTGCCTAAGGATATCAAGCTCCAGGGGAAACTCGTATTCCTATATGATTGGCAAGATAATTAGGAAGTGAAATAATGCAAATCCCACCACAGGCAGCCGTCAAAAGATTTACGTATTTACTCTTTGAATTAAAGTGTGTCATATCATAAATATTTTTTTTTTCTTTTAAGGCTTTTCTATCTGTAGGTTTATTATCGACCTTCACAGTGCACGTTTTGCAGGAGCAGGAGGCTTTATGAGCTCAATCAAGTTGGGCTGGTAAATCCACTGAGATTTTTAGTCTGCAGTATCACCTAGATAACACAGGCTAAAGTACACTTTTGCTTTTACTAGCTTTTGATTTTAATCTCATGGGTCATGGCCTTTCATTCTTCATTTGTAAAGTATCTACCACAATTAGAGCTACATGATATGGAAACACAGGCACAGAAGCCACTGATGGCAGCAAGAGTTCTGCATCCTCCAGGAGGGTGGAATATTGGATGTAAGTTAGAGACATCTTTATATGGAGTCTCCTCCAGCCTTCCCTGTTAACAGAGACCAGGGTGAAGCTCATATCAGTAACTGCTGCATCCAGGCAGCAGCAGCGAGTGGGAGATTAAATGAGAGAGCTGTATAGATGTGGGGTCCTGTTGAGGATGGCCTTCAGTAAGTAAAAGTCACTTATAAATTAAACATTTAGCAAAACCCTACTAAGTAAAAGGTATCTTATGAGATTCTGACAGCTTCTCAATCTGACAGTGGTAAAACCTAAGAAGCAAGGAAATTAGTGGAGTTACTCTGATGTGGTTGAACTAAAATTAATCTGGCAAAAAGAAAATTTAAAAAAAGGACAAAAAAAAATCAATATTCTTGCTAATGAGAACCAACATTTATCTTACAGGGAACCTGAAGTTTTGCCTTCTGATTCTGAACCAGCCTTTCAACAAAGGCCATTTTCATTGTCTGTGGAGCAGAGGTAATAATAACTTACATACATCTTCATTTGCTTATTTTCTTAGCTGTTACCCAGCTAATGTACTTCATGTCTGTTGAATTGCAGTGTGGCAATTTCCTCTTTACTGGAGCAATCTTCTGGTGATGGTGTGAATTGGCAGAGTATGTCCCTTGTTGCTGAATGCAGCAAATGAGCTAATTATGCAAATTCTGCATCCCTGCATTGCATATGTCAGTGAGAACTTTGTGAACTGATCTGTGTAAGACTGTAGCTTTTCAGAGGCTTCTTAGGACCTATCATTCTTTTGCTGACAAAGTGTGGCAGATCAATGGTGCATTTAAGAGTCTGGAAGTGAGCATTTCCTAAAGGTCATCAGTGAAATGTGTTAAATTTAATCAAAATAAAATGAACCGTGTAGATATTAAGTTGTGAAAGCGGTGGGGAATTTGCGTCCTTGTCAGAAATATGCAAATGAGATTTCTCTACCCCTTTGTTAAATATGCACAGTGCTAATCATCATCTCTGGTATGATAGCTTCAGATTTACTGACATTTTGTGGAGATATGTAAATCCTTACAAGCTTGGAGCTGTTAATTCCTCCATGCAGGAATGTAGTCCTTCAGAAGCTTTCTGAAAAGCCACAGGAACTGTCTCTAACTTGTTCCCAGGATGGGAACCTTGCAGAGAGATTCCTCTTAACTGACTGGAGCAGATAGAGCTATTTGGTTGCACCATAGGCGTAAGGACTGGCAGGGGGTAGCTGTACAGTTAAAACGAATTGGAATAAGGGACGAAGTGAGCAGGATGTATTCATAGCACTTAATGTCAGTAAACCCAAATTAGGTGCCTGTATAGCCAGAGGAGCGATAAAAAAAAGGAAGAGAGTTGTACAAGATGCTTCAAAGCATCTGAACAAGTACTGTACCCCAAATAGACTCCCTTTCATTTGCATAATCAGCAAGAAAGTAAGAAGTGCTCAGTGGAAGGGCTGTCCAGTTATTTTATAGATATGATTCTACATATTTTTTTCATTTAAAAAGATACACTGAAACACTTGATCTGTATTAAATAGGGAAGAAAACAAGGTGAAGTATTTGATCTTATTTCTTTGTCCAACCTTTCCTGTTTTGAGGATTGGGGTTAGAAAAAGAGGCAGTAAACCAGCATGCACAGCTTTTGAATGGCAGCATTTAGTGTCTTGAAGTACCTTGCATGTATTTCTTTTGTGCTGCATTTTGTTCATCAGACATTTTTTTGTCTGTCCTTTGGAATTTTAAGTCTTCCTCTTTTGATCAAACCTTGGGGCATAGAGTGCTTCTTACTGTAACACTAATGAGCCTTTAACTGTAGTGCTTCTGTAAAGGGTTAAAATAAGGAGATGAATAAAATCAAGTAGGCGAAAGACTGTCTTGTTTGAAGCGACCTCAATGCATTCCTGTTCTCTGAGCATAACTGTGTTGAAAGTGATCTCTGGTGCTGTAAATACTTTTCCAAAGAGTTTGTGGGAGGAGCAGAAGTCCTAATTAAGCTACTAAGACTTTTGCTGGTAGATTACTTTAAGAAATAGGTGGATAATTTCTGTCTAAGTAAAATGACAGATGGAGGTGGTTACATGGTAAGCATGAAATGTTTTTCTTCGAAGCATCTCAGCTTCAGCAAACCTTAGTGAATCCAGGACAGGCTTTTGGTAATGCCTGGCTTACAGTGCCAGTGGACTACTTTAGGTGTCAGCAGTTTTCTGGATCCTGCTTCTGAAGGGAGCATTAGCACAAAGACTGTTGCAGGACTAGGAGAACCTGGGGGGTTTGGTATGTGAACTGAAAGCAGTTCTGAAAGAATCATCCTTAGGAACAGTGCTTGATGACCAGCTCTATGTGCTTGAGATATCATAAAGAAGAGATGAGAAGGAAATAATGGGGCTGTTAATCCACAGAATATTGCCAGCTGCACGAACTTGGGGGAGAGGGAGAGAAAAATGCAGAGGAAAAAGAATACATAATATTGTCCCACTTCTCTGAGTTACAGGAATCTTGGGTGTTAAACTGAGTACAGAATGCTGAGATGGGTTATTATCAAGTAGTTTGTGTCTTATCAAAATAACTTCTTTCATTGGCCCTGTCATTTTAGTGTCAAGTAAAAGTGGTGTGATGTTACATGTCGTAAGTTAAAAAAAAAATCACATCAATAAATGGCTATTCTAGGCTAAAATCATCCCAGGTGTAACTCCTCTTGACCTCAAGAAAAAGTGGTTGCAGCTAATTAACCTTTGTCTTATTACACACGTGTATGAAATCTATTTTTACTGACATACTTTCAAAAAATCTATTTCAGTCTGTACAAGTTTGCATGAACTTCCTTTCCTGTGCTTTGTGAAGGACACTGAAATCAGATTACATCACTTCCAGGGGACATATTTTACCATTCTTGCCATAGAAGGATAAGTGACAATAATGAAGCAGTACAAGCTAAAGATTATATGATTTTAGTCTCTTACATATCATTAGTGTAGTAAATCAGTCTAGAACATGTTCGCTTGTTTGGTGTTTGGTACAGACATGCAGTATTAGTGCTGTCCTAAAAGCAGGATGGATGAAATGCTGGGAAAGGGATAGTTTGCAAAAGCAGGATGAAGACTAATATGGCAGAAAACACTGGTTGTTCCCTGAAGGATTTATTGGATTGTGTATAGTGAGAAGGGGACAAACCAAATGGCACGAGAAATTAAAGAGAACAGGTCAGTAAAGGGGAATAGGTAATATGGAAAATATGTGGAAGAGTCAGGGCCCTGCTTTTCTCAGAGCTGCACATCTTTCTGTCTGTGAGTTTTCTATAAGGAAGATTGGATCCAGTGGGCCCTACCTTAACAACACTGTCATGCATCCTAAATTCATGTTTATGCAAAGTTTCTAGCTCCTGGTTTGAATCCTGTTTAATAAAAAAAAAAAAAATGGTTGTGAAAAAATCCAGTTTGAATTAGTCTCTCTGTCTACTTTTCAAGGGATTTCAAATGTAAATATATCTTGCACAGAATTGACTGGGAGTTGAAAGTCTGAAGCTGTCTTTATGTTAAGTTGAAAAGTACAGAAGCCCAGGTTTTAGTGGCTGAAAACAGAACGGGCTTTCTAGGGAGTAAATGAAAGTTCCTGAGACTTTGATTTTGCTCTTTAAAATCACTTTAATCAGAAATGCAGTGACTTACTTATGCCAAGAATTTCAGCTATGTCTAGTGATTGCAAGTGCTCTGGTTTTTTGATGTCTCCCTAGGGAAGAGGCAGAATTATTGCAGTGCTGAGAAATCACCTCAGTGAAATTGTCCTAAGTTCAGCATCTGAAAATTGTTCCCTGTTTCTGAAAACATTACCCCTACAAGCTACTCAAACAGTGCAGAATTGTCTTCATGTCCCTGCTTTACGATAGGATGTTAAATGGCTGTACATTGCAGAGTACTTTCCAGTCTTCAATGTTGACAGTGACAGCTGTAAAAAACAAGGAGTTATGCTCTGGAAAATAAGATTTTTACTTAAAAATTCAGAGTGAAATGGCAACGTTCTACAGCAATCTGATGAAGTTGTGCTTTACAGTAGGAAAATGTGTCTGTGGGTATTCTTTAGTTCTCACAATGATTGTGATGCATTGGCCACCGTGCCTTCCTCAAAAGGATTGTGATCTCTTTCTACAAATAAACACTTTCTGTGAAAGCTTTTAATCAAACAAAACATGTTGAACAACTTTAAATATTAGCCATTCATACTACCAAATGTACTTGGCTGATGTATTAGAATAAGCTACCAACATCCCTTTGGAATGGGCTGACTGAATCCTGACTTGTGGGAGGTGTGTTTAATGTTGGACAAGGAAGGAGACATCTATGAAACCAGGCTGCAAAAACGTCTGTCCTTCAGGTGCACATCCCTAAATAGTCTCTTCCATGGACCATCCTTTTCAGTGAAGGAACTCGCCGTCTAGTTCTGTCTTCTTATGCTGCTCTACAGACAATATGACCAGCCACTTCATGTGCACAGTATATAGGCATTTTTTGACACCTTGTAGATCATGACAATGGAGGAGCTCCAAAAAGAGGAATGTTGCTCACCCTGGAGAGTTTGGCTCTATATTTTGTGGGGGGCATTCTTCTACAGCAGCAGTGTAGTAAGTCCAATCCAAACTCTGTTAAATTGTCTTCATGTAAATGGTATTTTCTTAGACTATTTCTATTGTGATGGCTTATCCATGAACTGAGTTTTTTTGCAATTTTCCATCTCTATCAATACCCATATTGCAACAATCAAAGCAGCTGTTGCATTCTCAATCTTCTCTTGAACGTCAGGCAACTTTCCTGCCAAGGCTAGCCTACTCTTTGGTGAAAATGCTGATAATGGATGGTCGGTTAGCACCTAGAGGTGACTGTGCATTACAAAATAGCTCCTCTTACTAAATAATCAAGTCAGGAAAGGTGCTGATTTGTATCACCAGTTTCCGAGTCATCTGTCTTTGAATGCCATGTGCTCCCATACATTTTACGTTCCATATGCTTTTGTCTGCAATGTAATTGGTGATTGATATTTTGAATGTCTTTGTTGAGGTCCAAGACCTATGTGTAAAGGGCAATAAGATACAAGGGACAATACAAAGTTCAGGTATCAGTTCAGATGTACAGAGGGGAAGGTAACAGATTAGTTGGAACCGTTTTACTGTCTCAGAGCAGAAAAAAGGATACTGTAGTTTAATAAGAGCAGGGGAAATAAACTGACTTTCCCTGGTGCTATTTTTTTCTTCTCTATGATTGATACCTTTTCCTCATTGTCTTTAGGGGTTGAACTCACCTACACTTCCAGAATTATTAGTATGTGCAGCCATTCACTTGCCCTTTTACCTGTCATCAATGAGCTTGCCTTGCTGGCATATGGTGAGCTTTTTTCTCACCTTTTATTTTCATTTCTAGCTGAACTTACTAGTAATATATCTGAAATTTGTACTGGACCCAGAATTGGCAGTTGGCATAAAACTTGAGGGAATTCAGAGCAGCTACTATTAATAAATAGGAAAATGTTCATAAAAATGGTGATTGGGATGTCACATGGACTTGTATGCTTTATTGCACTTTCCAGCAGGCATCTAGACTAGCAGTAACTCTTACTGCTGGCCTCAGCTAAACTACTCTGTTCTCTCCTGAGAACAGAGGGACTCTGTTCTATTAGATTCCTAAAACGTCAATATGAAGTTCATTTTTCTATATTTGAATCAAAACAGGAAATAATTTCTAGTTTGTATTTAATAACTTAAATTTGATGTTCTGTGCCACTTAATTTAGATTTAAGCAACATTTTGTTACAGTGATGTGCCTGTTGTTAGATTACATGCAGTGACTTAGGTCCTTCAACTACAGGAGTCTCAGAGAAGTTATTTCAAGTGTTCTGAAGGGTAGGGACTCTATGATATACTATAGGAACAAGAAAATCTGACCCTCTCTAGGGCTGGCTAGCCCCATGCTTTAAGCTTGGAAATGAAACATAGAATCATTTGGAAAAGACCTCCAAGATGATCGAGTCCAACCTTTGATTGATCGCCACCTGGCGCATGGCGCTACGTGCTACATCCCGTCGTTTCTTGAACATCTCCGGGGGCTGTGACTTTATCACTTCCCTGGGCAGCCCATTCCAATATTTAACAACCCTTTCTGTGAAGAAATTCCTTCTGATGTCCAGCCTGAACCTTCCCTGGAGCAGCTTGAGGCTGCATCCTCTCATCCTGTCACTTGTTACCTGGGAGAAGCAGCTGACCCCCACCTGGCTACAGCCTGCTTCCAGGCAATTGTAGAGAGTGAAAAGGTCTCCCCTGAGCCTCCTTTTCTCCAGGCTAAACAACCCCAGCTCCCTCAGCTGCTCGTCACAGGACTTTTGTTCCAGACCCTTCACCAGCCCTGTAGCCCTTCTCTGGACGTGCTCCAGCACCTCAATGTCTTTCTTGAAATGAGACGAGACAAAACTGGACACAGGACTCAAGGTGCGAACTAGGATCTGGATTTTAGGACCTGCAGTAATTTGCACTAGCAGGGATTTTGGGAAGAGAGTTTTTGTAGACTAATCTTTTCCTAGGACTCGGTGTATAAGCTTGATATCTAGCAGATTTTCAGTGGTGAACTGGAAGCTTAAATTTATCTTTTAAAAACCAAGCTTAAAACTCCAGAAATACGATAAAATTATTCTGTTCGTGGCATATATGTTGTTAGTGCCTTTCTGGTTCAGAATTTGGGCTCGAGAGATGTAGCCTAGGTGTGTGGACAATTTAAAAGGTAGGTCTTGCTGATTTTTGTGAATTTTAGATAGTTATTGGCAAAGCTGAGGACAGAGCTGATCTTCTAGGCCTTTTGCACTGTTCAGGTTCTTTCACCATAATAGATGCTGTGACAGAATGAGGTCTCTAGATAAAATCTGAGACATAGTAAGCTGAATATGTTTTCTTGTTGATTTTAGTTCTCTGCAAATCCAGCAGCAGGAAATTCTGAGATCTGAAAGGATTTTTTGTTTGTTTTATGGATTTGAGATATTGTTTGAAAAATGAAAAAAAGAAAAAAAAAGAGTAATTAAGATTCCCCTCTGTGATGCTTTGAAAAACTAAACCCTGCTGAGCTGAAGTTCAGAGTAACAGAACAATAGATAATTACTTTGAAGTACTAGTGAGAAGCATAACAGATGATTACAGCACAAGGAAAAAATGAGAGGTTATTACAGTGCTTTTTCTATGAAGCCAGGATGCAAATCCCATTAGGGGAGTTCTATTGTCACAAGATTTGCTGTATAGAGCCTTTGATAGCATCGTGCTATATATCTGGTTACCATGATGTTTCCCAGAGGACTGTTGAACGAAGGAGCTTTGGAAAATATTGTCAGGAGAGTGCTTTGGAGCACCCCAAGCAGAAGGAAAAGCATAAGACAATAGAAAAAAAGATGATTCATGGCTCATTTTGTTAGTGATTGAAGAAGAGCAATGGTCCTGGGAATGAACTCAAGGAGCAGAGGTGAATGCATGAGGTTAGCATAACTAAGACCTGTGACAGAAAAGACCAGGTTCTTAATCCCATAAAAGAAACTCTTGGATTTTCACTGCCTCAAGCTACACAGTGAAAAGCAGATAAAAAGATTGTTTCTCTGGGAGTTACTACAGGTCAAAAGTATTATTTTCATAGCTAGAGCTCAGCATGAATCCATTACTAGGGTGAAGTGTAAGGTCTTGTAAAATATGGATGTTATCTAGGGTTGTCAGTGTCAGGGTCTTCTCACTGGCTGTGATGGCCTTTGGAACAAACCCTTGTGTTATAGTCTTCCTTTTTCTCTTACTCCAGGGTTGCCTTAGGGCAGACAAACCTTTTTTTAATAATAAGGGGAAAAAAAAAAGAAAAAAGAAAACAAAAGAAGAAAAGAAGAAAAAACTCCCAAGAAGCTTGCAGTGGTACAAATGGCTCACCTTGGTCCAATGGTTATTTCCAATGCTTTTTAAAAGTGGATCTTGTCTTTTTAATTTGCCTGAGTCTTGTTATATTTCCAGATTTTGAATTTTAAAAGTTTTGATTACTTTATTACCATGATTGCAATTATGAGTAACTCATCCAGTGAACAGTTTAACTGTTCTGTAATGTGTTGAGACAATGCTAGTATTTATTAGCTACTTCACTGATGGAGTGTGTATCCTTCACTGTGTTCAGTGCCTGAAGGGACATCAGTAGTTTGAGAATATGGATGGTGGGTTGCTGGTTTTCTCATCCGAATGGTTTACACGCTGTCTTGTGCTCACCCATATTATCAAGTATTAAAATTGAACTGTAAATTCATGTAAGTCAGAAAATAGCTAACTGTTCTGCTCTACTCATTGTCTCTTCTCTTTTGTACAGTAGGCTGTTTTGTTAGATTTCAACATTGTATAAGTGTGTTACTAAAAATAGTCTGTTCATTTACGTTTAGAAAACAGCATAGTAGGATTTATTTTTTTTTAATGTGTAATTGGTTAGGCGTTAGCCAAAAACTGTAGCACATAGAAGTGGAACAAATATTGTGGTTATTAACACTGTTTTTTCTTGCAAGTTAACTATTCTTTATCTAATACCCTGAGGAGAAAATGGTGATGTGTATCAGCCTGTCTTTGGTTTCATCTACAGTGAATCACATTGGAACAGAAACAAAAACATTGTAATAGGTTTCTCATTGGAGAAAATTCCACTGACCTCAGAAATAATAGGGGCAGCCTATAATTTTTAGGGGTGTTTCATTATCATCTTCTGTTGTTGGAAGCTTTATGACTAACACAGCCTGATGTAGAAGCTATTGATATCAATATTCCCTCAGTTACTTTGAATTAATTTGGTTCAGACTTCCATAGAAGTCTTTCTTTAGAGAGGGCCTCCCTCTGTTTTCACTGAAATAAAGCTTAATGTTAAGTCAGATGTCCTGGATAAGGTGTAGCCACAAGAATCGATGTTGGTTCAATGTAAGCTGCATTAGCACTGAAATAATTTGGTACTTTAGAGAATGAGTATCACTCTGTTGGATTTTCTTTTGAAAAACCCCAGCTCCTTCAAACCCTTGCTGCTTATGTTCTGAGCCCAGGGTCTGGCTCATTGGGAGTTCTGTTTCTGGCAGTGTAAGTCATTAAGCAGGTAACTAAGTTTTTCCTTGTCTGAACATGCACTTGTCTTTCAATCTTCTTGATGTTACCTACAACAAGCACTTTGCTTGAGGTTCTAGCTTCCAGTAGGCCATAGCTGTCCACAGTATTAGCTTGGTGTTTGTGAGGTGTAATAAGCTATGAGTAATTGATAGTCAGATTAAACTGGATAGTAACAGAACAGCACACTTGAAATGTGTTTCTTTTGGGGGCGAAAAGAGAAAGAGGGACTGATTTGACACTGCGAGTCTTTGAAGAGGCCCCAAACATTTTGAAGTGCAAGAATTGGAAAGTCTCAGAA
The DNA here is from genome assembly GCA_013397055.1 of Pachycephala philippinensis. Lineage (NCBI taxonomy): Eukaryota > Metazoa > Chordata > Aves > Passeriformes > Pachycephala > Pachycephala philippinensis. Next base: position 232,360 of record VWZT01002066.1, read on the forward strand.
TGTATCTAGACTGCCCTATTTGGCAACGTAAGTGTCCTAAGGAAGAACACAAATTCGTAACATGCTGTCACAATGACTTAAAATTAATTTGGGGATATGCTAATTCTGCACATTACTAATAGGCTTCAGATTTTTACAAAGAATTTTGAATAAGTTATTTAGCCTGTGAAAATACATGGTTCAATAAAACAACACAGCTCGTGTTTTAGTACAGGATTAAGGTGAAGTCCTTTGAGATACAAGGCAGAAGTTATGTAAGTGTAGTCTCCAGCCAAAATCATATCAGAAGTAAAATACTTTGATTATCTTTTGGATGCCTAAATTACCATCTTAAATGGACTCTGGTTTCCTAACCTTCCTTTCTACCCATCCAGGACGGGGAGAGAAGCTGAGCACTGAGCAGCTGAGACATGCAGTCATGCAGCACATCTTAACAGCTTGGCCTATGTTTCATCTTGATTTAAAACCACTGAAAACGCTGAATGTTTGAACAGTCCACTTACTGTCTTGACAGCTAATCCAAGATAAAGGAAATGAGAATTATACCTTCTGTTCCTAGGAGGATAAATATTAAGTCCCTTATTCCTTGCACAGAGCATGACTATGAATAAACCTTTACAAAGCAGGAGTGCAGTATACCTTCTCATTCTCTAAAAACCAACAAACCTGAAGAATTTTAGCAGTCAGAAGAATTTTCTAGGTAAGCCTCTATCACAAAAGTAGTGTAGAAGTTACTTCTCTCTAATTTTTACAGTTTTTGTTCCTATCCCAGTTTTAAGTAAATGTGAAAAATCGTGTCCTCTGCAATGGATGCTGCATTTGAAGGAGCAGTCCACAGACTTCTGTGGTCATTCAGACTTAAATCTTTTCATTACTAAAATGATGTGCAGTAATTACAGATCTGGAACATGATTGCTGATGAGGTTTCTAGAGAAAGTGATTAATATCAGCAAAATGTGCTCAAGAAGTCACAACATTTGGTCATTGCCAAATGAATTGCCCTTAATGTGACATAGATCATGTGTCAACTCTGTTTAACTGAGCTGTGTAGTCATTTTGACAAATATGTGTGAGGCTGTTCTAAGGTATCTAAAGGTGTATTTACATTGCAGGAAAGGCCTTAGACCATCAGAAGAAGGTTCTGTCAGCAGCAGTACTCTTACGAAGAACTTTGAGCGGGTTGAACCCTCTGAATATCTCACAGAACTGTCTGTTTTGGTTCACTTTCCTGCTTAGTCAGAGACTCAGAGACTATGCTTTTTGATTTGTTTTCTGAAGTTGAATAACTGTTTTAGAAGTTACAGTGGGAACAGAGAGTGAGAAAAGACATGGACAGAGAGAGGGAGGTGAGGAACGTGCCCAAGTACATAGAGCATTACTGTATAATCCATCATTTTTAGGGGAAAAAAGGTCAGGACAAGAGGGATTGTAGCCAATTTTAATTCCTGAGAATATTAACATATTAAGGAAGCAGACTGGTTCTTCCAGTTTGTCTATACATTGTCCTTGGTGGTGTTGTAATATAAATAACTGTGATCTTATCAACTATTTGGCAAAACTCACAGATTCCTTTTTTTTAAAATTTATTTTTGTGAATCTGTCTTTCCCTCTGCTTCCTGAAGGAGAAGAGAAAGCGTAAGAGGGTGCATGAGGCATAGTAAATGTCCACTAAATCTCACACTGACAAGGTTTAAAGTTGCTTAAGTAGTAGTGCACTGAGTCCTCCAGTTACATCTCTCTCTCTTGGGATATTTAGCCAAAGTTTATTAGTTTCCTAGGTTGATGTCAGTATTTTCCTCAGTCAATGGACAGAGATCTGAGTTGTCTTCTGGATCTCCAGAAAAATTTAGATATATCTGCTAGGTACCTAAAATTGAGGATGTGTGGAGGCCTGAATAGGAGCCCAGATTATTTGGATTATTATGTCAGGTTATTTTCTCGTCTGTTTTCTTGGCCAGTGTACTGCAAAAAAAGAAGAGGCAAGTAAATTCTGTGGTAGCTGGAGTCTATAGTTAGTCTGCTCTATTTAATCTCAGTGTTGTCTTCTATTCTCAAGTCTTTCCCATTAGCTATGTCAAACTTTCCTTCTCTATTTAGCGACAGGAGAAGGACAATAAGGTTAAGGCCCTGGAGACTGCAAAGCTATCATCTAATTCTGAACGTGCTGTGGTTGTCGTTTTCCTTGACCACCTCTTTTTCTGTAGGCCTATGCACCTTTGTCAGAGAGAAGCATTCTCATTAGGACTTCGTAAAACCCAGATACATATTAACAAGGCATCCAAAGCTGACCTTTTGTCTGGGAGGGAGATTGCTAATGCTCTTAGCAGTGATTTGTGAAGTCTGCTTTCCTTGGTGAATTTAGGATCAGTTTAGTGTTTAAGATTACTTCTAAATCATGCATTTAATTTTATAGCTTTTTCTTTAGATCTATAGATTTGAGTGAGCGTTAATGCATCACTCTTATTTCATTCAGTGAGTATAGTGCTTGATATCCTTTATATTCACCTTCTAGAAATGCTTTGGCAGCAGAACTGACTATGCCAAAATGCATAAGAAAGGGTAGAAATAATAAATGCACTATCAATTTGGCTGACACAGTTCAACATTTTAAGTTTTGTTTGTGACCCAGTGTTCATCTCTGGCAATTTGAATATACATATGCAGTGTCCTTTTTGAAAATGTGTGGGACAATAGGTAGGCTCTAGTGTTATTAGCATAATAAATCTTTACTAAAAGAGTTTTCTTTTATGTTGCAAGTGCATGGTGCTGCTCTTCTCATTTAGATACCATATTTAGAGGTGTGCAAAATTTGTTGAAATCTGCTGCAAGTCTTAGCAGGCTTTTGAGGGGAGGATTTTTTTGTGGGGGTTTTGGATTTTTTTTGTTTGGCGCTTCTTTTTTTGGGGGGGGGCGTTTCTTCTGTGAGTGTCCTATCTTATCGCACTAGGACTGCTTATAATAGCATGAATAACTGCACACTGAACCTTTGTCCTTGCTGATGCAGTAGCATCAAACTGTCTAGGCCACTTCTTTATCAAGGTAGTGCGGGATGCTGTAGTTGATAATCTGTATTACTAGCCATAAAAGGTTGGAAAAAAGGATCTTGAAGGCACTTCAGGGCAACAAATTTACATTTTATATGTTGTGTTTGCAGTAAAGAAGTATCCAGCTCCTTCCCAGGTGTAGAAGAATGGCACAATCATTGCCTGCAAACTGAATGCACTACTAAAAAGAAACTGTAGAAGATTTTGTTTGGAATGGTTTAGGGGTGTTTCAAGCCTATTAATCTTCTTACTCCTGGTTTGTTTGTGGTACTTTTCCTAGCATTGTATTATAAAAGAAGACTACCACTGTTTCCCATGAATTAATATGGTGGTCTGAAGGGGGCCTAATGATGTGTTTTCCTTTACTCATAGGCACAGTTGTTGAACCTGCAAAAGAGGAACTTGTGTGGATGTTCTTTTCTTCTTACTGAGAGGGCAAGGCCACTGTAGACATTCAGATGGGAGGTAGAAGTCATTTTTAGACCCTAGTAGATAGTGGATATCAGTGGATTTGATAATTTCATGCTGAAATCTCAAGGATTAGAGACTGGTAAGAAATAATGCTCTCATTAGAGTCAAAACCACTCTGATACAGACTGAAGAATTTTGAGCTTTGGTTTGGGAACCCTCTCCATGTGAAGAGGTCAAAAGTCATTTGAGTCTCTGCTCCCTTGGGAGTGATTTCTTTTTCTGCAATCAATTAGGAGCTATTGGTCTTGCCCCAGGGAATCTAGAAAAAGTAGGATGTGAAAGTGGGACATTGATTTGCATGAAGGTCCTGAGTCCTTCCCTGACTTCTCCGTGGAAGAACTCCTCCCTCTGAACTATGATGAGTAATTGTTTAGCCATGTGTTTCTATGGGTCACTTCTGAGATTTGTCTAAGTCAGGAGGTGTTTCTGATTCTCATGTCATACCTCCTTTTCTGCTTGGGATTCATCACCAGAATCAGAATTGTGTTTCAAATCATACTGCAAGTACATACCCTGCCTGTAATATTTCTGGAAGGCCAAACTTTTCCGGATACTGATGGAAGCAGTGAAAAGGAGCATCTGGCACCATGTTCAAGTTTGAAACATACATGTGCTGAGCAACCAATACTGTGATGACATGAATGTTTCTGGGGTATCTCCCTATTCAGTCAGCATTTGAAATACAGTGCTAAAATAAACAAATTGCCCCGGTGTCCACTAGGGACTGAAAACCAACCATTCATTTACTTGTATTAAATCAACTGTTTGTTAAGGATGTTGTTTCCATCTATTGGTAATGCTGTAGCACAGGTTTATTTTGTTTAGAAAAGGCATTCTGAATCCATGCAAGAAGCAGCTGAGAGAGAAGCGGAATGTGAAGTTTGACACGCTGTATTTTCATGGAGAATAGACGACATTTGGGATTTCTGATAGAAATGTTGAAGTTGCAATATACCCAAGCATAAATAAGCATAAGGAATGTTTTTTCAAAGAAGCCTGGAGAAGTTATGCCATTTAAAACTGGCAAGTTTCATCGCCTTCAATTCTTTGGAAAATCCTACTCAAATAATATAAAAAAATACATGTTTATCTAATTGAGGTCCCCAGACTTTCTTTTCCTCATTTACAAATGAAAGTTGGGAAAAGATCCTGTCATGCTAAGGTGTGAGTATCCATATATCATGAGTCATATCATATTTTGTGCAGGGTGGTTGTTGAGATCTGTTGAAGTAGTGATGATTACGAAAGTTTATGGTTTCAAGACTATGAAGCCATAGAGAGTTCAGGTGTGATAAGGCAAGAGGCCAAAAGCCATCATCACTTGTGAAGGTTGTGTATGGCTATGTGGTCGTCTTCTTTTTTTGTATGATTTATTTACATTTAGAAAATAGAGGTGGAGAAATCTTCTTTGAGCCTTTGTTTGCAAATGACTGCAAGTCTTGTAACCATCGGTTAGCTTTTCTGTGACTTCATTAAATATTGGCTCAGTGCCTATCTCCTTAAAGTATGATAGGCTGTGGATGATGAACTGGCATACCATTCTGGATGTCAGCTTGTGTAGGAGAATAAATCACAAATTTGCAAGATGGTAGAGTCTCAGGTTTCCACAAAAAAGCTCATCCAGACAAACCCCGAACAGCAACACCTTCCCAAGTAACACATTCCTTGGATAAGTATTCTTTGGAGGAATGCAGTAAAATGAATCCTGAATGTTAGGAGCCATTTTTCAATCTCAACTCTTTTTATCTGCCAACTTTCTGTTGGAGTTTAATCTATTAAAGTTCCAAATGAGTGTGAATTCCAGTTCATTGCCCACTGATATTATTTAGGCTGTAAGACTTGTGAAATGGATTTTATTGACACATTTGAAAGTTAACCCTCTCCTCTGCTCCTGTGCCATGGATAGCCTCTGAATGCACAGGCTGTAACCTTGTCAAAATCTCTAATGTAAAATCTTTAGAAATGTAGACAAATACTGATGGCTTGGGCTGAAAATAAATTACATTTGTCTCACTCAGAATTTTAATTATTTTCAGTAGATTCACGAGGAAGTAATTAATAAACTATTGTATAATACCAAGGCATTTATTCAGATATTTTACAACATTAGCTTTTATGTGCAGCCATAGGTACTTGAGACCAAAGTCCTGTTCCTACTCATGTCTAAAGTAGTTGTTTCCTTGACTTCAGTCACAGTTTCAGAAAGAAGTGATATCCTCAGCTGCCTTCACTGCCCTTGCTAATAGACCTCATCACTCTCCAGTGCAGTGAAGTCTATGCAAGAGTTGTCCTTCCTTATGAGAAGTTTCCAATAGGATGAGCTGTCTATACAGCATTAATAAGACACTTTATTTCTTCCCTCCCTCACCCTACCTTCAAAGATGCTGTAATGGAAAACAGATATGGTCAACTGCTTCAGCTGTTTCACATTCTTTATCTGAAAGTTACATTTTTATAAGTAGCTCATAAAAGAGTAATAAATTCTGATTTGCTAAAAGCCATCTGGTTAATGGATTGCTTCAGAACTATTTATAATAGGAGCTATGTAATTAACAGTTAAAGGCACAAGCAGTATGTTTTATAAGATGCATATTGCCATTGTTTATTAATCCGTTGCAAACAATGTGTGGCTGCATTCTAAATTTCAGGACAGATTTTGTTTAAAACAAGTGTAATATTGAGTTAGTAATTAAGTACCATTTGTGGCTGTATCACGTCTCCAGAAGTTGTCTTCCTTCACCAATGTGTGCTGTTCTGGAAGGCTTACACCTTGGATTTAAATCTAGTGGTTGGAAACATCAGAACTTGATGAAGGCAGATGCAGTGATACAGCCTGAATTTGGTCAGCCTGAGCAATGGGTGGTAGAATACATGGGTGTAAACCTCATCTTCCATTCAGTCGGAAGGACAGACACCTTATGAGAGATCAAGACAGAGATACAAACACGCAGAGTTTTGTTCTGATGTCCCTATTGACTCCAGATGTGCAGGGCTGTGTTTCAGGTAGTGTTTGGCAGCCTTTCACCAAGTCCAGCCTCACTCCTCCTGCTTGTTTTGGCATACGCTTGCAGCTCCTCAGGGTCTCACATGGCACAGCCAGCCGCACATGTGGAAAACTCTTAGGAACTACCAGAGTTGCTTTTGACTGGTAGGTTGCGTGTGAGGAAGTGTCACACACTGACATGATTCAACCACTTCCATACCTTTAGAAATAAAATGAAAAGGACCTAAAGGTGTCAAGTGGTTTTTATGTCCTTCTTGGTGATATTCAAACCTATGTCTGAGAGGTGGGGTACCACATACTACTTCCTTGGGCTGTCCATCCTTTTTGTGGTGCTCAAAAGTCTCCTTCTACTTAAAATTATTTTCCTAACTGTTTCTTTAAAAATCCTCCAAAGATCCAACAAAATAAAAAGGCTTAGCTGATCTTGTGTGAAAAGAAAAAGACTACAAGCACGCAACAATTTCAGAGAAGCTGGCAGGAATTTTTAATGTGACTGAAAGTGTCTGAGTGACAAATTAGTAATAAAAATGTCACTAATTAGACCATAGTAAAATCTTGATAATCAAAACTACTTGGGTGAGACTAAATATATTCAGATGACGGGTAGGCCAGATAATGGAAATCAGCTGAACAGAGAGACAAGCTGGCAGCTTGTTACAAAGGGAGGCTTAGAGAGATGGTGGGTGTTTTGAATAAACAAGCACCTAACGTAATTACAGAACATAGTCCAAAAGTAGTAATTAAAGGATAGCTGGATGAAGAATTTTAAATAGTAAGGAAACATCATCTCCCTTGAATGAAGGAGGACAGAGGCAGTGCTAGAACTTTGTGATTTTATTGAGACAAGTAAGCCTGGGAAGTACGGCTTAAGCCAGACAGAAATCTCTGTTCTATCAAAATGGATCCTGTGTGCTCAAAGGGGCCTTTTGGGTCTCTTGTTCTGCCACCAGCACAAGTTCATGACATGGGACATCAATAGGATTTGGGTCTGCAGCAGGATAAAGCATCTCTCTAAGAGGGTTTGGGTTAGCTGGTTTCCTCAGGTAGGCAGGAACTGGTGACACACTTCTGGGGAAAGGGAGGAGACATAAGGAGGTTTACTTGAGCATTGAGGCAGCTGGGTTAATAAATGCAGTTCAGTAGCAAACATGCTGAAAATATTAGCAAGTGCCCTTTGCAGGAAGATGAAAGTTTGACAGTGATCCCTCACAAGATGTCCATAGAATAAAGGAAGAATCCAATGTCAGTATCAGCTATTGTGTGAGGAAGAAAAACCCCTTAGGGGAGTGTCTTTTAAGTCTTAAGGAGCTTTTTGATTCATTGGTTGGTAAGTCGAACTGACTTACAGGGATGCTGTGATCCTTAAACTCATTTGTTCTGCTGGTTCTAATGCTGCATTTTTGTCATTCTTGCCATCCCTTCTCAGGTGAGATTGTGGGAGAAGTAGTACATTAAGTACCTAGTTTAGTGTTTTCATGTGAAGCAAATTTATGGCGTGGGGTGAAAGGGCCTTTGGTATGGAAAAAAAAACAGCCTTGGGAAACAGTGCTATAGAACATGTAGGATAAAATGGCTCTGCTACGAATGTCTGCTTTTCAGCTGAAGCTAGTAGCTTCTCAATCACTATGTCATTGTGGAGGGTATATATTACAATGGGTGCAAGTTTTAGTTCCAGCTTTAAGATAATGCTTACACCCTCCAGAAAATAAATTGGGTGAAGATAACCTTATTCTGGTTTTTGGAAAAAATTTTTTTTTTTTTTTTCCTTAGCTGATCCAGCTTTGCCACACCATAGCAAGACTAAACACAAGTGTGATTCCTTTTGTCTTTTCCAATTTGCCGTTGTAATCACTGTGATGCTGTACTGGTATTACTGAACTATCCCTTCTATGTTGCAGTAGGATCATTTGTGATGATGGCAATCACAAAGGACATTATTGCTACAGAAGCTCTGATCTGTTCTTGAAAACACCACTTTTTAACACCATTTGATTTGAAGCATCTGCATTATCTGTCCAGGGGTCTTTCCTGGTGAAGGGACAGGCAGAGACACCTCCAGAAAGATGACTCAGGGTGCTGACACTAACATACTGACCCAACTCACCCTGTAGAGTAGTCTCCTATCTTGTCCTTCTGATTGCTGTGCAGAGATTTTTAGGATCAGTTAGGCAGGATGAATCAGGTTCAGCATGTATATTTGAACCTTTGTTCCCCTTGATACTTGTAAGCCCAGGGTTTTTTTCCTGCTTGCCTTCCATTTGACACATAGAGGTTTGCCAAGAGCATCCATTTTTTACATCCCCTGCATGCCCTCAGCCTGGCTTCTGCCAATACAGTTCTTCCTCACACAGGGCCACCCTTTCATTCACATTATGCTTCATAAATAGTTAATACCTGGATGTTTCAGGCTTCTCCCTGGAGAACCTTGCGTTCACTCACCAAGAATTTATTCACAAATTGGTATCATGCTTGAGCAATCAGTGGATGCTTACACCAGAGGTGGCTGTGATTTCTGCTTAAGGTCAGATCCTTGCATCTTAATTGATAACTGGAGAAGAAGATGGGATTCGTATTTAAGTGGGCTTCTCAGGAATGGAGTCAGCTTTTCAACTAGCTAGTAGCTTCTCAATCACTATGTCATTGTGGAGGGTATTTATTACAATGGGTGTGAGTTTTGATGCCAGCTTTAAAATAATGCTTACATCCTCCATAAAGAAGCACAGTCTTGCTTCCAAAAATGAACAGATTTCCCACAGGGAAATCGTGAGTGAACTGATTGGGCTTTTATGGTTATCTTGTTGCAATATATGCAACCATAATTTATGCAACCATAATTATTCCCAAATTTGCGTCTACCTTACCTCCATGATGAAGGAACTGTGTGTAGATTATTTATGCACCTGGATTAACACAGTAAAATATTAAATGAGCCTGTCTGATGCCGATAGATGACGGTCATTTTACACAAGAACACGGTGCTGGTGATTATGAAAGACAGGCTGGTTGGGGTAAAGGCTGATCGTGCACAGAGTGCTGTGAGTTAACAGAACAAATTTACACTTCAGTTCCCTGTTGCACCAGTGCTGCAATTTTGGCAAATGCTTGGGTGACTTCAGCAGCTTGTGAGTGGGAACACTGGCAAGTCAGAACCTGTGCAAGTATTTAACGTAGCACTTCATATTCCTGCATTTGTAAAAAGTATTTCGGTAAAGGGTATACTCTGGATAGTGCAAACTCTTTTCCATGAATCCACATATAAATTACCTAGAAAATTTCTAACTTAAAATACTTTATCTGCTTACTAAGTCAGTGGTGCTTGAGATACCCAATATTAAAAAAATATGTATTTCAATGGCTAGAAATGTACAGTTTTCACCTTTGTGTTCTCTTAGGTCCATATTGTGGCAGGGTAGCATAAGGCTTTCCATACACTGGTAATCCTTATATCCACTTGTGGAATATTCTTTTTTTGAGCAGCATTCTAAAGTGCTTCTTCCTTGGGTCCAAGTAATTTCTATTACTAAGCAACTTAAAACCATGGAAAATTTCTACGTATATATATTTAAATCATCAACAAATAAGAAAATAGGTAAAACCCACACCTAAGACAAGAACCACAAGATACTCCCCTTTTAATGATGTTAAGTTTCTCTGACCTGGAAGTGTAGATACTTTAGATATTTGTATATAGATACTTGTATTTAGATACTTGTATTTTGACTAGTGGTTGCTTAATGCCAAAAATAAATTTAAGTTGTGAAAAGCCACTAGGCAATACCTTAAAAGATTCTTAATAACCTCAAATAAAAGTTGCAATCTGGGACAGGCTAATGGTAACTGAAGCAAATGAGCAGGCTGTTAAGGAACCTAGCTTGTTTATTTACAGATACAGGACTTGCTCCTTAATTGATCATTGTTAGTGAATGCCAGTGCAAAATAAGAAGAAAGTCTGGCAACATGGGTATTTTTTGAATAGTGGATAACACTCTCTGATATATGTCTGTTAAAGAAAATAAAATAAGATATCCCCACAAAGTTGGCTGTCCAGAAACATTGCAGTTAGGGTGAAGAGTAAAGCATTGGACAGTTCTGGCCATAGGTCAGTGCAAAACATGACCTACAACCTGCCCTTGACCACACCACAGTTCATCCTTTCACATAAACCTCACTGTTGCTCCCCAAGACTAGTCCAGGTGCACAAGCCAAGGTGCACTGTGCCTGTGTGTGGGAAGGATGCTGCAGTTCTTTGTGCCAGCTACTGTTAACTGCTGAGAATTAAGAGAATAGCCTGTTTCTTCTACATCCATGTAAAGTTACATCATGTAAGAGATGTTATTATACTGTTTTTCTTTCAAAACAAGTTTTGAATTGATTGATCAATGTATATTTATGTTGAGAGAGGGATAGAAATATCAAAATAATGAGGTGCACTAGGCTTTGTGAATATAGGTAGCAGGTTGAAAGAGAGAGACTGGTGTCTCACCTAGTATCTCACTGAAATTATAGCAGAAGTTTTCAACTGGATACCAGAAAACCCACCTTGTATAAAAAACACTGATTGTCAGCTACAGAAAAGAGATTTTAGAAGTTTTATTCCTTAAGAGAACTACCAGCATTGCGTGGTTGCCATTTTCCTTCCCCACTCTCCTCTGTAACAGTTAACAACCAGCCCATCCTTTTTTTGTTGTTTTTCTCAGATGTGATACATGTTCACACCAGTATTGATGAAAATAAATAAAACAGAGCTGTGATGGCTCAGCCTCCTTTAAAAAGATGGGATGAAAATCAATGTCTGCTAAGTGCAAGTGGATAGAGAGAGTGAAGTATTGTAATGAAGTTTTGTGTAACCTGACTAATGGCAACAAAAACCCATAACAATTACGGTCATGTTCTCTTCAGAAGAAAAAGAAAGAAGAGGTTTCTGTTCCTGAGATGAAGTGGAAAGCTCCTTTTTAAAACCTTTCTAATCTAAAAGAAGTCTGATCTATCTTTTAGGTTTTTTTTATGGTCTCTGATCTCATTAGTTGTTGCTGGAAATAATTAAAACCCATAGCAGAAGATCATAATGGAAGTTAGGACAAAATAATATAATTGAGTGCAATAATGTAGGCTTTTAGATATTGTTGCATATTATTGTACATTATCTGATTGATTCTTCTCCACTCTAAAAAAGGCTTCCTTAGCAAAATCAAACCTTGTAGTGCAAAAAAAGAGAAAGTGATGCTATCCCTGATTACTTACTCCTTTTCTTTCTAATTCTGTGAGGAAAAGTGAAAATTAAAGTTAGGGCACAGAGAATGGAGGGCTGACACCAATCCTAGCTTAGGAAATACCCTGATATGGTGTACACTGTTGTGCTTCTGTAGTTTAACTAAAACTGAGTATGCCCGTCATAGGAGGGGAGTTGGCTTNGTTTATTAAGTCATGTGAAATCTTGAAGTGCTTTGTTTTAATTTCTACTACTAGTCAACTACTAGCATAGTAGAAAGTATGGGATGTGGTTGGTCTCTGCCAGTCTTTTGTCCTAGCATTCATTCTGTGGGTTAAATTTTTTTGTGAGGAGATCCAGGCAAGATTCCACGGTTCATTAGGAGTTTGAATGTGCAAGAGAAGAATACTTGTGTGGTACCTGAAGATTTATTAATTGCCAGTATATATAAAAATAAAGTCAACTTAATATGATTCTATGTATAGCAGAGAATTGCTCCTTTGGTGGTCATTTGATGGACAGGCCCTTAAAATTTGCTATTGCCCACTGGAGTGTCTCACATGAAAATTTTATACCTCCTCTTGCCTCACTTTCACTGTCCTTTATTATTTTAAATGTGTTCTAGCGCTTTCATTCAGTGGCTGAATTTGGCAGAAGCTGTATGAGTGTGCCATCAGACAATATGCTGCACTCACAAAAGCAAGCGGTTGTGCTCACTTGGACCCCTCAGAGCTACAGGGCAAGAGGGAATGGTGCTTTGCCTGGATTTCCTATGTTGTTGCTTTGAATGAAAAAGGCTTTGTGTGTTCTTGTGTATAAAACCACACATAACAAAACCAAGAAGTGGCAGGAAATCACTCTTTTCTAATTCACTGCGCTTCTAAAATGCCGTCCTTTCCAGCTGTAAGTCTCAAGCAAGGCAGTGAATGAGTAGATGTTACCTGGGGTGATTTTTGAAGACTCAAGTGCAGATCAGTGAGGGAAGTGACTTCTGGAGTTGAGTGCTTTGCATTGCTAATGTTGTGGACCTCTCTTTGCTCTGACCTTGCTGGCAGCCAAACCCAGAAGGAGCTCTTATCTTTCTTTCTCCTCCTTCAGTTTCCATTGTGAGTCTTCTCCACTTGAAATTATAATAGATTTTACTCCCCTTTTGAGAATCTGTTGAAGGCAGCTACAGCTGGAAATTTAACCTCTAAAGGATCCTCAACTCCCATGGGGCTGGCAAAGCTGTGCTTCACCAACAGGTATCATGCACCTGCATGTGTGCAGCAATAAGTCTGTCACTCCTGAGAGACTTTTTTCTTCTTTAAGAAGACTCAGAAGAGAATAATCCCTTTAATATGTCCACCTTTTCCTGACAGAGTGGTGTAAGGTGAGCAGCAGTGAGGCTGGACTTAAACACTGAGTAGCTAATATCTTGACTGAAAGAGCATCATATTAGCCTAATAGTTCTCAAAAAGATTGCATGTCCCACCGAGTAGTAGAAATGTTACTGAACCATTGGAGGAAAACATCTGCTTATAGTGACTGTATATATGGTGTTAAGACAGAAACATGTTAGTAGATGTAGGCTTTGTGCAAGGTTCTTTTCAGACTCCCTGAATAACGGCTGCAAAATTGCAGCTTTGCTGTATAGTAATTTTATCAAAGTTATGAAGATAGCCCAGCTTTCAGACTCAAAACCATAGGAGAACTTCCAGTCAAGATTTTTTTTTCTTGTGCTAAGACTCATGTACAGCATTTTGCCTGGTGACAAGAGGGTTTGAAAGTGGGGTATAAATCAATTAAATGCCCCTCTTCTCTGGCAATGTAGAAGAGATCTTAGAACAGTGAGTAGGGTGTTTGTGAAAATGCAGCTGCTTTTGAAATATCTTGGTTTAGCTTATGTACATTTTATGTATGTAAGTGATTACTGAATGTATGTTTTCAATGTTATCACTGAATAGACTAAGACTCACAAGAATGACAAAACCTAATCTGCAATGAACTCTTTTGAAGTAAATATATGGGTTGAAGGAGATAAATGGGGGGAAGGAAGTTGTTGTATATCTACTAAACATGCCGAAGTGTATTACTGCAAGAATGACTCATGCTGGTTCTTCCTGCTTATTCTAGTAACTGAAGCAGCTTTGTTGTTTTGACCTTAATTAATTTGATTTCTTGGTAGCAGTGCAAAGCATCTTAATAGTTGTTCACTAATGTTATTGAGTGTTGAGGGTTCTTAGTGTTCCTAAAATAATAAGACAACCTAGACCTCAGAAATGAATGCTTAATATGCACAATATCAAAATGTGCATTCATACATAAATTAAGCACATGTTTTGGCAAAAGTGGGACTATAGTCTGTCTACTGACTATGCATGAAGCTACCACTTCTAGTTGGTTTTATCTACCATAACTTTTGTGGGCCATCTACATAAAATTGAGTAGGAAATACAAATTCCACTTATTTCAGTAATACTGAGTTCTCTGGGTTTTCTGTGGCCGAAGGAGGTGATTTATGCCTTTATGGTTTAAGGAGGCTAAATATCTTGGCAGGACAGTGGATGTTTGTGTACATAGTGCATATTAAAGTTCATGGGAGTTTCCAAATGCGTATTCGGCACATAAATTGATGGAGTGAGTTGTAGAGTGTGCTATTGCTTCCACTTATGTTGTAATCTTCATGGGAACATATTAATGGCTGTACAAAGGGAATAAATTCCGGCTAGCTATATAAAAAGCCAATGCTAAATAAGTGAGTATGAGATTTAATAGAAGTGTAGTAAGTGACTCAGTCAATCTGATTTGTGTAGGAAGCAAGTTTAATGGAACTTGGATAAAAAAATTCTGGCTCCCAGATGTGGTGTTAAGTCAAATAGTCAATTCTGCAGAAAATGCAACATAGAAGAGAAGGAGTGAGAATATTTTAAATGTTTCTCATGTGACAGAAGGCAACTGTGCATGTTGTAATAGAAGCAGAAGACTACAGACATCTTCATCCCACTCCCAACTTAAGTATGTAGCCAGACTGAATTGGTTACCTGATTCTTTACTGACAGCACCCACATGATCTCAGTTTATGAATAGCATAAAAAATAGTAACATCAGGAAACATGAGAATCCATGGGAATACTATGCAGTATAGCTGACAACAGCAAACAAAAATTAGAGTGTTTCTCTTCTAGAGTGTCCAGGTTTTCAGCTAGAGACTACATTCTCAGCCAGTTATGTAATAAAATATGTGCAGTGATATAAGGAATAATCAAATCAATTCAAACCTCCTAATTTATGCCAAGCACTAAATTTTAATTGTAATAACATATAAATATTCATAGTATAAATAGCATGGCACAATTAAAGCAAACATTTCTATTGAGACGAGGACAGTGCATTTCTTTGTTAATGTTTATTTCAAGTATTAGATCTAGATTCTGTAATTCTGATTGCTTGAATGCTTTAGTTGTAAACTGTCTTGCATTTGCTTATATTTTCCATAATTCTCTCAGAGGAATTTCAATGGTCTTTTGAGGAAAGCTGTAAGCCTCTAAGGCAGGAACTCCCTGCACTCCCCTGGAGGACTCAGAGATAAGTCACTCACCTTTGGGTTACGGCGACAAAACCAGCAAAACCCAGCATGCCTTGTTTCTTTATGTAAATTTCCTGCACCCTGTTGGCTAGTTGGTTTCCACCCCACCCCTGCTTTCCCCATAAATACGGCCGCGGTGGCGTCCTGGGCGAGGGTAGTGTCGTCCCTGGCCTCCCTTCGCGGGAGCTCTGCTGCAGAGCCCTGACCCGTCAGGGTGGCCTGGCAATAAAGAAGCTACTTCCGTGGAACCGCCATACGAGATTCCTGTCTCTCTTTCCCCGCGTCGCCTTGGGTGATACCACCAGAGCTGATCTCACAAGAGCTGAATCACAAGAGCTGGAATCACTTGTAGCAGCAGAAGCTGCTACCTGGCTGGTATCACCCGTTGCCCAGGGAGGCTCGCCCGTGCCCTTGGAAAGGCTGTTCCTGCAGGGACGCTCTCTCCACGAGGAGTGTGGCTGCTACTAAGTAGCACAAAGCCCCACAGCAACAGTCTTTTGTGGTTGCATGATGATGTAAAACAAGATTTGTTCATAAGCATTCAGTGGTATTGGAAATATATGCAGACTGAGCACATTCCTCCTTGTCTCCAACTGGCAATGTTCTAGGAATTTCTGATGCGAGGAGATTTCAAATTTGGCAGTGCTGAGAAGACGTTTCAGAACATACAAAGAACATACTTGGCTTTGGTGGAGGGCTCTGTGCTTTAGCTGAGATGTATTTCAGAGAAGTTTCATGTTTTTTACAGGCACAGTAATCAATCTATCAAGTGCTTTCAACGAAGAGTTGATTCCAATGGAACCTGCAGTTCCATAAGAGTGAAAATGACTGGCAATTTCTTAGTTGAAACTGTACATAGGTTTGAAATGTGGGAGCATGTTAGAATAACTGCCCTTCAGCCTAATGCCAGGAATACACAAGGAGGTACTCAGTTTTTGGAGTTGACTTTGCCGTTTGTCATTTGGGTACAAGTGTTGCCAACATGTGGAGGCTGGTTGACAAGAAGCAGGACTCAGTGGTTACAGATGTTGGCACTGGATGTGTAACATGGTGTAAAATCTCTGTATGTAAAATCTGGATGCATGATACTGAGGGAACGTAAAACTTGGTTTCTCCTTTAATATCTTTTGAGGGACTATCAAAATAGGTGTAAAATTATCAGAGAAGGAAGATACGGGGAAAAGGGTAGAAACCATCAGCAGTGAAATCAGGAAAGTTATGAAAACTGTCTCTAAGGCATCTCTGATGCACAAAAAATGCCTGTCTTTGAGGATTTGGATGTTTTTCTTGCAGTACTCAGAGCAAAAGCAGAACTTACATGTTCCTGCTACTACACACAGCATCTCACACTCTTCTCATCAACAGTTTCTATCCTCGAGGACAAAAACAGGGTCAAACATGGAAGAAACAGTCATCTAGAAAAACGTGAATCTTAAAGGCTTCCTGTCCTTAGATGCAGGGAAACATGCTAATGGTAGGAGCATATGGCTGTCTGCAGGGAAAAACAAATGGGTCTGAGATTAAAATGGGGACCTGGGAAAATTCACTGTGTGTGTAGAGCAGCCGGAGCAAATAGGCTGCATTTGTCTTGTTAAGCATCCACAGACCATCCACCACAAGGTGCCTTGAGAGCTTGAAAGGCTGTAGTGTTAGTATGGGGTTGAATATGTACATAATTAGCATTTATTGGTATCAGTAGTTAACTATAACAGCTGAATCTCTAGTCGGCATCTTGTCTTGTTTTATCCAGCTCACATATATGTTGTTCCTAAGTTATCAGCTTCTGCATTAGTTGTCTGACTGGCTGTCATGTCATTTCTTCTTCTATTGAAGAGAAAAACCTCTTTGGAGAGCAAACATGCTCACTTGTCATGGTGGGTCAGGACACACTTCAAGCGTGACCGCTGCCATTGGATGTAAAAGCATATATAGCCTGTTGGTAGCTTTTTCTTCAATTTATTTATTTTCTTTCTCCACTACTGAGAATCTTTGAATGACGGTACCTGTTATGAAGGTTTGAGTGCTAACTCTTTTTCACAGCTACTCCCCTGTGTATCTGTCCCTGAATTTCTGCAGCTGAAAGAACTAAGGATAGTAAAGCATATGCTGAAGTGCAAGTCCTATGGAAAATATTTTCTTCATGCTTTTTTATGTCTGTTACCATGTAACCCCATTTTTCTGTCTGTACATGGCATAAAAAGTGATAGTGCAGTATCTTTTTCTTCAGTTTTGAGCAGTAAGAGGACTGACTACCCTGTTTCTCTGCAAGAGCTTCTTCAGCCCTGGATGCCAGCTCTGTCTTCCTCCTCTTCCCCTTTCCCCTGGCTCAAAATCCATGTCATTCAGCATGGAGAAGAGAAGGCTTCAGGGAGACCTCATTGCAGCCTTCCAGTACATTACAGGGGCATATAAAAAGGAGGGAGAGGGACTTTTTATAAGGGCAGATAGTGATAGGACAAGGGGCAATGGTTTTAAATGAAAGAGGGCAGGTTTAGATTAGATGTTAGGAAGAGATGTTTTACTTGGAGGGTGGTGTAGCACTGGAACAGTTTGTCCAGAGAAATTGTCCATGCCTCATCACTTGAAGTGCTCAAGGTCAGGTTGGATAGGACTTTGTGCAACCTGATTTAATGAAAGGTGTCCCTGCCCATGGCAGGGAGGTTGGAACTAGAAGATCTTTAAGGTCCCTCTCAACCCAAACCATTCTATGATTTATTCAGCAACTCGGGTTAATACCTCTTGCCAAAAAAAGCCACCCTGTGTTTCATAAAAAGTAAGAAAACAAAATCTGCAAGATACCATTGGGCTGCCTTCACTTGCTATATGAAGAGTAGGAGAGTTAAAAAAATGCCAGTGTTTCGATCAATAATTTAGGTGGATGATATCTTCAGGAGGATCAGAGGATGCTAAATTCCCTGACAACTGAGACAGAGAAGCCCCAGCTTTGGCCTCCAAGTATTTGCTTCCACTTAGGAAACTGTAGGTCTCTGCTAGTGTTGATGAGGGAAGATTAGTACCTATCAAGAAATTGTTAATAGCAAAATTTGGGTTGAGTGTCATTTTAAAAAGTTAATATAGGGGCAAGGGGAAGGTTTCATTAGTAATAAGAGATTATTATAAGCAGCCAGTTTTGAGAAAAAGAGCTTCATTGAAGAGCAGAGTCTCAGTCTCTTCTATAACCAGGCTGTTTGTTTTCTAGTTCCACACTTGTGCTCCTTTACCAATCTAAGCCCCTCCTGAAACTTTCTGTGCATGCTGTTTTTGCTATTATCATGTATCAGAAAAGAAATACATGCTTTTAAAACTTTCTGTGCTATTTCAAACTACTTCTCAAGGACCCACAGAAATACTAATAATTCCTAATCAATAGCAATTGCTAATAAATCAGAAGGTAGTTGTGGTGACCATCTGTATGCTAATACTGTTTTATAAATAAACTGGCAGAGCTGAATTCTGATTCATCACACCTTTTGGTGTGGTGGGAAGACTGTAGTTGTTTGTGATGCTCTCTTGCAGAGCTAGCATAGCTTTGCAATTAACAAACCCTCTTGAGCTGCAGTCTCACAGGTCTCTTCGCAGACTTCTCCTTTTCCTTCATGTCCATTCTGCAATACTGAGAGGAGTCTGATGACTCCTGGTTCCTGCTCTCCATTTCTGTTATGCATCTGTTAAAGGTACTAGGATCAGAAGTTCAGAGGGCATGGTAGCACAGAAGTATTATATGACTAATTTGTAGCAAGTGGTAGTATATGTCAGTTTTATGCTGTCAAAAGATACACCTTGAGGGTGATGTGTTTTCATTCTCATCACCGTGTGAAGTAAAGATATTAATTGCTGAGGCAGTTTTAAGTATCTGATTTCCTCCCTCCAGGAGAGCTTCAGCTGCTGTGGAGCTGGCTGGCTGGCCATGTGTGAAGTTTCGCTTTCAATTACAGCTAAAGATAAATTTGCTGGTTTTTTTTTTTTTTTTCCCCGCAAACATTTGAGATATAAGTTTTTGAGGTGAAAGTAAATATGCATGGTGGCTAGGTGAGTATAACGACAAGAGCCATATCACTTCCTTCTGAAGCTTGGCTGCCAGTTTTTCCTCAGCTGACTAAACTTCGAAAGTGATTGCATATTTCTGCCACAGCCTTCTTCATGCACTTTTCATCATTTTGCAAGGAGATAGTTTTACTAGTAGTCAAAGCAGTATGCGTTGTAGTGAAGGAGATAAATCAAACTGCTTCTAATTTATCTCCCCAAGATTTGTGAGAGTTTTGCTTTGGAGTATTTTGGGGGAGTTTTTGTTCATTTGTCTTTAAAGGGAAGATAGAAAGCAACTTGACTGTTGCTGTGGGTCCTAGAAGAAAGAAGCACCATCTTTACTCATTTGAGAATAGTGGATCTGCAGTGCTATTGCTGTGCAGTGATCAAAAGGGGGAGAGAGGCAGGAGCAGCAAGTGAAAAATGGCTTTTGGTTTTCAAAATAAGCTTGTAGCAAATAGGAGGATGGAGTTTTGTATTGAAGGATTTTCAAAATGGCAAAATGATCTTCAGACTTCTATATTTTACATTTCTATGGTGTTGGCCTTGAGTGGTTGCTTTCCTGGAGCTGTCTGATAACAGCTCAGAGCTCTGCATGGCTGGATCAATAAAACATATCCAATAATGTCTGAACCCTGCAAGCAAAGCACTTTCACCTTTTCTATACTGTTGTTTCTTTTCAGGCATGTTATTGTCCACTACTACAGCATGTCATGAAACTTGGGAGCACTCGGGGTTGTATTGAAAGGCTAAGTTAGGCCATGTTTAAACAACGTGTAAAAGCCTGGTGTGAAAACCTCAGGGATTTCTCTTACAGAGAGAATTTACCAGAGACAGCTGGCATAGGAGCGGATAGGAATCATAAAAGCAACCTTTTCTCTTTTTTTCTTGGTCTTCTCTTCCACATTCCTCCATTTCCAGAAGGAACTGTCTGCTGTTGCTGTTCTCTGGGTTTGTAGCTCTATTTCACTCACATCTGTGTATTAGATGTGAAGAAAAGTGTCACAGAACAGCTGGAAGTTCGGTTTGGGTAGCTATGGGTTCAGGGACGCTGAGGAGGATGAGAGGTAAAGTTTTCTAGCCATTTGTCATTCAGATGATGTGGGAATGGTAATGTGTGAGGTCTATTCCCGATTGTCTCAGACAAAATCCTGCATTCACCTGACAAGCGAACCTACAAATTCTCTATGCAGAGCACCACGAGATGCATCATCCTTGTGTGTCTGAGGGAGTTAAGGGATCATGAGACTGAATATTGCAGTGATCCCTCAGTGACTCTGCCTCTCACAATGAAGACAGGAGTAAGCAGGTGTGCAGCTTATTTTCAGGACGACCTAACACTTTGGTTAAAGCAACCACCACTGCTTTCTTAGCAGCTGGGAGAATGTGTGACTGTGGCAGCACAGTCGGTATTATGTGTAGCATGGTATCACTCTAACACAGGAGCAACACTGAAGCTGCAGTGGCTGACAGGTAGAAACCTCAGGTGTGAAAGAAGCATCTGAATCTCTTCCTGACAGTTGCCTTGGGATACCACAGAATGAAATGAGAACTGGAATCTGTTCAGCCCCTGTGCTGTGTTTGGTGCAGCGCTAATCCTTCACAAGTTTCCGGCCAATAAAGGCTTGTTTATGGCAGGGTATATATTAAGGCTTTTTGTGTATGTGTCATTTCTGGGATAATATCGCTACATAATAGTGCATATTAAATAACAATACTTTGTTATTACTATTTAGGATAGCCACTTAAGTACTCTGAATTGGGAGGACAATAAAAGGTCAAGGTGTGAAATTACTTCCCTGGAGTCACACAGGCAATACAGCTGTAGAAGACTAGTGAACTGTAGCTCAGTACTCTCAGTTTCATCCTCATGCTGTGAAAGCAAGCTCATTATTTTTTGTGTTCAGACATTTTTTAAACAGTATGGTCTATCTAGTAGGGCTTTGATAGAAATGTTTATATTCCTGCTATCCGTGTGTTAATCGCATGATCATTGTTCCAAGCTCGTATGCACTGATTCTCCCAGTGTGGCTCTGCTCATTTGTGGGTTTCCTGCAGGGGTTCTTGGCCTGGCTACAAACTTAATGGTTTTCCAGAAGGCAAAACTCCCTCTTCTCTGAGGTCTTCTTCTAACAACAAATGTTATTAATCATACATTTATTGTACCCTTTGATTCAAGGTGTTTGATAAGCATCCACACTTCTTTGAATATATTTGCCTTGGAATTTATGTTCTATATATAATGCGGCAGCATAGCTACATGATGTTCTGTACCAATAGGGCTATTTTTGAAGTACTTTAGTGAATGATTTCCTATCATCATCTTCCATTTACCTTTGTTTTGGTTGCAGCCTGTTAGTGATGAACAGACCTGATTTGGGTGAAAGTTCACTACTAACTTAATTATCTTTTATACAGTCCACTGGATTACTGCAATAAATGCTGATTGCTATCTCAGTCTCTTTCTTACCCTTTCTGTATTTGCACTGCAGATTGTCTGCTAAAAATGTGCCATAGTTTTTTTTTTTAGTTTGCTCTGAATATCCTGACTACAGTATTCATGATTGAGTTGATCCTTTAGAATTTACAATATGGAGTTGCAATATTGGTCTTAGAGTGAGAAGAGGGCTGCAGTCAGACAAATGTTTCTACCTGAGGTTGCGTATCTCCTGTACTCCTTCTGCATGACCCTTATTACAGGAAACGTTCACATATGCCTTCCAGCATTTTAAGCTGGAATCCCAAAAGGCTCCTGTTTAGAAGCTTAATTAAGATTTTGGTGCATAAATGAACAGCAGTGTGATTCCTTCTCCCCATGTTGTGTTGAGCACCAGCGTGTTACCTGTTTATCTCAGCTTTGACCTCTGTGGATAGAAGGTGAATGTATTAAGTCTAAAACTGGTAAGAAAGTACCTGCATTCCTTGTGGAATAAACTTAGTTTTACTTAGTTTTGGATCTTAATTTTGCTTTGTTTTAAAATCCTACATGCTACGCAAAGCCAACTTTCAGGTTTTCATCCAGATCATTCTGTTTTCCCTTCCCACCTCAGCAACAACAAGTGTTTTCCTTTACTCATGCTGTGATCTGTACTTGCACTTCTGAGAAACCTGACCTGACTGTGCTGGAGTGCTTCAGACTGAAAGATTGACCCGTGACTGAAAGTGGTTGAGAATCATGTATTCATTTATCCTCTCATGCCGTTGTCACAGTTGGCTTAATTTCTTACATGAAAGTTAACTTAAAGTAAATTTTCTGGGTTGTACTGTCTGTGCCATAGCTTATGTTGTACTCATAGAAAGAGCAGTTTTCATTCAAATATATCGATTTTGCATGTCCCTGACTTTCAGTGTTACCTTCAGCTATGAAAAAATAGTGCAGCAGGGTATGCCATGAAATGACCTCTGAGAGAGCTTTGGAAGTGGCAGCCTGGCACTAGGTTTCTAAACTCTTATTTAGGAACTTAACTACTTACACTTTGCTAGCGGAGAAGAATACGCTGTGGCTCTGTTAGGCTTGTCTGGTTCTCAGAGCAAGTCTGCTCTGATATGTTGTTTCAGGTGTGAAACTAAATGTTTATAATCTGAGAGTGTTTCTTTAAAACAGTTTTTATTACACCTGTACGTTTTTTTAGTGTGCAACTCCGAATTTTGCATGACCAACCTTTTTGCTTTTCAAGTGTCTTTTATAAATCATGGCACATTGATATACTGTCACATCAATAAATTAAGTTTAGGGACTAACCTAAATAAATGCCAAAATCATTAGCAGTTAATTACCCTTCTGTATTTCTCTCCAAATTGACTTCGGTTTAATTGACGACGTGGGCTCAGTTCACTTGCTGTGTGCTCATACAAACAAACAAAACATTCATGACACAGAATTGAATGATGTGGTGGGGGAAGAGGGAAAGTAAGGAAAAGAATGGAAAAGATGCATGAACACGTCTCCATCAGAGAGTACCAGCAGCCAAATATTAACTGTATGGTTGGGGCAGCAGAGCTGGGAAAGAGTGGGTAATGTTTAGGACTTTACTGTGCTTTGCTTGCCCCTGGCACCCAGTAAGAATATCCTGTTGGGCTGAGTGGCAAAAGTTTTCAGCTTAATAGGGTTTGTTTTGGAGTTGTGGTTATATATATTTATTTTTTCTAACAACAACAATAAACACAAAGATTCCTTAACAGGCATGATAGCTCGTAAAAAAATACTTGCTTTTAAGTCAGCAAGAGGCTCTTGAAGCTATGTTCATTCATGTGTTTTTATTGAACTTAATAATAGATGATCTTTTTTTATTCTTATCCCTTGCTTCCAAATCACAGATGGAGAGCATAGTTCATCTAAGCTTGCTAGAGAGCATGAATATAACTTGGTGTTGCTTCTCTGGCATGACCTTAATTAAAGATGGCATTTGTTTGATGTGTATGGTGAAGTGTGAAATGACTGTGGTTGCTTAGGTACTGGAGTGTTTTGTGCCCTCATCCGGGCACCTGTGTTGGGTACTCGGTCTCTGTGCCAGTGTGGTCTGGGCAATGTGTTAGTTGCAGACCACAGCAGAGCTCTCCACCTATGTTGTCCCAAGGAGGATTCCACGAGTCTCTCATGTGTGTAAGTGGTACTGATGTGAATGATTTTCGAGATCTGACCTGGATTTGACTTCATGGTGGTGGCAGTTTGTTAATGCTTTACTGCAAAACGAACCCTTTGGAGCTGTGCAACTTTAAGCCAGTCCTGCTCCCTTGCATCATGGAGAAATGTCTGTTGTAGGGAAACCACAGCTCCCTGATTGTGACTGCTCTGTGTGGGATGCTCTTTGTACTGATGGCTTAAAGTATTTTTTAATAACTTTTAATAAAATCTTGATCGCAGAATCACAGAATCATTTAAGTTGGAAAAGAACTCTAAGGTCATAGAGTCTAACCTTTTGCCAATCCCCACCTTGTCAATTAGACCATGGACTGAAGTGCCTCTTCCAGTTGTTTCTTGAACAGCTCCAGGTGGTGACCTCAGCACCTGCCTGAGCAGTCCATTCCAATGTTTAACAGCCCTTTCCATGAAGAAGTTATTCCTGATGTCCAGCCTGAACCTCCCCTGGCACATCTTGACAGTTATGTCCTCTCATCCTGTCACCTGTTACCTGGGAGAAGAGACTGACCCCCACCTGGCTACAGCCTGCTTTCAGGTAGTTGTAGAGAGTGATAAGGTGTCTCCTGAGCCTTCTCTTCTCCAGGCTAAACCACCTCAGCTCCCTCAACTGTTCCTAATAAGACTTACCCCTCCAGACCCTTCACCAGCTTTGTTGTTTTTCTCTGGACATACTCCAGCACCTCAATATCTTTCTTGTAGTGAGGGCAGCCCAAAACTGAACACAGAATTCAAGGAGTGGCAAGTACAGGGAAACAATCCCTACCCTGGTCCTGCTGGCCACACTATTGCTGATACAGGCCAGGATGCCATTGGCCTTCTTGGCCACCTGGGCACACTGCTGGCTCATGTTCAGCTGGTATTGACCAGCACCCCCAGGTCCTTTCCCACCAGGCAGCTTTCCAGCCACTGTGTCCCCAGCCTGTAGCACTGCCTGGGGTTGTTGTGGCCGAAGTGTAGGTCCTGGCACTTGGCTGTGTTGAACCTCATACTGTTGGTCTTGGCCCATCGATCCAGCCTGTCCAAATCCCTCTGCAGAGCTTTCCTAGCCTCCAGCAGATTGACTTGGTGTCATCCACAAATTTATATTCAACCCCCTCATCCAGATCATGGATAAAGATATTAAACAGGGCCCAATACAGATGCCTGAGGGATGCCACTGGTGACTGGCCACCAACTGGATGCAGCACCGTTTGCCATGACTCTGGGCTGAGCCATCCAGACAGTTCTTAACCCAGCAAAGAGTGCAGCCATCCAAGCCATGGTGTGCTAGCTTCCCCAGGAAAATGTCATGGGAGACAGTATCAAAGGTTTCCTGATGTCTAGTTAGACAACATCCACAGCCTTTCCCATCATCCACCAGGCAGGTCACCTGGTCATAAGAGGAGATCAGGCTGGTCAGGTAAGATGTGCCTTTCCTAAACCTGTGCTGGCTAAGTCTGATCCCCTGTTTGACCTGTAAGTGCCGTGTGCTCCGACTCTAGATTATCTGTTCCATAACCTTCCCTGGCACCAAGGTCAGGCTGACAGGACAGTAGTTTCCTGGATCCTCCTTCCAGACCTTCTTGTGGATTGGTGTCACATTGGTGACTGAATATGTCTGATTCAAAAATAATTGTCAGCAACACTGTTGAAAAAACAGATCTTTCACTTGAGAGCTTTGTTTTCCTTGTTTTACTGCCTCATAAATAAATATTGCTATACTAATGTTCTTCAAATAGTTTGGCATAATCTATTATCTTGAATTTTACCACAGTTAATATCAAGATCCATATACCTAAAAGATTAATCAAAATATTTCTGAAAGAGCATTCACTGTTGGAAAGATACTGTATTGACAATAAATATCTATCTCTGCTTCCACAAGAAGCTTACATAAATATAAACATGTTTTTCTCTTGTTAGAAAGAATGCTAAAAATATTTTAACTTTGTAGTGTATATGTATATACAATGTTAATAGGCACAGAATCAATTTGTATGTACATGTATAAATAAAAAGTGCAGAACTTGGCTTGGTGTATTTTTTGTTTGATTTTGTTGGTTCATTTAGCACACTCCCTAAAGATTCTAGTAGAGTAAAAATACTTACCCTCCCAAAGAAGGGGATACCAGAATTATAGTAGAAGTTTCCAGTACAGATGACAGTAAAACATGCTGCTAGATCTACATGAGCTATGAAAAAATAATTTCCATTTTCTTTCACTTGGAAATTAATTTTTGACTGCTAAACTTGTCTGGATTATCCTGTTTCTTTTGGAATGAGTCTTTAGTAAAGTTCTCATTGATCTAATTCTTAATATATGTATTTTTTATTTTCTTCCTTGAGATGCTTATATTAAGTTTAATTACTTGGAAGCTGTGGTGGAAATTCTGCATTTAAAACTCACAAAAAGTAACATGTTAAAGCTGTATATTTAAATCCATAGGAATTTGCTTGCTCAGTGACTATGCTAATAATAAATTATGTACATAAATGTACACACAGAGATTCTCTCACCTTACTTATTTCTCCTCACTTTTTCCCTTATCCCCTTTTCTAAGTTGAGCAGTCCTTGAGGGAATTGGCTTTGAATGTACTGCAGGACTGCTGGGAAGTGGATTTGTGTGTTAATTTTAGATGGGTTTTAAGCTTGCTGATAACTTTCCCTTCTGTGATGAGATTTCCTTTTATTAGTTAATGCTGACTTTGCTGCATTTGGACTGCATTTTCCGTCGCTCTTTATGAGTAGCAAAGTTACAACCACCATAAAAGCAAAGAGCATGGAGGAAGAAGAGGTGGAATAAAGAATTTATTTTCATGTATTTGGGAGTACCACATAACTCTCAAATGGTAGAGGAAAGTGGGTTTTAATAGTCCCCCTTAAGTTGGGTGTGGGTAAAAAAACCCAAACAAAAATAAAATTACTTAGACTTCCTCTGTGTCTGTATTACTGTCTTTCTTGTTTCAGACTAATGATTAAATGAGGCCTTTTTATTTATTCAGATTTGATTAGTAGGAGTGAGATTTAAATATTTATTTTCCTTCTGTGTTAACAGTAGTTTGACAATAGAGATTCAAGGTGAGCTGGCTATTATAGAGTAGAAAGGGAGATTCAGGGGCATCCCTGTGAAAACTAGGAGTACTATGGGGTTCACACATGGGTAATTTGAGGCTTGCAACATATTTGTGTTGAATGGGGAGTAGGTGGAATTGGATGAATTTCTTTCCTCCTTTATCCAGTCTTATCCCAACACTTGATCCAATAACAAACTCTATGGATTAGCTTATCAGAAGAAATTGAGAATTTTGGTTAAAGTTTGATTCTGGCTGTTTCTCATATATTACTGTTTTGCTCTGCATTCAAAAGATACAGAGTATATACTTTAGTCTGTTTTTTATTGCTCAGTTTTAAGTTGAAAAGCAAAGGAGAGTTTCTCTAAGAAAATTTATAGCACATACAATTTTATTTTCCAATCACTTTCAATTTTGTAGTAATTTGCTTGTTTTTAAAGTATTTTACTTATCCAACTCTCCTGAACCTGAGGTGCAGTGTCATTATAATGCATTTTAAAGACTAAGAAGAAATTGCTCACTCTGTAGTATCTCAAGATATAAGAAGAAAAATGCTCTTTCTGAAGCAGTGATTTCTGGTGCTTTTTGACTTGTGGCGTTTATGTAGCCAAGTTATGACACCAAATTTAACACTTATGTGAGAAAAGCGTTTGGTTTGTGTTAATATTGAGTAAAAGGAGTATATGCCTGCTGAGAAGACTAGTGAATGTGTGCAGAAGGCACAGCTGAAGTAACTGATCTCAACTGAAAGATCAGTTTCTCACTAAAGAAAGATACTGTGGATGGTACTAAAGGCCATGCACACTTTGATGTTCAT
This sequence comes from Pachycephala philippinensis, assembly GCA_013397055.1. Classification (NCBI taxonomy): domain Eukaryota; kingdom Metazoa; phylum Chordata; class Aves; order Passeriformes; genus Pachycephala; species Pachycephala philippinensis. Next base: position 260,192 of record VWZT01002066.1, read on the forward strand.
ATCATGAAGGGCATAGCAGCTTTTTGATACAGATGATGTATACCCATAAATAGAGTTGAGATGAACAATTTTTTAAATGGATATTTTAAGGTGATTTTGTGGGGCAAAACAACAAAAAAAGAAAGATTATATTTCTGTAGCCTCTTGTACCTTACTTGTCCTTTTGAATTTTGTTAACATGTCTTTTCAGGCTAGGCAGATATCTTGGAGATACATATTTATGGCCTTTTCAGGTGTCTTTTCACTGTTGGTTTGAACATTCTGTCTTTGATAAAAATCCTTTGGACTTTGGTGCAATAACAGATGGCTTAAAAATGAGGGCTGAAGACGTGCAGTACAAACAAACCATGCACATGTGCCTCCTGGCGGTGGGATTTTAAATAGCTGCAGCTTTATGGATTCACGTGAGCTGAAGCTGAAACTTTTCTGTTCTAGCAGTAGGACACCTTGGAAACTTCACACAACCTACTTGTAGGAGAATTACATTTAGCACAGCACTGCTCACTTTATCATGGAGCTTCAGTCATGGCAGGACGTGGGCCAAGCTACTATGGACCATGTCACAAGAACATTAAATATCCCTTGGCCACCCACAAGGCACATTCCTGATATTATAGCAATTGCAGTAACAAAATCTAGTTTTGCTTTTAGATATGCTTTGCTATTTGATTGCTTAAAGCTAACTGTTTTAAAAACTGTCCATGCTACTAGACAAAAGGGGAGAAGAAAAATATTTTTAGATTACAAAACTACTAAAAAGACTGGTTTAATGCTGCCATGAAATAGTAAATAAAAACCCAGGTGGAAATTTAATATTCTTTAATACTTCAAGCAACAGTGTACTGAACATACTGAACATTTTGAGCAGTGATCCTTTCTTTCTCATTGCACACATTGCACTCTTTTTTTTCTTACATTGTGATTACATTTCCATACATTACCACAAACACTTCTCTAAAAGGCATGCCTTTTAAAACAGAAGCATTCCGTTTCAAAATGGTTTCTGATTCTACTAGTAAATATGTTTTTGACACAGATTTCCGTCAGACTTGTGTCAAAGGCATATTGCAAGCAATATGTGCCTGTTATGTATACAGATGACTATTACTTAAGCCCAAGGAAAATCAAATTTTAACAGGCCATGCAATTCTTTCATCTTTAAAAAAAAAATTAAAAAAAAGGAAGACAGTCAAAATTCAATTTTTAAATAAATTTGGTGCCTGTTTGGACTGTAATCACTAGCTTGATATTATGCTTTATGGGAAGTAAAACCTTTTACAACCTTATTCTTCCCTGACTACAGTCTGCAGGATTTTCTTTCCCCCTCTAAAGCTGCTTCACAGTGCAGGTACATATAAGCTGCTGTTGTATCTCCCCTGGTTCAGGTTGTATTTTCAGAGTTTGGGCTTGACTTCTGCATCCTAAGATGGATATAGCAATCAAGTGTCCCATTCCCCACGCCTGAGCACTGTCTGCAGGGCTCTGGCGGTGCCTGTTTTGGCTGCACCCACCCCTGCTGTAGCTGCACACCTTCCTTGGGTCACAGACCAAGTACTGCTGGTGAAAACATCTCTGGAGTAGAGCAATGAGCCCGTCACCTCCTGCCTCGCTGATCACAGTCTGGGTGCAGTCCACAGAACAGTAAATAATTTTGGCACCTTTTTTTCTGGTCACAGCTCAGGATGTTTGCTGAACTGGTAAACAAGAGGTCCTGCTTGCACAGAGGAACAGAAGATGATGAGTTTCTTTCCCAGAGCTTGTATTTTATTAGATATTGCACAGACATAAGGAAGAGAGTACTGCTGCATTAGGGATTGGCATTAGCAACCTACAGGTTGCTTCCAGTGGGTATTGTGTGTTTTGTAGATATTATGTTATCCATTTTCCCTCTGCTTTGTCTGTCTTGTTTTTATTAAGGCAGTGCCTGGAGAGGGTCGATGTGCCAGTCACGGTAAGCACAAAAGGTCTTAGGCCAAGCTCCTGTTCATATTAAATTGGTGAGGTGGGGGTGGAAGAGAGAGAAGAGAGAAGAGTAAAAGACATAGGTAGGTGCTTTGTTTACCTGATGCCCTGCAGTCTGGTTTGTTTTAGTGTCACTAACTACCATCCCATGGTGGTATCAGCTCTGGTGGCAGTGTAAAATAGTACCTCAGAGCCTCACTGGAGGAGGAGTAACTCATGTGTTCACATTCCAAGTTCTTCTCCCTGCAGGAAAACTGAATGTGCTTCAGAGAAGGCAGCATAAAACCTTTGTAGAAGTGGTTTCTGTTTGTTAAAGAAACAAAACAAAAAAAACCCCAAGTATGCTCTACATGCAGCTTTAAGGCCATTCCTTCATGGAAAGCTATTTTACTGGGTTCTTCCAGGCAATGGCTGGAAACCCCTCCTTGCTCAGTTTGCTCAGCAGGTCTGCTGACCTGCACCTTCTGCCAGGCTGACAGTGCAGGTACTCAGCACATTCAGGGTTTGCCCCAGTGCCCATTTCAAGTCTCTGCACAACCTTTGCTTACTATAGTGTAAATCTGCTTTTAAGTGTTCTTTTTAAACTAAGGTAGCACCTCTAGTAGTAGATTTTGGTAGTGGTGATAAGAGCACTGACTTTTATATCTCTGGCTCAAAGCCATTTGGGGAAGTCAAGACCTTGCAGGATCTGTTCTTAGCAGGAACAGCCCTCTTCTGTCTAAGTAAATCATGGCACTGTAGTTCTAGGAATCTCTGGACTAAGAGTATTTTTCTTGCTTTGTCATTATTTAAACTACTTCTCTTCCCTTGTTAGACTTGTAGTAAAAGACTAGTTCTTAATTTAGCTGGCAGTTTCTTTGTAAAATGGCTCAATGCTGTAGCAGAAAATGGCTTTTTTGTGTCAGTGGCAACTGAAGGCTAATATTTCAGGCATGAAAGAGTAGAAAGGAGAGACTACTTGACAGCAGGCTGAAAACCTTTCTGAAAAAAGCCTTCTCCTCTCACAGAGACATCAACCTCTGCAATTTCCCTGCAGTGTGAAGAGAAACACATTACAGAATCCTAAAGGACCTGAAGAGGGTCAAAAATGGTGATCCCTAATTTCAGCCTGTGGCTGAAATGACACACAAGTGAAGAGTTGAGCAGAGGTGTCTGCCTCTTGTTTTGTGCTGGCTGTAACCCAGCTGACACTGCTCCCTAGGAGAGGAAATATCCATAACCTGGGATGACTGGACACTAGAGTGACAGGAATTTATGCAAGAATTTATCCTTAAAAGGCACACTGCAAGAACTTAAAGGTAGTTTTGGGTAGTTTGCAGCTGGTCTCAGGGGATTAAACAACTAGGTGCTGCATGGAGTTGTATTTTTTATGAATAGCAGTAAACTCTTTAATGTGTCAAGAGGACTGAGTACGCAGTAAGTAGAAAACTATACATAATAAATGCTGCTATGCAAGCTGTTACCTTAATAGTAAAGAGTTTCCATGCTTTTTTTTAGGCAGGTGTATACTAGCAATCTGCTGTTTGATCATGTTTGCAACCAAAACACTTAGCACAAGAGGAGTGCACAGCTACCAGCTGTCAGGAATTTGCATGTTCTTCCTGCGTACCATGAAACATCTTTGCCTGCTTCTGTTCTTGTCTGTGTCCCAATTTACTAATTGCTGTACCTCTGCCTTGCAGCGACACCTGCTGCTAAGGGCAGGCTTCACAGAAAGCTGCTTCTTGGCTCGAAGGTGTCATTTGCTGCTCCCCAGGTGATTGCTAGTAGCTTTTCTAGAATACATTCAAGTTCCCTGTCTTCTTCCTGATTCTGGTGTTATTGCAAAAGAAAAAAAAAATGGCCCTCAGGGTAGCAGTTTGAACCCACACAGTGTGCATGTAACAGTCCCAAACTTAATGCCCATGGCTGCTTTTCGCACCAACTGTATGAGAATTTAATCTCTTTTTATGGAATCTCCCCTACTCTGCAGGTGGGGTGGGATGTGTCCCTTCAGCATGAGGAAGTGTTTTGGGCTTCAGAACCGATACAGAATGCACTGTAAATTACACATCACTCAGCAACAGCAAATTAGGGTGTGTGTTTGCAAATGTACCCTCTGGAGTGAATTGAAGTAATTATGGGGCTAAACCCTGGATTTTGCTGAAGTACCAGTATTTGCTAACCACAGTCTTGATCCATTAGTGAGGGGCATGATTCCTGGCCTTTGATAAGCTCCCTAATTCGTATCTGGAACTGTTTGCACCTTATCAGATAAGGTGAGTCCTCTCTCTTCCCCTTTTAAATCCCTGTTAGAGCTCGTTTCTTCCATACCTTGACAAGAAATTGGAGGGTTAGGGCCAGCTGGAGGATGTTCAAGGTGATTCATCAGTGTGAAAGGTGAATAGAAACCAGTCATCCCACTTCTTAAACTGAAAAACAAAAGTTAAGATGAGGCTGAGTGCTTTGGAAAATTATGTCAGTAAAGGACAGATATTTTTGAATATACGTGTAACTCTGATTCCCCATTTCTTTCGCCCTCCAAGCTGCCGTTGGGCTCATTCTCTCAGGGTGCTGGTAGCCAAATGGAAAGACTGAATGGAGAGAGATTCTGGAAGGGTGCCACTTGAGTTTTGTTCAGAAAGACATAGATCTGTCAGATGCAATTTTTTGTTCTTTCCTCAGGTAGATTTCCCAATAATTTGGTCAAAGATTGAGCAAGAATAATTGAACTGGACATGCTAACTCTAGTATATGGGCTCACAGGTATGCTGCAAATCAAATGAGTTTGTCCAAAAAAAATTAGCAGAATGTCTGCTGGCTAGGAATTGAAAATACATCAGGAGGGAAACTTTAGTGATATCCTCTTAGATGAGAGATTTTGTTAGTTTATAGTTCAGTGAAATATATTTTCCAGTGTCAAAATAGATAACTTATATCAGTAATAGAAAAATAACATTGTTTTTTCCAGCATGAAAGTAATCCCAGCAGCGATACACACGCTGTACCATGCTAACACAATTCTACTTTAATACAAAGCAGAAATTTAATATCATTCCTGAGATGTTACTATTGCATTATCAAAAATGAATATCAGCAAGAGCAAAATGACTGATGTTCCAAACAATATTATTAAAATTTGCAGCATGTCTTTTATAGACTGCAACAAGAATTTAAAGGTTACCTTTAATTATTTTTTGTGGGTTGTTGGGGTTTTTTTTAAATTTATTTTTCTGTGTGGTTAGTTTTAATTATTTCTTGTTACAGAAGCATTTCTTTCTTCATATTCTTATGTTTTAACAGAATGGTGGTTTGGTGGTTCTCTTATTTAGGTTTGGTTTTGGGGTTTTTTTCCTAAATGCATATTGCATCATTTTACTGTTGAATGGGTGGTGTCATTCCTCTTTAGAAGAGGAGAGACTGGAAATGCCCTGGTGAATTCAGCTGTGTTAGGGAGCAAATGTTTCTTTAAACGCTGCTTGTTGTTTTCACTCTATGTGAGGAAATGCACCCCTCATGCCTGGGAAGAAAAGAGATATAATGTGATTTCCTATCTGTTCCCATTCTTTACCCTCAAACCGAATGCCTCCCTGGGTGCTGGTGGTTTCTCCTCCCCCTGCAAAAGCTTTCCCATCGGTTTGTGGTGGCTGGGAGAGCAGAATCCGTGATAACTCAGTGTGACCCTTGTCTGCTGCTGGAGGAAGGCAGCATCTTTGCACCAGGCACAGTGTAGTGCGCAATTCCCTTCTCTCCAGTGGCATGGGAACCGTTCAGATGGAGAGTGATAGCAGTGCTGGCTCTGCAGCTCCCTGAGCACACACACTCTCTCCGAGGCCTGTTTGCCTCCACTCTGCACCTGCCCAGGGTGTGATACGGGCTTTGACAAACTGTTGGCATGGGAACAACTTGGCTCAGTGGTCTCATCCTCGGTAGTGTGACAGGACAGTGCACGAGGTTACTGCATGTCGAGAGAAATAGCATGACCCTTACCCCTTTTATTCTTGCTTATGGTGTGAGAACCTGTCTTCTTGCTTTGTTTTCAGAATTTTTTTCTACGAAGCCCCAGGAGGTCCATGTTCTTCTGCTTATACTTTTTACTTTGCTCTCACAATTGCTAAATTTTAAGTAAAGTAAACTAATTATGTGGTTCATAAAGCAGATCCTGGAATAGGAGGCAGTGGGGATGCGGAACAGCAGTGGGGCAGAACAGAGAGGGGTGAGGACCAGCTATATGCAGGAACCTCGCAAATTGTGGCTTAAAGCAAGTACTATTTTATGCCCCTCCAGATAAGCCTTTTAAACTGTAGAAGTTAGGTGTTGGGTTGGCTACAGGAGGAATTAATCATGTAAAGGAAAGTTTAACCTTCCTCAGTTAGTCACAGCTATTGATTATGGTTTGCTGAAAGAGCATCAAATGTTTCTGAGACAGGGGAGCTAGCTGTAAAACCAAATTTCTGAAACTTCTTTTCTCTGCCAGGGGACTATTGATAGGCTGTGACTTGATAGTACTCAGTTTTACTTGTGAACAAGATAAATGAAAGGACCAGAATCTCTAGTTCTCCCCCTTTTTTTTAACATTATTTTAGTTTATAAAGGTGGCAATTTGGTCACCCTTTAATCCTTCACAGAGAAATCATTGCGTCTTTAAGCAAAAAGCCCCTTCAAATTGCAAAATCCATTAGAAGCTCTGTTGACTGCACGTAGCAGGTGGCGAGGCATTATGCAAATCTTTTTCTACATTGGCAAAACCATGCTTGTTGCCTTTATGGCACAGATGTACATATGTAGCATCTTGTGAACCACAGATTCAGAGGTGTCTCCAGGTCTGTATGAGAGTGAGTGTCATGAGTGAAATCAGGGCATCGCTGTCCCTGTTCCTTGCTAGGGAGAACAGTCCCCCAGTGTTGGATGTTCAGCCCTGCACACAGACAGCCATCTGCTGTAGGGCTTAGTCGTGTGTTATCACAACACGAGTTAGAGCACTCCTTTCATCAAACATCTTATGAGAGAGGATCCTGCCTTAAACACATAGTGCTGAAGTGGGCTGGCTGAACTTGACCTTGAGTGCCTTAGCTAATGCATGACCAGCAGAGATGTTTGGAACCAAACTAGCAAAAAGCAGTGAGAAAATAAATACTTTACATTAAAGTCCTTTCTTATGCATACTAATACGTGTTTGTGTTGGAGCTGAATTTGGTTTGGGGTTTGTTTTCTTTGATGTAGGGTGGTTGGGGTTTTGTTTGTTTGGGTTTTTTTGTTTTTAACTCTGTAATATACAATATTTAAGGTTCAGGCTTGGGAATTCACCTATATAGGGATGCTGTCAGAGGCTTGGTCAAGAATGGATGAGCACAAGGAAAGAAAACTGGGTATCTGGGGAAGACAGGAGTTCTCTTTTAAAACATGGAGATAAGTGCCAGGTGAAAAGACTGACTTCTGTATAATTCTTGTGCTTCAAAGCCCGACAGGTAATGATACTGTAGGCTCATGAAAGATGAATCCAGATTAAACAAGTAAAAATTAATTTTTTTAAATCATTTTACCAGCTCTTCACTAGCAATACTGATTTAAACAAGGCCGAATGCAGGAACACACTACTGTAAATGAAAATGTTGTGTACTAATCTGGAATCTCCAGTACACCTGGCAGATAAGGTAGCATGGGTTTGGTAGAGCGATTCAAATCACATTTGAACATCCTGTCTTCTAATATTTTCTGTTTCTGATAATGAAGTGTTTAGTATGGACAGAGCTTGTAAATTAACTAGAATACTGATATTCTTTTTGGCCAACACTTGGCTGATTTAAATAAGGATAGATTAGATATACTTAGGACATTTTTATAAGCCATATTTCTCTTGAAAATTTAACAGGGTGATAATTTCCAATTAAGTAGCAACATTGACATGGAACACTTTTTATAGTAGTGTTCACAGCTACTGTATAGTTCTTGGGGTTCTTTTTCACTGAATCATTTTGAGAACAGAGAGCAGCAGATACAATATGTAATGTATTACCAATTGACCAAGGCTGTATCTTGGGGTTTTGCTTGTTTGTTTCACAGGGAACATGTTCTAAAAGCAGACTTTCAGAATAAGCTCAGCTGTGCTAAATCTAAGGTTTTGTTTATTGAATGCACAGGTTTCAACCACAAGGGGAAAATGGCCCCAAAGAAGAGGCCAATATTTTTGGTCAATACAGATTAAGCGGTTTGACTTATCCTCGAGGGATGGCAAAATGCTTCTGTATTAGCATTAATTTAAAAGGGGGTGTAATACAGTTAGATAGGAGGCAATTTAAACAAAACAAAGAATTCATACCTGGTTTGCATGAATTCACTTCTGAGCTGCAGACGTCAGAATATGCTGAAGTCCAGTCTCTCTTCTTCAAAAGGAAAAATACCAACCAAAATGAGAGGGAAAAGTTCCTTCATTTTGTACTTTCAGACCTATTTATCATCGTAACACATTGAAATTGAAGACCTGGAGCAGTAATTGTAGCATTTTGATAAAAGTCATGTGCAATGTACTGATTATCTTTGTAACTGGAAACTAGACATGGACAAATCTGCTACTAAAACCAGGTTTTGAATAGTTTAGAGCACTGAACAGTCCCAAATTCGGGGGCTGGAGTCCCCACTGAGCCTCTACTTTTCTGTTCACTCTAGGCCTTTCTCCCTTTTTGAAGCCTTAGGGAACTGCCATAGGGCTGTTCCAGAGGCAGAGGACAAGAGCTCTTTCTACTTAATGCAAAGATCTATAAATTAATTACCTGTTTGCAGCCTTGCTATGAGGAGCGTTGTCACACAGAAGTGTATTCCCCTTGAAAATAGATGCTCGGTTTTGTACAGTAAACTCTAGATTGCCTCCTACAAGTATTCTTTCTTGGAAATTTCATGTAAAACTTCTTTTATAGCCTTAATAAAGAGAGGTTTTGAAATCAATGCCTTTGTTTCTTCATCACTTTTATGAGCTGGGACATTACTGCTATGCCATCTTCATTCATAACCCGAGTTTCCATGTGGATGTTGATTTTTTTTTTCAAGGACAACAGCATTTGTGTTACGTAAGAGAATTCAGATGTGAAATCCCATTTAGCACTCAGAAATGCCAGACTCACTTCTCACTTTTAGTCTGGTTTGAAGCTGATTCTGGCTGTCCAAATGAGCTTTCTTTGTGTGTTTGTGATGATTTAACATATTATTTCATCAAGATAGGTAAAAACTTCCAAAAAAATATTGTTGGTGCTGATTATTTCTTTTAAAAATGCTAATTTACACCTTCTATATTATTTTAAGAATGAAAAATCCTATTTTGTGCATCCTTTGGGGTTTTTCTACTATTTTATTAAATACGAATCATGAAAGAAATGTGTTTGAGAAAACTATACCATAGATCTGATGTTTTATATCAGTATGCTAGCTGACCTTCTTTCTTGACTGTTGGAAAACTTAGCTAAAAGGAAGTGCCTAACAAGAATATTATTTCAATTTTAGATTTATTTTGTGTGGGAAGATGTTGGAGATCAAGATTAGTCTTGATGCAGGTAGCTAAAACTCTTCTTTTCCTAAGAGAAGCAATACATAGTAATATCCATGTTCATTTTTATCCTTGGAACTATATTAAACTGCTAGTACTAGAGTAATAGCAATGCAAATCCACTGCTTCCATGAAACCACTCTGGTTTGGATTGGTGCAAATGCCAAGGCATACGTACTTGTAGCTGTTCCAAATATGAAATAAAGTAGGTAAGATCAAGTATTCTTGTAATTTTACATTTCAATATTCTTCTAAAAACCTTCCACTGCAGCTTACCACTGCCCAAATGCGAGAGTTAAGACAACAGAAAGATGTGGGGATCAGTCAGAAACAAGACTGAAACTGTCATAAGTTAAATAATAATTGTTTGGGAAAGGGGGGAAGGCTTTGACCATTTCCCTGGATGGTGTTTTTAATAGTTTACTGTTACAATTGTTTGTTTGAAGTTCTATTGAACAGTTATCTGTTAAAAGTAGGGGAAATTATCAATAAGCAAGAGTATGTAGCATGAACCTAGGTTATATTATCAGGACATTAGAAAATAAATTATAAAGATCAGTTCCACTTGCATTAGGAAAATGTATTTCCCATCCTAATATCTCCTTCTCTGGTTTCTTGTTTGTCCCTCTTTTAGATGCTTATTTCCAAACAACTTTTAGACCAAGATTATTCTCTTGAATATTTTAAATAAGTTTTCATGTAGGTATCAAAGCATGCTTGATTCATTCAGAAATTTATGCATTGTAATAGTTTAGTTGTCTTTTAACGAAATTGGAGTTTCTGACTTTTTGGAGCTCTGAAATTTCCTTAGCACACAAAAGCTTTTGTTAGAATGATATGAAATGGTTATGTGGAAGCCTGCTCTGGGCTCTGAGAAAAGATGTGTGTTTTAGTAGCATGAGAATTAATATATTTTTGTGCAATTTAAATAAGTGTGTGATTAATTTTTTTATGAGTTGCTGGCTACTGCAAATCCAATTTAGACAAACAAAATTTGAAATATAAATGCATTAGCTGAAAATATTTAATCATAGACATGAATATGAACTTATCATACTCATTGCTTTACACTTGCAGGTTGGCTTGAATTATTAATGCATTTTGTTGAGTGGAAGCAGAAGAGACAGCAGCACTGATCTGGCTGTGATGATGAGAGTAGTTGCTGGTTGCCAGCAGCAGTAGGAAACTATTTCTTCTTCTTTGCTGTTTTAGCACAGCTGACCACCCTTTTCCAAATATTGCCTCTCTGCCTGCCCCACATGCTTCTCATTCTGAGGTAATGGAGCAGTGATTTCATGAAGTCTGTTATTGCTGATGCAATGCCAGATCAAAAAAAACCAAGCTACTTTTTTTTTTTTCCTCTTTGCAGTTTGATCCTTTGTGCAAATGTAGATGTATAATGCTAATAAAGGTGATTACTTTTTTTAGTCAGGTTTTTTTCCATATAGGAGTAGAGTCAGCTTGTTACTAAAGTTTGTCTGATAACAACGCTGACCAGCAATTAAAAATTGCAGGCAGTTGGGGTATTCCCTCATGTTTGTAGCTGTTTGTTTTCCTTCTGTCAGAAACCAGTGCTGCAGCAATTGAAAATAGAAAATGAAGAAATAAAAAGTTGCATTCAAAGCTTGAAGTCAATGCAGGTTACACCGAATTATTAAACAATATGATTTTAAAACTTCAGAAATAAAATTAATGTTGAAGCCTCTCCATGTCACTTGATAACCAGGTAGTGGGTGCAGAAAAAGCTAGCTGCACACTCCTGCAGATACTTCACCTTCGATTATATTTCGATGTTGATGTGTGTAGGTATAGGGCCCTGGCAGACAGGTTATATTAAAGTTTTGTTCGTGAGGTGCATTGTACTTGCAAAGCAATGAAAGCAGGTGGTGGTTGAAAGGCTGCCTGATGGGATGTATCTGAAAGGATCAGCAGCATTGTGTCTGTAGGGGTTTGATGTTTGAGACTCACTCGGTAGATCCTTCATCAGCAATCAGGGGTGACAGAGGCAAGGTCTGCAAACCAGGATCCAACCCAACCCGGGGCCAGTGTGTGGCACTACAGGAAGGGCTTGTGCATCTCTGGGGAATTCCCGGTATCAGACCAGACTTCAATAAGATGCAGATATATGGCTGTAGAGAGCTTGTTTTCCTTCTCGCTCTGGAAAATACAGATTTAAGGCCCAGGTAGGACTTCCTGCTTTTGTTTCAGCAGCTCGTTTGATTTGTGAGGATCTTAGATATGACAAATTATTTTTTAAATACATTCAAAACAAGTAGTTTATCAGGAAAAAAAGTCAGGATTAATACTATGCACTTCAGTGCATTTTTCTTTTTTTGTCTGTGCCCTAATCAGTGTTTTTTACTGTTACCTAGTAATAATAGATGTGTGCTCAGGGCAAAAAGAAAAGCTGATTAAATGTTACATTATTGCTTTAGCTGTCATTTTTCAAACAGAGAGCAAAAAAACCCGAGAAAACAAAAAGAATAAACTTCTTCCTGATTCTTCCCCCAGTCGCATCAAGCTACATGGCCTTGTCATGAAAAGGTCACTTACACTTTAATAGAAATGATGGCAGCAAGTACTTTGTTTTATGTTTGAGCTCTCTCCTCCTGGTTTTCTCTGTGACAGAGGACAGGGCTGCTTTGTTTGTGGAGCCTGTTACAGCGATGGGTGTAAGGCAGCAAGTACCAGAGCTCTTGAGTTTGACAGAACAGGAGAATGACAGAAAAGAGAAGACAAAATCAGATCCTAAGAGAGGCTTGTAGGAATATTAAATCTAACTCCTGACAAGAGATTACTCCAAACCCAGCAGCCTTGAATATGAATCATTGTAATGAACTCTGCATGGAAGTGCTCCTGACGACAGTCCAGAAACTCACTTTTAGTGAAATCACAGTTGTTCCCCCGCCTCTGTCTCTGACAGCCTATTACTGCTACTATGTTTACTGGTACTCAAGGTATTTGCTTGAATTTGTGGTTTTTGGTACTTAGAATTTATTTGTTAAAGGGTTGATCCTCTTCCCCCCCCCCGTAAGCATTAAGATATGTTTTCCTAGAATTTTCTTTTAAAGTAAGATTTTGTTCTGGTGACTGTGTAACATTTTTGGCTAAAATTCAGTGATGGTTTTTGCTTATGGGAAAAATGGTTTCATTTTCCCAGTGTTTTTTTTTTTTTCTGTGTGAACTTTTTAGAGAGAAGTGTTATCTGTGTGGCTTTAGCTCAATATTGAATCAATGCACTGAAAAAAGAATAGTGTTCCTAATTCATTCTCACATTGGTTTCTTCCTTGTCTTCTCATATTTAATTGCTTAGTGAATCCTGCCTCTGCTTGGCTGAGACCTCTATGACGTTTACAGCTCAAAGCAGAGGGATTAAAGAAGCACAGCAGCTTTATAGGAAATGTAATTACCTTACCAAAAGTACAGATGTTATACATCTGAGATCCATGGTCTGTCTGGATGGACACTGCCAGCTCCAGTGTTGGTGATCCAGTTGCCTCAGGACTACTGGGTACCTATGTTCTTTGATATGGATAGCTTAGAAGTCATGGTCTAGGTATGAGACGTTTGTAGCTGGTGGATCTTTCTTGGATACACAGACGATTTTAGAAGAGCAACCCTCTGAGTGCGACACCTCAGAGCTCGCAAGCCCTCGAGTCTGCGATACGCAAAGAACTGTCGCTAACAATGATGCCTGGGCTCACCCCCACCCCACCCCATCTCCACACTTCACGAGGTGCAGCCCTTGCCTGCTGGGAAACACAAAGGGATTTGATGTGAGCATTCCACTGAACTCAAGGGGAATTTATGATAGGTACCTTTGCACAGCTACAAAGTGGTGTACACATCATTTTATCTGTGTGCATATGAATTGATTATAGTATGAATGTTACCATCGCAAATCTATAGTTAATCATTGTTATAATTGTAGGGAACCCTATCGAATTGCTCTGTAAATATTAATTACTCAATGACTAAGTGCTGCTAAGCCCTTTTGCACCCTTATCTTTGCATCCGTATCCTTTGCACCCTTACCCCCTGTAGCATTCTCAGCTTCCATGTAAATAATTTCAAATTGCCTCTAATTTGATCTTCCTTTGTATGTTTTCATTTTTGTAGTAAGTAGTAGAGTGAACCTTGTCATCAAACTATATAAAGTTGTATTTTCACAAATTCATATTAAACCCTTCTTTCACCAATGTCTTTGATGGTATTTCTTTAAGCAGCCAAACCACTCATTTGCAACATAAGGATAGACTTATTTTAAATAGTTAAAAAGCTTCATAGCAAGACCAGTGTCCAGCCACAAAGCAGAAAACTATTATGGACTGGTAGGTGATTTGAAAAACAGAGTGCAACTGACAGAAAAGGGATATCTGCAGTGCCCTGTAATTGATATGGAATAGCAGTTGCTAACAGTCCTGATAACATAGGTGGAAACACATGGGTGGGAGGGAATATTGTGAGATGCGATTAGATCCCCTTGCTAACAATCTCAGCTGTACAAAGCCATGGGTTTGTTAAATTTATTTTTGCAGTTTCTGCAGGACAAAGGAGAAAATGAGACAGCACATAAATACAGATTATGCATTTTGTTGTTGGTAACTGCTATTTTTTAGTAATACTGGGACAAAAATGTGTTGGCCCTATGTATCAAGCCAACCAAGCAATTCTCTGAATATCTACCATTTATTTCACATATGTATTACTACCAGCACTCCAAGTCATTAATTAAACAGAGTTCTCTTATGTGTAGATTTTGCTGGCAGGTTAATTATGGTTACCAGGCTACTGAATCAATAAATGAATGAGGGAAACAGATTGCATACCTAGAAGAAGTTGTGTAAAATTAGAAAAGGAACACAGGGGCTATACTAAGCCAGTTTAAGGACAGTTTCACAAATTTGAATTTAAGCAAAAATCATGAATTGATTTCAAGATCTGTTTGGAAAAGAATATGTTTTAAATGCTAATTGCAAGGAATAATAGAATAGGAATTAAAAGGTTATGCTTTTCTTTCCCAGCTATTGGTACTGTTTATAAATGTATTCCCTTTTTATGCACTCAGCCTGCAGGAGTTGCATCTGTGAAGTCTTTTGCCCCACCTGACTTTTCAGGTCTATTGAATACGATAATATACTTGCTTCTTTTCTGCAAAAAGCATCAGAACTAGTTAGCTCACAGCCAAGACCTTCCTTTTTGTGTTTGATATGCTGCTCATATTCTGTCTCACAGTAAGTTTTTTTATATTTGCCAAAGGAGCAAATAGAAATGTAAAGTAAATAGTTTCCAGTATTTTTGTTGTGTTAGAATAATTTTTGTAAAAACTAATAATTAGCCCTAAAATTGGTGCCTCAAATTCGGTCACTAAAGGGAAATACTTCACTGGTTACTAGCAGAAGATGCACCATTTAAAAGGATGGGCTTTGCTCAGAAAGGCTTTTGTTTCTTCATGCATGTTGCCTGTGAGAAGCTCTTAGATGTGATGGCTTGATAACATGCTCTTTATGTAACTCTTCCTTGGCGTAGGTAGAGCTGAGGGGTATTAACTCTTGGCATAATTCAGATACTGCTGGACTGAACACATGCTGCTGCCAATGACTTGGGAAGCAGTTATTGACAGTGGCATTGAGTTCCCTCTTCTGCCCAATAAAACAGTTGATTTTTTGGTTATGTCTCCATGTTCACTGAATGACAGTAGAATTATATGAGAAAGGAATCTAACAGATAGAAAAGTTGGTAATTCGGCAGATGGAGCTATTTCTGAGGAGTGGAGCTTAACACAGAATATTCAGATTGGAAAGGTGGTAATTTGTGGTAATGCCAAGGAGTGCAGATTCGTATGCTGAGCTGGGGCTGCAGTGCACTTGTGTCCTTGTCCTCTTAGCATCATCTCTTCTAATAACAGAAGCATGAAACAGGCTCTCCAGCTGAGCTGGGTGGCCAAAAGCACAGGCCTCCTCTGCTTCCAGCTGTGCTGGTTGAAAAAGCTACAGCTCCCAATTGCATTTCACAACGTTTTTTCTGGAGGTGTTGGTCCTCCTGACCCACCAGAGCTCAGTGAGCTACTTGGACAACCACTCCTTAGTATGTCTCAATTCACAGAGGCAGGTTAACTGCCTCTAGCCCTTAGATAATGTCTTTGGTGACTTAGTTCTTTCTGACATAGATAAGCAGCCCACCTGGCAAATTTGAGGGGTCTCCAATAATGTGATGGTACCCTTTGGGGCAGAAGAGATGGTAAGAGCAAGGCCTTTGGTGTTCTGACTGGCCAGTTAAGTTATTCTTCACTCTGTAAGCCCAACCATCCACTTTGGTCACCCTGGAATATAACTTGCCTTTGACTCATTTGTGACCCTTAGCACTTCATCCCTCTGTGTCACTTTACACCTTTTAATTTTTTTTTTCATCTGTTTAAATTGAAAATTTCTTGGAAGATGGTGTTTCTGTTTTCAGGATGCTAAGCCAAGCAAAACAAAGCTCAAATCTCGTTCAGGTCTTTCAGTTTCTGCTGAAATAATTAATGAGGTTTCGTGTGAGCTGTTGCAAAGTGCCTAGAGACTGTTAGATTTGCCTACACAGTTGCCATGGTGCACCTTGGCCAAATAGTTGTTTGTAAAGCAATTTTGTTTCTAATATAAAAGGCACTGTATAAAATCAGTTCCTATTATTTTTCACAGAGAATTTTCTATCGAAACTGTAAGCTTAGAATTGCTATCTCCTTAAACACTTCGAGATAATAATAATATATATTCTTCCAGCTAACATATATCATTACTTTTTATCAAGCAAAGCTTACTTCATAGCTGCAGAAATATTGTAATTTACTGGCCTCCAGCCAATCTGTTAATTACCCACTAGTTCCTTAATGCAGCTGGGGCTTTGTTTGATTTCAGTGTAAGTTATTAACTTGCTGGTAAAGGATCAGTACCTCATAAATTGTTTCTCTAAATAACTTTAGAATGCTACAGAAGTTTGTTGTTTTTTTTTTCTTATAAATAAGAATAAATATGTAGGAGACAGCTTTAAATTGCGGTTATATAAGGCAACTCTTTTGATTTGAAATATCAAATAGTAGCCCCATATCTGTGTTAAAAACATCCAAGTGTCACAGATCTGTTACTTAGGCACCTTCCTGTCTTTGGGAGAATCTCAGTACTTTTACATATACCAGACTGATTGAAGACTGATTTGTTTTGTAATGCTCAGTTTGGTTTTGGTTTTTTGGTGATGTTGTTTTAAAATTGTAAGATCAGATGAAGAGATCTTCGGTCAAGCTTCACTTGTGGTAAGTCCATTGAGAGAATTTACAATAGTTAAGGCTCTGGCTGTGTTAAAGTAATTGAGACCCATAATAGACTTTAATCTCTTTTTATGTATCTCATCCCATTCTCTTCCCCCCCCCCCGAA
>VWZT01002066.1:277091-387224 GCA_013397055.1 Pachycephala philippinensis
CCCCGAAGTTATAAGCTACTTTTTTTTTTTTTTAATGTGGGAGAATAGATGGAAAACCCACTGTTTTCAGAAGGAAAAAGCTGTGACTGTCTGGGAAGCATCCTTTAGGCAGGTTATGTACCTTAGGTCCTAGGCCTTACTTAGATGCCTTCTATCAGCTAAATAAGCCAGTGGACAGGATAGCTGACTTAAGGACAGGTATTACACACTCTTCTTGCAATGGCCATTACTGCGTTCTGTGTGAGCTGAACTCCCTGGAACAACTTAGCAAATATGCCCAGGTGAAAGGAAGTATATCAATTCATTTTCAGCTGTAACCTCAAGTGAAAGGAGAAGTAAAATCTTCCAGTCAAACACAGCAGGCAAAAAGTGGTGTTCTCATCTTGTGATGTTGTATTTATCAGACTGGGCGAGGCGCTTGCCTGAAACAGTGAATCACCATGGTAGTTGGCTGGCAAGCTTCTAGAATAGTCTAGAAATTACTTCACTTAATAAGATTTGTCAGGATCAAGTCTGCTTGACCTTGTCTTGTTAATATGGGTTTGGGTGGAGGCTGTAAGGAGTGGGTGAAGTGGTATAAGGAGACAGAGAAGAGCACAGTCTGTACAAGAAGGCTGAGGGCAGTAGTGCTTGCCATGGTGGGTGCTGCAGAGAGCAGGAGCAGAAGCTGTGCTAGAAGCAATACAGAGGAGTACAGCACTTGTTCTCCTGCTCTGCTCATGCCTTCAGCCTGAAGGAAAAAAAGCTGACATACCCAAAGCTACCTGTGATGAACTGGTAACTTTTGTGTTGTCCTGCTTCCTTCTTTTTTTTTTTTTTCCCCCCAAGAAAGCCTCAGCCAAGGTCACATGGTACTGCACAGTAGATATTCATTTACAAACACTCCCTGTGGTGGGAGTTCAGCACCCACGTAAGAAAGAATGACTTAAAGATGAGAGCAGCTATAGAGGTGAACTCTGTTGTCCCTATTTGTATAGGCTGGCTAACTAGGGCGAGAGGCAGATTGCCCACCTAACATATGCCAAAAGGAAAGATACAGGTTTGTATCATTGCTGAGGGGTGGTTCTGACTGAAAAATAAACACCAAAGGAAAGTGGCTTTAGCTGAAAATTGGATTCTCGGCAGCAAGAAGTGCCTGGTCTGATTGTTTGTACCTTTTTTTTACTTGTGTCTCCTCCTTTTCCCCCCTGGCCCTATGACTCTCAACCCTTTCAGGATTACCAGTCAGTCTCTCTTTGCCTGGAAGGAACACTCTGCCCTAGTGTGGAAGTGACAGCTTCTTTTATCTTGTGTGGTATAGTTATCTAACTTGTGCATCTCAGAGCAAAACTGATAAAGACTGCTAAGACAAGATGGTCATTTTCGATCTTTAATAGCTTATCAGGTTTTTAAACTCTCATGAAAGAGCTGTGTGTTAGTTAAATGATGATTAATGAATAAAAATCATTATGCTTATGAATAAAATATACCAATTTATGTTTGATTTTGTAATAACAGTGTTAGACTTGTCTCTTTTCTCTGACTTAAGTCTATATAAACAAAGGGATCACAAGAGAACAGCATGTGTCTGCCTGTTTAAATCAACTGGAATTAGTGGCACATGCCCTTTGTGGTCCCCAAGTCAGGTGAAAGCGCTGAAAATTATTGTGGTTTTGTACCAGGATAGTCCAAGATTTAAACCTAAGACCTAACCCACCTACTTTCTATCAGAAGATTCAAACAGTCTGTAGAACAATGTAGGAACTGTAATAAAGTTACCATTTTTGTGTCATAGGAGGGGAAAAAAGAGAAAAAGGGTATTGTCATGATTAACTCTTGGTTATTTTTTTTTCCCAGTTGTTATGCAGGTTGCTATAGAGCCACCATAGGGAACTTTCTGCCTGAGTGAGAAGATAGTTGTGTTTACAGTGCAAGTTCCCATTTGTGACAAGGTGGAGGATCCATCCATAGATGGAGGGTGGGCCCTTTCAGGTTTTGAATATTTACCTGTCTTGTAGTTTAAGCTGGCTGGGCAGCAGGTTCAGATATATAGAAATAAGCTATTTGCAAGTACAGTGGCACAGTCAGATGAAGATTGGCACTAGTCTGATAAAAACAGTTCAAATTTCTATTTAGAGAAACAGGGAAAGCAGTCAAGTACAGGAAGCTAAAAGCCATACAAGATCTCAAACATATTCCCTATGCCACTATGAACAATTAAGTTTACACAGCACTGTCAGCTGGTTGTGGGGTTTTGTTCATGATGCAAATGCACTGATGTTCTCTTTCTTCACTTGCAGCTGCCCTGAGAGCTTGTGCTGATGGAGGTGCCAATCGTCTCTACCACATCACGGAAGGGAGCCAGGAGAGGTATGTGAGCGATACACTTGAAGTCGTTGAAGTTATCTTTTCTCAATGAAAGTAAAATGTGGTGGAACAGGATCTGTTCAGTTCCTTAAGTAGCTGCCTGCTCTGTGCCTGGTACTTTAATGTGGCAGGTAGTATAATATTTTCTCCACATTATCTTAAATTTTTATTCCCAGCTACAATTTTTAAAAACACAGGTAGCCTGAAACACCATTTTCCCTGAAGCCTACTGGTCTTCTTTCCTCTTGAAAGCTCTGCTCTCAGTCTGTCTTATTTTGTGCATCCATCAGAGTTAGGCCTCTGAAAAAATTAGCTGTGCCCCTAGCAAGGGTTGCCTAGAGGAACATCTGATGCCTGTCACCATGAGCTAAAACAAAGTATGTGCTCTTCATTTTTCATGTGAGGCCTTAGAGGAAATCTGCTTACTTAGTAAAGTGAGGTGGGTAATAAAATAGGAAGTCTTCTTTTTGAATTATTTCTTGGTTAGCATCGGGGCATTATAAATGACCAAAGACAAGCACAGAGACTATCTATAAATGTCTACACTAGGTGAGGAAATATGACTGAAAGAATATGTTCTTGTTTTCTGCAATGGCATTTAAAATTGTAAAAATATGACTGAAAGAATATGTTCTTGTTTTCTGCAATGGCATTTAAAATTGTAAAACATCCCAGGTTTCTGCACCAGAAGTGTTGAGCTGAGGTTGTGATGCAAAATACTTCATTCAAGTGATTTCTTATTTTTATAGTGGAACCATGGAACACTGTGCAAACTTAGCTTACTAAGGATTCTTTCTGCTTGTCTTTAGGATTTTCAGTTGTTTTGGGGAAGAATTCATAAATAAGTAGTTTCATAAAAGCAAATTGATAAAACTGACTCTTGGAGCAAAGTATTGAGAAAGGCATCTGGTAGAACTTTCAAGCTTATGAACAGTTTTATTCATACAGCAAAATCTGACACATAGTCTGCTTTTCATCTCATGGAAAGTATATGATGGAGACATGAGGAAGCTCAGTTTCCTCCTCTCCTTCAAAATAAAGACAAGAGTTAGAGAGGAAGACTGTAGTCTAACAGTAAAAATTAAACTAAAAATTTCTTCCTTTGTCAACTGGGAGAAGTTTATATGAAGTTCTACAACTGCTAAAACCGAGATTGGAGTCTGGGAAGCACTACTGTTGTAGACTATGCTCTATAACATTCTATTTCTCCTTTTCTAGTAGCTGCTCACAGAGCCATGAAAAACTTAAGCAGGTGTCTGTTTGAATTCAAGATTGACTTGCAGCAAACAGTTCTCTTTCATAATGGTGATGCTCTCCAAAGAACAACATTTAAGAGCTTTTGCTTTACCTTCTCTGCTAATCCATTCATCTGTTCTGCACACCTTTATGTTTGTATTAAATAAATATAATTCAGGGGAAAATGGACGATTATACTTTGACTTAATAGTTCTTTCAGTCTTACATACTTGGCCCTTGGAGTATTCTTTTCCTCTATCTTTCTTCTTCTCATCTTAATTGCTTTGGGTAGGTATATTTTACCTTCAAAGTAATTCCTTTGAAACAAAAAAGAAGACGTGCATAATTTGGATTTTTGTCTTTAAAGAAGTCATTCTGCTGTAAAGAATATCCATTTACTTCTCTGAAGTATTTTTCTTTAAATTCCCTGTCCATTGTAATTAAAGAGCTGTCTGCTCAGACTCTACTGACATACTAATCATTTAATGCTGTCTTAACCTTCTTTTAAAATTATACTTTATTCAAAGCCCTAATATCTAATTGTGTTTTATCAAAACCTAAAAAACTATAGTCCTTTAATTTTAGAGAGATTATTACGTACAAGAGATATAAAGAAAGAATTTGACTGATATTTTGGGCTTGATTCTTAGTGACACTAAATTTTGTGAAGAATCCTTTAGAATGGGAATTAGTGATAATATTTTGGGAAAAGAACAGCCTGCAATATGGGACTGTTGTACAGGTGTCTGGAGTTCTGGCTGGTATTTCAGACTTAATGTGTGGCACTAGTTGGCTTGCCTGCAGTCACTGAGAACATCGTTTTCACTACCCTTTCAGTTTCTTCCTGTGAACTGTATAAAATATAAGAGTAGCAGTAAAACAGGAAAATGGTAGCATTTTCTACATATTAAACATACATGAGGTGAACTCAGGTAATGCATGAAAATGCAGCTGCTACTATACAATTCTTCTCTGAACTGGGCATAAATGCAGACACCTTCAAGAAGCTCTACAGGAGTTTTTAAAAACTAGGAACGAATTTTGTAGATATTTGCAGTTGATGCAGCTGCTAAATTTCAAGTACAGACCTCAAAAAAATCTTTTTACAGTCAACATATATTTTTGACATCCCTGTCAGGATGCAATTCCACTTGGGCTTTAGCTTGGCTAACTTCATCCATCCCCAGGCAGAGCTCTGTGCACTTCAGCTGCTCTCTTACAGAAGGGGCAACTCTTTTTCCCCATCTTCCTATCCTGTTCGTCCTAAAAACCCTGCATCCCCTCATTGCAACACTCAATCATGTTTCTGTGATCCCAACAAGACTGTAGCTCTGCAACTGCACACAGATCTCTCTGTTTTTCTTAAAAGCTACATGCATTTTCCAGGGTTTTATTTTGCATCAAAGTTTGAAAGCTAAACAAAATTTTAACCTTTGAATAGGAAGACTAAGCTGGTGTAACTTCCATGAGGAAAAGTAGTCATCATCATATATTTGCTTGTGTGAAAAGTGGAAAGGTATCTTGTAGTGTCTGTATATTTTGATGGTTTCATGTGTGCGTTTTAGCAATTAGTGAGGGTTAGCAGTGCCTGGGCTACTTCAATTGGCTATTTATAGCTTACACTGAATTTGACTAATCTGAGAACCAGTGCCTCCATTGTCAAGATAATCAAAAGAGAAACAGCTGGACAACAGCTAGCAAAGCCCGTCTGTAAAATGAGATCTTCTGTCTTTTTTCCTGAATAACCTTCTACTCATGGAAAAGTGGGTTCCCTAATAAGGTTATTAGACTGAGACATTCATACATACTTTGCTGTGTTCCATATTGGATTAGAAATAAGGTACTTATGAAGGTAATTAGCCATTGACATAGCTTAATGTAGAGTTGAGAGGAGTGCTTTGCTTGAACTCTTCAGATTAAACTGAGTATTGTTTTTAAGCTGTCTTGTATTCAGGCAAAATTTAGGACACTGATGCAGAAACACTGAATGAGATTATCTGAGTATAGAGTTATACATGAAGAGCACAATGATCATTTCTTGTCTTTAAAATCTATTCATTGTGTGATTTGGGGAGGATGTGAGATAGTTATACTCATGAAGTTTTTGCTTTATTCATGTTGATATGAGAATATGTTTTAGTAATGTTTAAGAAAAAATAGCCTCTGAAACTGAGGTCAAAACTAGCACCTTTGCTGCTAGTAGTGAAGTGTTCTTTTGATTTGGGGGATTACCATCCAAAAGCCAAGAAAGTTGAAAGCTCAGTCAGTGCTTTATTTGTCAAATGGCTTAAGGAGATCTTTTACATCAGACATCCTTGCCTGACCTAAAAACTATAGCAGTGTTTAAAGATCAAAATTAGAATCTTGCATTTATCCTAATAAATTCTGCAGGAGTGTTCAGAAAAAACCTCCCTATCCACAGTTTCCTCTTTTAGGAAATACCTGACTTGGGATCCATTTTTAAATCTTCAGAAAACAGCCAGGTACCAACAAATTTAAAGAAACCAAAGAAACTTATCTCACAGTGTTTGGAAAGATGAATTAATTTGAAGTTAAATAATGTGTTTGCTTCAGGTAGTGCAGATGAAAAATTCTCAAGATACCTTATGATCATGTAGTTTTTTGCTTTTTTCATTTATATCTTCAATTTAATTACTTTCACTTGATTGCATTTTCAAATACATTTATATTCCAGTAGCTGTGCAGTGTTAATATAAGTCAAGATTTGTTTCAGAAACAATAAAGAGTTGAGGTAGCAAGACATGAATATCACAAAATATGCACAGTTTCAGTCCTCAATTTAAACCAAAATTAGCTTCCAGTATTGGAAGGAGTTTCCTGAAAGTATTAGGGCAATAACATCACTAGGCATATCAGACTTATTTGGTCTCTGAATCAAATGCTTACAGAAATTATGAGAGTTGGAAATCATTGGTCTAATTTTTTACTGCTAGGTTCATCTTCATATTAAACAGCTGTATAAGCCAGAACCAGGAGTATGTATTCTTCTGGAGCAAAGGAGCCAATTCTATTCACTTAGTCATCTTATGCTATAAAGGAAAAATCTGGGAGTTACACAACCATTAGTTCGGATTCACTTGAGAATTCTAGGAGGAGCAGAAGTACTCTTTTGCATATCACATGAAGTGGAGATACATTTTGAGAGAGACACCAGCAACTGGGTTTACTTGGAGGTGCTTCTGATTGTACTCACTACATAAACCAAAACAGAAAATGGCCAAGTTTGTTTTCATCATTCCCTCAAACTGAAAATCAAATAGCAGATAATAGTAAAATACACGGTCTTAAAAATATTCGCAGTATCTAGTTGAGATTAAATTACTGTTTATGTTGAATTTTTATTACTTTTGCTAGTCAAGATAGGTAATTGTAGAATCATAGTAATATTTATAACTAAAAATGATGGGAGGTGACAGCGCTGCCTGTTGTTGTGACCTCTGAAAGTTAGATCTCTAATAGAAAGAAGGCTTGGTCTCATCATGCCGTTACAGAAGCTGTGAAATGGCTGACTTTTCATCCCTGAGGTACACCTGTGTATGTGGATGTATGAATGCCTTGTTTCTTTTATGTCAGGAGACAGTGGAAGCAAGTTACTGTCTTACTACAGGACCATGCTTTCTTTACAGGAGAAAAGTAGAAAAGAAAAAGCCGTTCTAGATAGAACCTCTGGATATGGTTCACAAGAGGCAGATGTAGATGTACCAAGTTTTGTCTAGCTGAAGGCTGCGAGTATTGTCTACAGGTTAAGATGGAGAACTGGGAACCAAGACTTATTTTGTTCCTTTATTAATTTGCTCAAAGTCATGCACTGAGTTATGAAGTCATTTCACATTCTCAGTTAGTCACCTTTAAAATGCAGGAAAATAGTTCTAAGAATGAATAAAATGCTCTCCTCGTTCACATGATCTCATCAGAGTTTTTGATATTTCCTTGTTAAAAGATGAGCCTATCAAAGGGCTCGGTATCATTCCTCATGAGATCAGTATTTAATAATGAATAGTAGGTCCTAGGTGGAAGCAGACTTGATCTCCAGGAGTGCTCCAGGGATCTTCATACTTTGGTGTAAAACCACTGATTTTCTTACTTTCTTTGCATACCACAATACATTCAAAGATGGCATTAGGACCCTGTTGTTTCAGTCACATCAAACAACATTAAGTGTGAATCTCTGTTTTTTTGGAATGATTCTAATCTTGCTTAGGAGTAGATAAGAAGGACCAGGACAAAAGTCAGGGGAGATGGAGTGATGAGCAAATACAAAACAGGTGGACAGTTCAACTTCAGAAACCAGGTCTCCTGGCTGCAAGTGAGGTGCTTTGCCCATAAAACTACTCTTTCGTAGTAAGAGCGCCATAAACCAAGTTTCAGTTGCCAACCAGGAGATCAAAGGGTCATGATTTGTCCAGAACAGTAGTTCTAGAAAAAAAAAGTGGGTAAAAAAGGGGCTGAGAAAAAGAGAATAAAGGGACACTTTCAATTAATCCCAGGTCTTTCAATCAGAGGGTTTGTACTGCTTCAGCTTATTCTTCAAATAGCTGTATCTCTGCCCCTAGTGTACTGTAAGTAGAGGAATGTCATTGCCATCTGGGTGATTTCTGGCTTTATGACATGGTAAAAATCATTTATGGCCACCCCAATGCTAGAAGTTAGCACTTTGCAGTGATAAAATATCCGTGCATTGAGTCACATCTGGAACAAGCAGTTTGGAAAAGATTCCTGAGCTGGCCAAAGAGTACTCAGCATTTTATAGTGGTTTGGTTTGTTGTGCCTAAGGGGTGGTTCTCAGGATCCAGGATAAGCTGACTTTTTGTGTAGTGTTAGGGTGAAATGTATGCCTTTGTTTCCTTTGCATGTCTGACTATCAATAGAAATTAAGGATTAAGCCGGTGATGCTTGTTTTTATGGAGCAATGCTTTCTACAGGTGTTTGGGGCAGTCTGGGGACTGGAAGTTTTCCTATTCTTGAAACAAAGCAAAACTAGAAAGTTCTTACAAGCCTCAAACCAAGCTGGGTCTTTGCTGCAATAGTACTTGCCGTTTAAAATTTAAAGTAGCAATTTTATATTGAACATGGCAAGAATGATCTTAGATTTGAAAGAAGCTCTGTTAAGATCTGTGAAGAATGCCAAGAGCAGTGTTCAATCAGGGAGCACAGAAATCTATGCGCTATTAATGCCTTAAAATGAATTCATGTTAATAAATGACCTTGAAGTTGTCTAATCTGCACTGTTGCACTTCAGACATTTAGGAAGGGATTACTAGTGCTATGACACCCGTTCTCCTTTGGTTTTTGGTTGCCTTTTTTTCATAACCTGGAAAATTCTGGGAAAGAGCAGGTATAGTCCCCTGCAGGTGACTTCAAATCACAGGATATTGCATAAAGGGACTGAACACAAAAAATACCCATAGATAAATTATTCAGATTAGCTTTTGCTGTGTCTAAAATGTTCTTTCAGTAAACTTATTAGTGACTGTTGGAGCATAAACATATTCTGGGTGTTTATTGCTTGGTTTTCTTTCCTATTCTCTTTTTTTCAGGAGACTCTGCTCTATTTTTATAAATATGTGAAAGCCAGAAGTTCTGACTTTTAACAATTTGCATTCAAATGGACACTTTTATTTTCAGAACAGATGATTGTATTCTTCAAATCTGTTTAAATTTAGTGTTAGTGAAGCCAGAAGCTTGCAAATGGGGGGACTTCATGTATTGTAGAATATAATGAGAAATAAAACTTGAGAATATAAATTCATTCATCTTTAAACCATTTTTCCTACTTGTTTTGCTAAGATCTGTTTTTAAACCTAATTGTATTCCAAGAGTGGTTTCATTTTACAAATGAACTCTTTCAGCTTTTCATTTAAAAATGTTTTGTGCCACAGTTGTTTTCACAGAAAATGCTGTCAAGAACAAAGAACTGTGTACTCAAGCTGTGATCAAGGCTGCTTATTACAGTTGATAACTAAGAATATTGAATAAATTTACTTTTTAGGGTGAGGAGATGAATACCTGTCACATTTGGACACGAGAGAAAACAACGCAGACACGGTCAAGCGAAAGAGGCAAAAAAACCTGGGGGTTTGCCCCCACTTTATTTATATATGTTCTTAGAAATCACCGTGGATTGGAGGGAGAAATCACCACCCCTCAATCACACTGGTCAAAGGAAAGATCCATCAAATTTCTCCCCCTAGGAGAAATGGAATGCAAACATCGGCTATGTTTACAGAAAGGCCTGTGAGAAAGCTCTTACAGAAAATGAAAACATCGAGAACTGCAAAGCTCAGGGCAACAAATACCCTGTGCCTCTTCTGACAAGGATAATCCATAGGGCAAAAACTACAGAATCAGTTGCCATCCACATGAACGGTTGAACATCAATTAATTGTAGGTTGATTGAAAGTTGGACTAGATAAGGTTGCCAGTCAGCTCTACAAATTCCATAATTTAAGGCAAGAGGGTTAAGCCTTGTTAAAAAATTGGAGCTCTGAAACATCACAGAATCAGTTTTGTTCTGCTACCAGAAATAACTTGCTCAAGCATGTGGATGATGTGTACAGTGGAACCTCCAAAGCTGCTCTTGGATACACCTATATTCAGAGAAACTCAAATCTCCTTCAACTCATAGTTCATACAAAAATCACACTCATGGGTGTGCACATTCCTCTCCAACCACCATACTACTTGCCTTATTTAGATAATAGCCTGGACTTCATTTTTGCAAAATGGTGGAGAAAAAAATCTTGCAATGCTTTGAGTTAGTTGTATTTTAAAAAAGGCTAAATTTCTGTCTCTTGCATGCAGACTCAAAAAAAAAAAAAGTTTTAGTCCGTATACCTGAAAACATAGTGAATTTCAATTATAGAGAAATGTAGAGAATTCTGATTTTTGAGCAAGGGAAGAAAGATCTGTTTTTGATAATAGATAAAATGAAAATACATCAGGCATTAATGTTTAAAGATAGTCAAAAGGCTGTTGGAAATGGTATAAACTGTCCAGAAATATCTTGCCTACTGATCCCAAATACCTGGGAAGAATGATGTTTGATCATACAGCAGGTAGATTAGATCCAAGGTTACAGAGTGTCTTAAAATAAATGGAAATGCATAAAGGTCCTCTGGGGTTGTGTTTTGATGCTTTTCTGCCTGTGTGGGACATTCCACACGAGCAAGTCTAGAGTCTATTTGCAAACTGGTTTTGGTGTCTCTGCAGAACCCTGGGCCAGTATCAGCATGTCCTTCATTAACTCAGCTATGAAATTGGGAGGGTTTCGACTGAAATACGCACTAAGGCACTAAGATGGTTTCTGATACCAGCTTGAGCATGTTCTGTGGGCAATGTCTTTACTTGCAAATATTTTCCATTTTTCTTATCTTTTGTAAGCACTTGTGTACATATCAGCACCTCAGGTGTTCCTGAGGACCCTGTAGTACTGCAAGGATACAGCTAGAAGAGTGAAATTTAGAGATGAGAGAAGAGAGCAGTAGATAAAGGGCTGGATGACAACTCTAGCATACCACCAAAATACCTCTATGTTGTGAGGCAGTCTGAACATGGAAACATTCAGAATAAAAATCCATCTGTCCTGCAGTAGTTCTTTTTGGTTCAAATAGGGGCATGTGCATGTACTGTACAAGGAAATTACTGAAATAGGCTAAGGAAGAGATGCATTCAGCTTTTATTGGCTTTGGAGCAATGTCCTTGTTTATTCCTCTGAGTACCAAGGAATATGAAACTGACTACAAAATAAAAAGGGTCAGACAAGTAATACTTGAGAATGAATACAGCTGAACATGGTCAAAATTTATGTTTCATTCTAGAGAGAGAAGAAACAAACCAAGACTGACCAGTGACTATCTCTGTGGGCACACAGCATGAAGATCCTGGTAGAAATTAGGTTGTGGCTTTTTTCGGGATTTTGAAATGCACCTGGTGAATGAGGGGAACTGAGATTCCGTGCAAGCTTGTCAGTTTTGTTCTCCTTCTAGTGTTACTTAGGTATTTTTCTTTATTGTCAGAACACAGAAATATATGGGGCCTGTGCATGTTGAATAGGGACCCAGGTTGCCTTTTGTGCAAATTCAGGATTTTCTACTGACTTAATTGGTAAGATATTAAGCACTAGATGCCTAAGCAATTACACCCTCTCCATGCATTGCCCTGAATTCTTGCATTATAACTAATGTTTTACATGATGCATCCCTTCTCCGTGGTGATTGCAAGCAGGGAAATCGCCACAGCTGGATCTAATGTTTTCAGCAACCAGGTATTGTTCCAACAGCCTGTGAAAGGGATGGAACAAGAGCAAGACTCCTACTGTTACTTTGTCAGTAACCACGTCTTCCAGAGACTGGGACATAATCCATTTTCATCCCTCGTGCTTTAAAAAAAAATCCCAAACCAAACAAAAAACCTTTTAACTGTGTAAATATTGTTTGAGCATCTATTACTCTGATTCCATCATTGGAAATAGTTGAAAATTACTACTGCTTATTGTGTGTGAAATAACTTTGAGGTGCCCACACAGTGATCAAAATATTTAGAATATTTAGAATAGTAGCAGAAACATCAGGAATAAAATTAATCCTGTAGCAATAAATTATTTTTGGTCTAAGAATAGTTCTTGCTGTATTCTTGGTCTAACTCTTGAGGGATATCCCACCTACACAAACTGTGTAACTCTTAAACTGCCTGGCTTTCCCTGGTGGTTAAGAAACTCCAGCTGGAATAAGTTTATTTCTTTTGAAATTAAGCTGAGTGGGCAGTTGAAGGTACTCACATCGTATGACTAATGGGAATGTGCAGATAAGATGTTTTGGACCACAGAGTATGCATGTGCATGCAGTTTGATCTTCATTCTCTTCAGTGTTTTGATCTCTGTGTAAAAGGTATCTGGCATATAAAAAAAGAAGAGAAGCAATAAATAATTATTTAGCTCTTCCCCTTCATTTATTCATTATAAGTGTTTTGCATAAATTAGAGTGACCATCTAAGTGAAAGAAAAAGCAGGGATTTGCAGCTTGAGACTGGATTAACCCATTGGTGTGGAGAGACCTTATAGGATGCCAGTGAAGAAGATTGATAAGGATCTGCAGGTTAGAAAAGGTATATTTTTAGAGTGCTTGATGTATGAAACAATGACAGAGGGGGTAGCAATGGCAGCGGACAAAAGGCTATGCCTTTGGACTTCCCCTTTTCCTCCAGCATAAAAAAGAAACTGGTATGTGGGTGTAGCTCAAAATATTTTGTATGAGACTGGTAGGACTTTTAGGTCATTCTTTTGGGATTTTTTTAAGCTGGTGACTGGGTAGTAGAGTGATTGCTTGATTGATTGATTTATTGTTTCTGCAACTGGTGTGTGTTACAAGCCCAATGACATTGTTCAGTGGTGGGTATCCAGCTGTGGGCCAGAGCAGTGCCTGTGGTTGTCATTCCCTCTGCACAGAAGTGAAGTTACTCTGCAAGGGCTTGGAATCATAGAGTCTTTATGCAGCAATGCAACAGAACTCTGAATATCTCTGTTTCTTTGTCAGCAGGGCTTTTGCCTTGGTGTTTGGAGGATCTAAACAGGTTAGGCACGGACATAATCTAAAAAAGGCAGAAATTGGAAGGGAGGGTGAAAAACAGGGCACAAGGAAAAAGATGGGAAGGGAGTGAAAACGTTTTTGATACTAAAGCTGAAAAGGAGAAAAGTCTCTGGAATAAACCTAGGTAATAACTGCAGTGGAGCAACTGTTACTCTGTACCAAGAAAGAAAGAAAAGAAAAGCTTTGTTATTTTCCTCTACAAGTTCCAGCAGTATCTGTAGGAGGATTGATGTTTTCTAATTTTGTAAGCTGCAGCAGGGGTGTTAAATACTGGTGACAGATCAGATTGGAATCGTGCACATGAAGGTATTTTGAGTTGTGAGAGAAAGACAGACTGTCCTGAAAAGAAACCTGAAAAGTGTCAGTAAAGATTCCAGTGCCTTTTGTTTTTGTTTTTTGCTAAAACATCATCTGTGAGGTTTGACAACAAATGGTTGTAATTAATGAAGTGACAGATGTGGATGTCAATATTTCTTTCTGATGCATTCAGTTGTAGGAAAAAAAGAAAACTGTGCATAAGGTGATTTTGGGGTGATTTTGTACTGGAGGGAATTGTATGAGGAGCATGCATGGATTGATGTAATTTTTAGCTCTCAGAAGGAATTCTCAGGATGGTGTAGAATCCATTTTGAAGAGTTAACATTCCTAGCAAGTGAGTTACTGGACCAGCACCTACTCTGCAAGCACCAGTCTGCTCTGATTGGCACCAAGGGGCCAACATTAATCCATCGTTTGAAGCTTTGCAGCAAAGCAGTGAAAGCGACTGCACGAGCTGTGGTTCTGCCTCTCATCTTGTGAAAAGGTTACTGCTCTCCGATTTCCATTCAGAGTCACAGTGTTTCAGCTTGAACAGCACTTTCTGACAAAGACAGGAGCCGTACTACACTGTCATTTGGCTTAGTGGGATACTTAAACTTCTGCTGGCTTAATCAAATAGGAATTAAATGGACAAATCCCTCCTCATTTCATTACTCCCTCTTCTCTGCCCCACAGTGAAAGTAATAGGGAAGAGCATTCATGATCATGTTTACTGTAATGACCCTCTCCTCTGGGGATACTCTTGTGGCATCTTTTAATGTTAATTTAGTATTGATTTATGATTCTAATTGATATTCTCTAGCTCTTGTTCATTAAGTGACCACATGCAGGGTTCTCGTATTTTGTGTGTTCCCTGTAAAAACCTGTGCACTTCATTAAATCTCAGCATTAAAGGAAGTGTTTCCAGGCAGAGCAATATTCCAACAGCACATTGCAAATGTGCAGGAGGGTCCCAAGGTCACAAACTCCTTTCAGAGGTTAATTAAGTCTGAAAGAAAGGTATTCTGTTGTAATTAAATAGTAATGAATGAGAGGCCAGGAATATTTGGTGCATAATGCAATACCATGAGGCAAAGCCAAAATCATCTGCAAATTTATTGTTTTATTTCGTATTCTATTATAAAATACCCTTGGGTGTCAGTGTAATTTTTATTCTCCAACTTGCCTATGACAGAATGGGGATTAAGTGGTCAGCGCTGTCATGCATATATGTGATCATAATACACCTCAGTAGTGGTTTTGAGAACTCTAATAGCATTCCCAGGATTCTGAAGAGGGCTTTCATCGGGATTGTGATGCCTTCCCATTCTGCAGGATCACATTTTTAATCAGAGGGGAAAGTGCTTCCTTTGCCACGTTCACACTGGAAAAGCCATGGCAAGTTTTGACTTCCTTTAGTAGCGCCGGCAGAAATACAATCATGTTCATGACCCTGTTTAAGAGCTCATCAAAATTTCCCTTTTAGTTCTTGTGCTTCTGGAGTTTAATATTTCCACCTGTTCAAGTGCATTAGGCAGAATCCTGGCACAGGACCATACACAAATTGTCAATCCAAGTGTAGATTTTTTCTTTATTGTTTTTCCCAACCTACTTTGTAAATTAGCCAATTCCAACATTCACACACTGACTTGTTCCATTCCGTTATCTCTGAAGAGTGAATTATTTTAATCTCTAAACATATTATAGGAATCTAGAGACCAAAAGCATGAGTAACCAGTAGGTTGTAGCTTTAATTCCTTACTTCTGTGTTTTAAAAGTAATTTAAGTTATTTTATTTTCTCATCTGAAAGCTGCATTTGTAAACTGTTTTTTCCACATCATAAAAGAAAGAAATGGGGAAAACTGCTCCTACATACTCCTTCTTGGAGCTCTTCCATGCACCAACATGAGCCAGGAGTACAACTGAAAAGAAATTGCCCTTTGATTCCACAGCTTGGCCTCTGGAAAAGCTGCATCGGCTTGTGAATGCTGCAGCCTGCCCTTCTTGGGCCTTGGACCTGGCTGCGACCCGATGGCTTGGAACAAAGATATTCTCCACCTCCCTCTCTATCATGGACATTCCTATCCAGGTAAGGGAGGTGGTGTTTTTTAAAGAGCCATATTGCCTGAAACTTCCTATAGGATCCCCAAAACCTGCTGCAGTGTCAACTGCACCTGAGTTTTATTGCTACCTAGAGAGAGTGGGTGTGCTGCACTTCCTAGAGTACACGGAGCTGAATTTAAAGGTGGGAATGGTCCAAAACCTTAGTGCCTTTTTATCAGCATGGAAGTCCAAATTCCAATTTATTACCAGCTGGCTGGCTGTAGCTGGCTGGTGCAGGCTTGTTTTGCATCGGAACTTAACAGGTGTTTAACAGCCTAGGATTTAGGCAATGCTTTGCTTACAATGAAGTAGACTTCTCTGTTAATCTTCAGGAGGACTTTCCGCTTCTCTCCAAGAACAATTACAAAAGTAACCTCAGTGACAGTTTTTCTGCTATTCCAGTAACATAAGTGTCTCTTACCTCATTATCGGGCAGATAGGTCTAATCCTCCTAACTTTACAGATTTTTCAAAAACTTATCAACCTGAGAATTAGTGTCCTACTTGCATTAAAATGTGTGGAAAAATTTATCTAGCAATGAATTTTAGACTGAAGGAATGGACCACACCGTCATTCAGTTGAATGACATCTTCTGTTGAATGACATCTCTAATGATGGTTACATTCCATGTGACCCATGGTAGTCTGCAGGCTACTCCCAGAGCGTCTCAATATACACTAATTCAAAGTGTCAGATTCACAGCTCATCTGTGCCCAGTCTCTTCCAAAGCATTTCCAATACTGCATCCACTCCAAGTTCTCCTCTCCCTTCTTGTAGTGCACGTGATGCAGATGGCATCAGGAATATTAAACCTCTGAATGTCTTCCCTGAGGAACAACTCCTATCACTCTATATAAAGGGAATAGCTTTTAATAAGAGCTCATCATTGCACTTTTATTATTTATAGGTAAATCTGTGTCCTTAAGATCTAGTTCTCATCCTATAAGAAAAGTTAATTAATGTGTTGAAATTTAATAAAAGATAAAGTGATTATGACAATAATAGAACTTAGTAGAATGGCAGTTAAGGGTTATATAATTTTTTTAGTCATAATAAATTTTGAAGTTCATATGGGGGTATTATTACATTTTTTTTATAATAAGCAGGGCACCAACAGCATCAGAGTTGACATTAAATTTTTTTCAGCTACTCCACTCGATAGAAAATTACTTGTGCAGAGGCCAAGACAGGGATTTTTTTGGCCTGTGTGTTACTTATTGAGAATGAGGTATTTTCTGTCTTGAGAGTGCTTTTAGCCCACATAGACAAAAAGAGGAAAAGAAGGAGGATCAAGGAGGGGAGAGATTGAGAACAGAGAATTCTATAATATCATGTGTACATTTGTAATGTTTCTAATGCTTCAATCCAGTGCACAGATTTTTTTCTGTGATTGCCACTTACAAATAACCACAAATCTATACGTTGACCTTCCTGGATCTCATATCTGTCAGGTAGGTAGTTATCTCAGTGCTATCATTTGTGCTCTTAAGTGTCAGTAAATGAAGTGCTGCAGATACAAATGGGAGGACTGGCTCAGGTTCTCTTCAAACCTTCCCTCCACAGTATGTTTTCCTTGATTTTGATGAAACATTAATAAGGATAGCCAGCTTAAGTAACAGGCAGTAGGAGTTTGGTAGGTAGATCCCAGCCACAGCCTGGGTATTAAATGCTTAATAGCAGTAGTAGCACATGCCTGCTTGCTCTGCTGAAAATGCAGTGTAGCACCGTAGTCTGACTAATGGGTGCGGGGAGATGGACAGCCACACATATTTGTTTCTTGAACACAGTTAAGACTCTCATATGTGAAGCTGGCAATGTTCTGGAAACAAGCACAGCAAGCACTGCCATTATAACTACTCTACTACCAGTCTCTGAGCTGTTTTAAAGCTAGCTCAGATTTATATACACTTCAGTCAACCAAGTTCTCTATATAGCCTTGGAGACCCTTCACAGTGCCCTTCAGATTTCTCTTGGTCATGCTTGCAGGCTTTTTTCTTTTCTGTTTTTGCTCTTTTTTGTGTGTGTATGGTTTGTGTTTAGTTGGTGGTGTGGGGTTTTTTTTTCTTAGCAAAGATTATATGGAAAATTGCTCTATTTTGAATGTATTAAAATATAACAAAATAATTTTACATCCTCTTCTGCTCTACCAGTTCTGAATGTAATGATGAATTTGCTTCTAAGCTTGAGTTTTGCATTGGACTCCTTGTGTGTTGTGACTCACCAGCTGTGTTGCCAGCTGTGTTGCATGTAGCTGTGCTGGTTTCAGACGGAGCTGATACAGAGCTTCCCTCCCCCTGAAGAGGAGAGATGCTGGGTGTGTGTGCCAGATCAGGCTGTGCGTGTGTGGGTTTGAAGGATTGGGACCTAGTGGGGATTTTAGCACATGTGTGCAGATTTCTGGTGCTTGTTAGTGGTAGCTGTAGTTAAGGCTTCACAGTGGCAGAAATCTGTGTGATCTGAAGGAAGCATTACTTGCGGACCTTGACCTCTTGCAGAATTTTGCTGCCTTGATGTATTTATCATCCCTGGAATTGTTCAAGACCAGTCTGGATGGGACTTTGAGCAACCTGATGTAGTGGAAGGTGTCCCTTGCCATGGCAGGGGGGTTGGAACTAGATGATCATTAAGGTTCCATCCAATGCAAATCATTCTATGCTTCTGTGAATTGCTGTTAGTTCTTTCTCCTGCATTAGTTCTACTAACATAAAAACCACCACAGACTCCTGTGATTATGAAAGCCATTTTATGTTGTGCTGTGGATCAGTACTTCCTTGATAAAATTAGATTAATAAGCAGAAGGTGAAATTTTGGTAGGTCAAATGAGTACTGTGTGTCCACAGTAGCCACTCCACAGATATGAGATAAAGTCTGAAAGGATATGGCTTGCTTCATCCTTTTAATATTCATCAGCTGTGGGCCAAATTGTAAAATAATTAATATAAACTAGATCCTCGGCTTTTGTAAGTTATCTTGATTTGATTAGCTGCTGATCAGTTATTCCAGCTGAAGATGGGAAAAGATTGTATCTTCTGAATATCCCTGTGACAGCTGGTGCTTTGAAGGGATGAAGGAAGCTCTGAGAAGCAAAAAGGACTTCAGGTTTTGACATGGTCCTTTGGCCAGTGCAAAATTTAGGGTTTTTTCTCCTAAGGAGCATTTCCCACCCTTACACTGGATACCATGGCTGTGTAATTGATCTGTCTTCTTTTCAGTTTAGCCATCCAGGGAGCTGCGGGGAGCTTCCCTGTGGTGGTGGTAATGGCTAACTTACTGAACAGGCTACTACTTAACTGAACAGGCTTTTTTTTCAGGAGGCATTGGAAGCTGTGCTGACTGCCGGGAGGAGGAACCTGACTGCAGCTAAGCTAAAGGAGAATGTTAACAGCTAGAATTGAATTTCCTTGTACTTGGGAGTCTTCGGGAAAGCAGACAGCCCGTATAGTGGCCAGGGTGACACTGCAGCAGGTTTCCTTACATTACTGTGTTTCATTATATGTAGGTTTGTTCACTAATGAGCAGTGGAAAGAAATAAAAGTTTATGTCTGGCAAGTCACTGTCAACCAGACATCCTTTTGCATCTATTAAGGTGCAGAGCATAGGTATGAAGTTACATGTTTGGTATAGCAGTTTAAATGTTTTACAGAAGAAAATGTCGAGAGAGCTGATTTTTCCCTAGATGAACACATTTTGTCAGTCCCTCATTCTTCATCCCTTATAAAAAGTTGAACAAATAAAACCCTGCTGGAAAAACTATTTCAGTTGAGTACATCAGGCTGTGATCAGAAGGTAGATTTATTGATACATGAGAGTAGCAGCTTTATTTTGTTTCTTAATTTCATCCATATGTCAAATAACTATAAAAGGTGGTTTTATTCTTTAATTAGAGCTTTATCAGAGGCATTTTAATTGCAGCTGTGCTCATGAAAATGGTTGTTTGAAATGCTTTTAATCTTGTGAAAGGGAGAACTGCCTGTGTGTATTCACAACTGTAAACCTGCTGACTTTGCTAATTAAAATATGACACTGGTACCTTGACTCTGTAGAGGTGGTGACACAGTCAGGAAGGCAAAACAAGAATTAAAGTGAATAGAATCTCAGCCAGCTGCAGGAGCTTTACCCAGCAGATGCTCCAGCCCACTAAAGACAGAAACACTGCTATACTAAACAGTTTTCCACCAATTCCTTCAGAGCTCGAGGCCTACCTTTCATCTTTTCAATTAGTACAAACCTTAAAAGAATTTCTATTACACTTTGCAATACGTTGTCTAAATCAGAACTTCCAGAAAATGAAATAGGGTCATCCATTGTACAGCTAAATTGTGTAGGAATTGGAGAATACTCCCTTGAGTTTGTCTGATGAAAGTGAGGGTGCTTTTTCATCGAGGTTACTCAGCATCAAATAAAGCCCAACTCTTATTTTGTATGCGCATTTATCTTCTGCTGTCTCTCTAATTAATGCTGCTCTGCTGTGCTGTGCTAGGCAAGAGGTGCAGGTACCTTTTGAAATGCTAATGCTCTGCTGGAATATCCTGGTTCTCTGTCAGCTCTGGAGAAGCTGCAGCAGAGGTCAGCAGCAAAAGGTTTAATGAAACTTCTGCCTCCCAGTGACTTACCCGGTTTCAGCCATACAGAGACAACAGACTTCAAACAGCTGTCTGCTGTTATGTGTCTTTTCTCCATTCCTTGCCACGTGGGCTCACACCCCCTAAAAACATTAAGTGATACGTTTTGTTCCTCTGTGTAGTCCAGCTGTTTTCAGGATCCTCAATGCATTGTTTCTCTGTAAAATATTATGTACCTTATCAGTGTAAGGGCTTGAAACCTGAAGGAATCATATTAATATGTTTAAGGTACTCAAGCACATCTTCACCTAAAATAATAATGGTTTGCTCAGTGGCTGCTGTACAGGCAATCAGAGCCTAGGATAGGAAGCGTGTTCAATAACTGTACAGAATCAACTATGCCTTTCAGTAATTTTGTTGTAATCAGATGTTTTGGTTTTCTCCTGAAGACTTCTTATCTTTTGTGTAGGTGTTTTTAAAATAAATTTTTATATGACAATTCACTTTTCATGGCTGGTCGTCCTACTCATCTAAGTGTAGGGGTGTCTCTTTTCTGGCCACAAAACAGAATATCCATCTATAAAATGATGTGTATGTGAAAATCAGAAAAGAAAATGCAGGCCCAAACAGGAGAAGCATTATATAGACTTCTGAAAACCTGCAGATTTCCTCTTGTCTCCTTGAAACAAGTTACTCAGTAAGGGGATAAATCTCTTCTCATTGCACTCATGACTCATTGTGTAGAAAGGGCTCTAGAGGATTTCTGCTGCAAGCTACTTACTTCAGTTTCTAGCCTGAAGAAGCCTGAAGTTCTTCAAGTCCAACCTGCCTTGCAAAGATGTTCTTCCCTGGTTTTGTAAGTATGTAAACAGATGTTAAACTCGGGGCAGGTATTTAAGGTACTCAGGTGAGAGTAAGTAAAGTAATGGAAGCAAGGAAATCCCAGTGAACATCTTTCACATGTAACTTCTTACTGTTTGATTGTGCTTGACTTTTAAGTGTTCTTAGTGATGTGAAAGCTCACAGAAAGGACACCAAGAGTTTAAATACTAGTCATTAAAACTGACTTTTAAAATTGTATAGTTGAGTTCAAGCCACACTGTAGGCATTGTTAGTAACTCTGATTAGGTGGAAAAATGTAATATGCATGTTTCTAGAACTTCAGGGAAAGAAGAGTAATTGTTTATCTTGTCTTGGAAAAGCGTGTTGCCTTGTAGGAGCAAAATCTAACTTGGGTGGCACTCCATGAAGACCTGAGCCTGCCGTGGCTTCTAGTGCCACCTTTCTGAGACTGGTTTCTAAATCTGTTTGCATAGTTTGTGACTGCTCTAAGTTTACCACATTTTAGATCACATGCCTTTGATTCTTCACAGGCAGTATAAAATGTTAATAAATAATTTACATTTCTTTAATGTAATGGCTGATTTTCCTCAATTTTTTGAGCAAATTCTGCCATCTGTTGCTGTGACATGAAGAGAGAAAACCATTTTGGGTGTCATGTCAGCCTCTATTTTCTCAGTGAGTCAGAGACCCTCACCCGTCAGAGGCTACAGTGCTTATCTTCTCTCCCGTTTCCTCTGGCTTTGGGACCTAGAAGACTGGACTCTGGCACGTCCAGACAATGCTTTTGTCTTTATGCTTTGCTAGCATTCAAAATCATGTGCTTGTGGGTGACTCGTGCTGAGGCACTGGAGCGTTTTCTGCCACTGAGTTAATGTGCTGCCCTGAACCATGCTGCCCTGTGCAAGGATGAAAACTCATGGCTCAGGTCTCTTTTTTTAAATTCCTTTTGCCAAGGATCCAACAGCAAGGCATGGTGCTTGAGCCTGTGCAATTGCTGAGTTGTGCTGAGGAGCTTCAGCTTTAATTTGCTCTAAGATCCTATATTGCTGCCAGGTATCCTTTATTTTAAGAAATACTTCAGTCTATGAGTAATAAAAACAAAACCACAGGTACTTAGCAGCAGTCCGTGGGAGCTGCTTGTTCTGTGCACACTGGGTTTTTCATGAAGTACATATACTTACCTGAACACAGGAGGATGTTCAGCACCACAGAAAACACGTGAGCACTTCTTAAATCTCACAGCATGGCTTTATTTCGTACTGTATTGATTGCAACTGGAGAAAAGTTTCAAATACCGACTATTAAAAATAAAAATGCAACAGTTGTAGCTATCATTAATACGCATGTTTGTCACTGAGCGATAAGGTTTTGAGGCAGGGTGTAAGCTTCTTCAGATTTGTAATGATAATGGGAGAAAGTTGGCTCTCCCCTGCAGAAGATGTCCCCTGATGTGTGCTTTGCATAGCAGTTTGAGCTGAAGGTAATATGTTCTTCAATTTATTTTAGGTATTTTTTTTATTATTTGCAAGGTGACACTTCATACCAGACAAGCATAAATGAATGCATTATTGCCTTCATATCTTCACACACTTTTATCTCTTTCTTTAAATCGTAGGGTTTGCAAATGAAATAATACTTACATGCTCTTTAACACTAAGCTCTTTAAAAAGTAAGGAAAAAAGAGGCTGTTTTTCAAGGTTGCCAAATATTTCAAGTACTTTTAACCACAGAACTATCTAACTAATGCAGATTTGCTAACAGTCTGTGAAAGAATTCAGGTTCTCTGTGTATAGCTTGATGTATGCATATTGTTGCTTTCTTTGTTAAATTGGTGTTAACAGTGCTGTCATTGTACCCCCTCCCTTTTCTTTTTGTCTTAAGTCTTATTAACTCATACCTGGATTTATTGTAGTGTGCGAAATGCTGTTCAGGAATTGTTCTGTGTAAGCAATTGCATAATGAACATTAGGGTTTATTAGGGTCTTTGAAGAAGGCATGGGAAATTGTTGGGGATTTTTTGTTGATGTTGATTTTTCTCCCCAAGTTCATACAGAACTAGCACATAATTGTCAGTGCCACCGTGCTACAAACATTGTATAAGGGAGGCTTTGGGGATCAAAATAGCAGTGATGGGAGCCCTGGAGTCAGAAAACGTAAGCTTTCTGACTTCAAGAGAGTCTTGATTGGGAAGTAGAGGGTGGACAAGCTAAGGACTGGGGTTTAGCTGTTTTTTAAAGGCCTCATGATAACAATGAGTTATGGAATCATTTGTGGCATCTGTTCAAGATGGATCAAACCAAAATTCTTTTCTATGGCCAGTTTGAATCCATTAATTGTATTGGTATTTTAGTGTTTGGCTTCTGAGCTGCAGGTGTGACCCTTTCTTGTGGTCACCTTGCAGGTAATGCATGAAGGTATTTATAGATTGAATAGACATTAACTCTGAGTATATCTCACTATCTGACATTTCTCCTTTACCCAGGAACTCACCTCTGTACAGCTACTTGGAGCATCTGAATATGCTGCTCTGAGACAATATATAAAAGGCATCTGCTTGTGCTGTACATCTCTGAGAGTTAAAAAGGCACTTTGATCTTCACAGCAGATAACAGTATACTTTTGACAGATTTAAACAGACTTAACACCTTTCTGATGAGAACAGCCCTCACTTACTCTTCTTGTCAAGACATCAGGAGGGCAAGCTGAAAGTGCACCTTAACAGTTAGCAAATGTAGAGTTGGGAGCATTAATTTTTATTTATTGAGGGGTTTTTTGTTAAACTGTGGTTTTAATACTTATCCTGAAGTAGTGCTAGAGAGTTTTATCGTCTGTATTCCCAAGTACTAGATGCTTACAAAAGTCAGAGCTGACTGTTTCATGTTCAGTTTGCAGCATTTTATTGTCACTGATTTTTTTTCCACAAGGAAGTAGCTTGTGTGTACCAATTAGTCCAGGGTAAAAGACACACATTTTTAAATTTACTTTTAGTAGTGAAGAAAAAACGTAGGGAACTGACTCTGTGCCCTCAGATGATACAGCTGGGGGGCACACGGTTTGTCTGCATGGGATTATTTTCTGTGCTGTAGCTGAAGGAATCAAAGGGTATGCAGCTACTGCCTTTAAATGTCCATGTCTCTGATGTTAACATTTGTTTAAAAAAGGTTAATTGCATGCAATTATGTGCTAAAGGAGCTGCATCACAAGAAAAGTCAATAGTACTAGGAAACTGTAACTTTGAATTAATGATAGAACTGAGCAGTTATGCCCAAGCATTTTATTTAAGAAGGCAGCATGGGTTTTTTAGTATAAACTGCTACAGTGTGATGGTTTTGCGTGGGTTTTTGTGGATTTTTTTTTTTTCTTTTTCATAACTGTGTGAAAATGCATATTTAACACTTCACACTGAATTCTTAAAGTGAGTGAATAAAGAACTAAATATTCTTAAATTTAACACACTGTTCATTAGTGTTGAATATTTAAAAACAATACTGCTGTGTCTATTAGATCACTTGAAGGCAAAAGGCACAGTTGTACTTGTTTAGCATAAGAACCTCAGAGTTTAAATAGCTTCTATTTATTTTGTAATCTGTCTGTTATAAGAATCAATTGCTGCTTTATGGTACTGGTGGCTAAAAATTTATTGGGGTATCTGGAAACTATGTCAAACTTGCTGGAATCTCTTTCCCCCTTCCCCTGCTTTCCAGCCCACCATCCTGGGAGTTCATAAAACTGTTCAGTCAACATGCAGCTCTTACCCAATTTGTATAAATCATCTAGCTGGGATCCATCTCCAAACTGCTGAGAAATAGTGGGTTTTTTTCTTCATAAGCTAGCTAAACCTTTAAAGGTTTCATATGGAAACTACAGGGTTTTTATTTAAAAAAAGGCTACATAGATAAAAGATAAGCAGTCTGGTATGGAAGTGCCTTTGGGTCCTAATCTGAAAGTAATCCTGGCCCTCCTGACTCCATACCTTTTTTAGATGGACGAAGTATGATTGTAAAATACCCTGATGAGGGAAAAAAAAGGCAACTCCAAACAACAACAAAAAGCAACAACCTAAATCCAAATAAAATAAACTCCTCAACACCCAGAAAAACCAAAAGAGATTGAAAAGAGTAAGAAAAACTCCAGTTGGCCCAAACCTCCGAAGATTTTTTGTTGGTATTATGCTTCTTGACAGCTCTAGAAGACTTTGTAGACTAGGCTGATCTCACATGAATTTTATACTTTCAGTCCCATTAGGATTAAGGTTTTGGCTCACTCCTGATAAATGTCAATATAAAGCAGCAGAGAATCAAGCCAGCTGAGCTGGTCATGACCTTATACGCATAGTGATAATTAATAGCT
This sequence comes from Pachycephala philippinensis, assembly GCA_013397055.1. Taxonomy (NCBI): domain Eukaryota; kingdom Metazoa; phylum Chordata; class Aves; order Passeriformes; genus Pachycephala; species Pachycephala philippinensis. Next base: position 302,435 of record VWZT01002066.1, read on the forward strand.
AATGAGACTGATAAAATATGGTTCTGAAATGGAATAGACTGAATCATCTGGACTGTTTAGAAATTAAAATTTTAAATTGCACTAGGAATTAAAGACATATTTTGCTATCATGGGCAAAAAGTTAAACTCCACTAAAGGATGTGTGTCAGATATGTCACTGAAATATGTAATCTTCAATGCAGTTATGCATCAGAATAAGAATTATTCATGAATTTTAGTTCAGAGGGCAGGAAAACATGGGTTAGACTAATATAATACCTGGTTTTAATCTGTACAATAAATAAGGGCATCTGTTTTAACTTCTATGGAGAGGCCTTTCTTGTTACTTTTTTCCTGACATAATTTCTTCCACTCACATAGAAGTAAGCTTGATGTGTGATTCTCCCGAGCCTGTACTCCTGCTCTAGAGTCTGTACTCAGGAGTAAATACAAAACTATATGAAAGCAAACAGTTGATTATTATCAAATTATTAAATTATTAAACATTAATTATCAAACAATTATTACAAAATATTCTTGAGTTACTTTAGTATGAAGTTTTTTTCCATATACCTCTCTCTCAGCTATTTCCCGTATTTCTATATCAGTGCTAATCTCTGAGGTTAGTCAGTCAAGGAGAATTCTTCACACAATGAACTTTGTTCACTTGTGTTTGTTGGAAAGAGCTTTGACTCAAATCGGCTCACCTGGATCAGGCAATTTGTTCCACAGAACTCCAAAAGGACTATGTCAAATGCAGCCTTTGACTCTATACTGAATGTTGCTTTACTTTTGTTGGTTTGCGTAGTCAAAGAATTACAAAGAGCAGCTATCCTCTCTCTGAAGATAAAGCAGACATATTTTTTCATGTCTGTGAGGCAGACCATGGAGTTGAGATTTACTAATTCATCAGGCATGACTTTCTGAACTTTCCTTGTTTCTGCTGTTTCTAAAAGGGAAGGAGAAAACAAGAAGGAATTCTTCTCTTCATGATCATTAATGGGAGGCCTAGACATCTCGAAATTTTGAAGTTCCCAGCCACAATTCCTTATTCCCCTTAGTAATTTCTGGTTTTGTGGTTGCTCCAAGTGAGTAATTTAGAGAGGGTATTTTGAAAATGGATGTGTAGAGCTTCCTGGCAGAGGAAACGTGTTCAGAAGTGCAGCTAGGAGCCCCAGCAGAGCCCATAGGAAGTGCAACCAAAATGCTTGTTCCTTCTGCTTGGAAAAATTCAGACTAGCTTTTTGGTTGGAAATTGTTTTACTTCGGATGAGAACGAAAGCTGTGAAGGAGCATTTGATTCTTAGGAGATACTTTTTTTTTTGGCTAATTCTGCTCCCACTTACATCCCTTGAAGCATTCAGGAGAAATAGTTGATTATTTAAAAGCACTGCGATCTGTAGCTGCTGTAGAGGGGAAAAAAAAAGACACTTTTGGATTTATATACAGCATTTCAGTAAGATAAACAGCTTTTTCATCACAGTGGATGTCACTGTCATGCCAAGCTGGCTTTCCATGACAACTGGCTGCTGTTCTTCCTGCCCAACCTGCTGGAACACTTCCAGGGCTTGCATTCAGGACCACCACTGAAATGCCTACAGTGAGTTTACTTTTAATGGCTCTGTTTCAGTCAGGAAGAAATAATTAGAAAACTAGAAATTGAAAGAGAATACCTGCAGGTTTTTAGGCTTGTTGTATTCAGTAAATATTTCTTTAGGAAACTCATGGAAAGGTAAAAAGTAGCTATTTAAATTTTAACTTTTGAAAATGTGGTATTTTTTGTACATTGGAAAGGTAAGTCTTACAAGGAAGGAGCAAACCTAATTTTCTGTTTAGTTTTGAACCACACTGATGGAGGCATATGAAACAAAGCACTGAAGCATTTGCATTTCTCCTACTTGATTCCTGTGTCCTCAGTCAAACCCAGTGCAGAAGGGACTGCACTTCCCACCACTGTGAGTGTGGGACCATCACTTCTGGAGGAATTATTTTTAGAACATATCCTTTTATAACAACCTTAGTAACAGTAGAGAGCAGGGAATTTGAAATGCCATAATTGCACATGACCTAACTCACAGCAATTGTACTTACCAGCTTCTGCTGAAGCAGCTTTCAGTTTTCGAATAAAATGGTGGCCAGTGACCACGCGTCTCTTTTGAAATCTTTGTATAGACCCAGAACATGAGATTTTTGTAAGTTTTACTGATATGAGGATTTTCTAGACCCTGCAGCATTCTTCTAAAATCATGTGGCAGAAAAAATATGTTCCAATATACTTTGCTCAATTCCTTGTAACTCAGTTTGAACTGGAAACTAATTTGCTGATCAACTCCCATCCCCTTTGTAAAGTGTGGTAGCCGTGGAGTTAACCAAAATCACAGCTTTATTTTCAAAACTCAGTGCAGCCTTATCTGTTGAAACAGTGGAAACACTCTCTCACCTGTCAGCTGCTTCTTAAAACTCAAGAAATTGTGCAAGATGGAAAGCTGTGTTGAGTTTTTGGGGGGGGCACTGTGGGTTTTTTCAAAAGCTATTCTTACACTGTTCTTGCTATAGCACAGTGGAAGTTTCATTATTAATTTGATACAAATTCATATTTTTAAGCATTCTGCAATTAAAAAGCTACATGTGGCAAGGTGAGATAAATACCACAAAATTATTTCCATGTGCTTTGCACCAATATTACTGTATGAGTGATGGTTAGGAGTTGAAATTAAGTTCATGTGAGTTAACAATCACTGAGCATTTGGCTTCCATATTTTGGGAGTATTTTTAATAATCAAGAGAAGTAGAAAAGAGATGACATCACTAACAACTAAAATACAAATCCTTGAGACATTTATGGCATACCAGCTGTCCCAGAAGCATCATCATCATCATCATCATCATCATCATCATCATCATCTCCTGACAAATGATATCCTCTGAGGATTGATGTACAGCACTCAGATATGCTATTTCAAACACTTTGCTGACTGAATGATACATTTGAAAGACATTTGAGAGTTGTCTTTCTAGGCCTAGGCAAATGCAAGTCTTACTGACCCAGAGAGATATCTAAGCATCTAAGCAATGTGCAGCTCCCTCAGCAAAGGGACAATAGATTTACCAGTTTTGCATTTCGTCTGTTACCTTATTTTGTATCACCTCACATCAACTCTTGTTTTAACATGCTTTTAAAGAACTCATATTCCTTTTAGAAGATTAATGCTTGTACCCCTTAGTACTCTTGAGAAAATAAATATTAAATATAGGAAGATGGATTAATTTTTCATTTCACTGCTCATTGCTTTCCTTCCAGCTTCTTGCCTGATTACATCAGTGGTGATTTTGATTCCATTCAGCCTGAAGTCAAGGACTACTACAAGGTCAAGGTAAATTAAATCCCTTTGAGTTTTTGTGTGATAGAGCATTGTCAGATCCAAGCCATTAGTGCTCCTGTTGGTCATAAAATGATTCTGGCTCCATTGCTTTCTTTGAGGCTTCAGTTGTGAAGCACCTGAGAAGTTCAGAAGTTGTGCCTTGTGGCATTGTGCTAATGCTTGAAGTAAACACAGGAGGTGGGGTACTGCCCGAGTCCTGCACAGGGTGAATTTTCATAGTGTCAGGTGATGAAATAGATCATATGTTGCTAGAGATGATAGCATCTAGAAACTAGGATAAAACATCCTGAAAAATCTGTGACTTCTTTTGCATGGTGAGATACAGGGAAATAAAGATTAACTTACCGTGATTCCCACCTGGTGGGTACCCACATACTTTCTAGAGAGAGTTTCTCTGTGTGCTATTTGTACGATATGACTTTACCTTTTTAGAGGAAAGCTGCAGATGGAGAAATCTGTCTCTTTCCTCACCCACTGAAGCACTGAATTACAGTCAACTACTTCTGCTACACCAGTGGAGTGCCCTCCTTAATGAGTTATTGGATAAATTCCTGCCTGTGTTCACTTATTTCCAGTGAGCAGCTTAAGTGTAAACGCACTTTTCTTAGGTCTTAGGGCTTAAAGTTCTGCCTTTACCTGACTGCTTGGTATTTAACACTTCACTATCTACTTGTTTAGGCTTTTGTGATGAACACAGTTCTTTACCCTGGCATCTTGAACAGCGGGTTTCTGCAAATTCAGAGTTTGCCTTTTTAGGCCAGCTTACCTTTGCAGCAGGCTGCACTTGCAAGAGGAGTAAGTGTTTGATCCTTGTGAGGCAGTTGACTTAGTCTGCTGCTAATTCATATAGTAGAATAAAATTTGCCTAAAATCTTCCCTGATGGACTTGGGGTCAAATCGGTAGAACAAAAGGTTTCAGACTGTGAGGGGGGGCTGGAGGGGTGTATAGAGCAGGGTTTTAATCTCTCTCTGGGCACTGTGGGGTTTTATTTCCATATTCTACCCTATTTTTTAGAATGGAGAAATGTGTGATGCCTGTTCATCTCTAGCCTAACTGCTCAAGAAGATGCTCAGGAATATTTTAATTACAGATTGGGAAGTGAAAGTAAAATAAAAAGCTTTGGATTAATACTATTTACTACAGACTATAAATTCATGATCTGTGAATAAATGAGTTCAAAAAGTGTTTGGATAATACTCTTGGGCACATGGTGTGACTTTTGGGGATGATGCTGTACAGGGCTGGGAGTTGGACTCACTGATCCTTGTGGGTCCCTTCCAACTCAGCTGCTTCTGTGATTCTGTGAGTCTGTAAAAGGGAAAACTGCAAAATGCACTACTGTGTTTGGCATGGACACGGTCAACCCCCAGTATCAGCACAGGCTGGGGGATGAGAAGATCGAGAGCAGCCCTGCCCAGAAGGACCTGGGGGTGCTGGTGGATGGAGGCTGGACATGACCCTGCAATGTGCACCCAGAGAGCCAAACGTGTCCTGGGCTGCATCCAAAGCAGCGTGGGCAGCAGGGTGAGGGAGGGGGTTCTGCCCCTCTGCTCTGCTCTGGTGAGACCCCACCTGCAGTGCTGCATCCAGCTCTGGGGTCCCCAGCACAGAAGGGACATGGAGCTGTTGGAGCGAGTCCAGAGGAAGGTCACCAAGGTGATTACTGGGATGGAGGGATCTCCTGTGAGGAAAGGCTGAGAGAATTGGGATGGTTCAGCCTGAAAAATAGAAGGCTTTAGAGTAAACTAATTGGAACCTTTCATTACCTGAAGGGAGCCTAAAAGAAAGATGGAGACTTTTTACAAGAGTATACAGTGACTGGAGTAGTGGGACTGGCTTCAAACCGATAGACAGTAGGTTTAGGTTAGATATTAGGAAGAATTTCTTTACTGTGAGGGTGGTGAGGCACTGGAAGAGGTTACCCAGAGAAGTTTTGGTTGCCCCACCCCTGGCAGTGTTCAAGGCCAGGTTGGATGGGGCTCTGAGCAACCTGGTCTAGTGGAAGATGTCCCTGCCCATGACAGGGGGATAGATGTCCTTTAGGGTCTCTTCCAACCCAAACCATTCTATGATTCTGCAATTAATGTCTGTATGAACAGCATGCTGGTAGGTAGGTAAGTCCTACCAAAGAATTTAAGTTTAGGATCATTCGACAGAGAGAGGGAAGGTGGAAGAGGTGGGAGGCGGAAGAATACGGTAGATATTACCCTTTTTCACAGGGATTACTTTTCTGACCATAGCATCCTTTTTGTCAGCTCAGTTGCATCTTACTGGTGATGTGCGGCTGACGTCTTCTCTATGAACACGTAGTGAACCATTCTGCTTCATCCAGAGCTAATATATTTGTGCAAGGACTGGGCTGATAGGCTATAAAGGAAGCAGTAATTCATCAGGATTATAAAGGTGTAACAAACAGCATAATCTAGCCTACAGAATCCTTGCCTGGGGTCTTCATACAAGACTGAGGAAAATGCAGATAGACTTTAGAATTTTAAGTTTGGGTGTACGTGGTAGGAAAAATAATTTTTTGCATTTTTAAATAATTTTTCCCATAGTCAGAAAATTAGAATGGTAAATACAGGTGAGTGTCTAAGGAGATCTTGAGCAAAAAAGGTAATAAATCAGAAATTGGGGAGAGGTGGATGTTTCTTCTCTTGTAAAGCAACTTGTTCATTAAAGCACCCTCTGTAGTCCAGACAATTTCCAGAGTCAGTGTCTTTTGGAAATGCTGTATGCGTTCATGAGCCAGAATATATTAGGGCTGCTTAAAACAGGCCTTGGGAGAACTTCAGGTGAGTAGATCAGTGTAGCACCATTGACTTCAGGGAAGTTGTCACTTAGGGTTGCTTCCCATACCATCCTTCCTTACCCACGTGCAGATTACACCCAGAGACAAGGTAAGTCGCTGTCATTAGATAATATTACTCTATTGTTTCAAGTATTCTCTTTTATCAATTGTTTTTATAATTTTATAAAAGCTACCTGTATTGGCAGAAATTAATGCATTGTGACTTCTTTTACCGATCTGAAGATATCATGCCACTACTTAAGAAGAGTTACTTTTTCACAGTAAAGCTTATGGGTGTTAATTATTGAGCTATAAAACATAATCATATGCAAGTGTTTGTGTCAAAGGCAGCCCAGTGTAGTGCTGGGTAGGTAGCAGGGTGTGTTAAACTCAGTGTATGAAACTAATGGTTGTGGGAAGCATTATCCATGAGCAGTTGTATCATCATCACCACACAGTGACAGCCTGACTCTTCATCACACCAGCTTCATGCCAGGACATTGCTCCTGGACTTGGAAGGTTTTCTACCTCATTTAAGTGATAAAAGCAAGAACAGATATATGTCACTACAGGAAACATGGCATATAGATTCCTGAAGCCAAGGGGTTTTACTGAAAGGAATCTATTTAAGCCAGTTGCTCTGGTGTTTTTATTTGAACAGCAATTACAAGACAAGTGTTTCCATTTTCCCTTTAGGAGGACCATCACCATTGTATAGGGAAACCTTATTTAAATAAAGTTCATAAGCATGAAGCAAATAATTCCATTTTATCTCTGTTAGGTGTAGTATGCCACGGTGAAGAGATCTAAAGGCAAAAGTTCTGTTTTGGAAAGTAACTGTGTAACAGACTTGTGGGTGGGATGTGTAAATGAGGAGTTAGGCATTCCTTTTGGGAGAGAATAAGTAAGCGTGTGTCAGAAGTTATTCAGCTTTACTTTTTATTTTCTCTGCCCTTGGTTTTGCCTCATTGGCTTGTCAAGGATGTATTTGTAGTCTACTATTGAAATTTATTAAAATATTAAAGATGATTTCCCCCATTTCTTAGAGTGAAATAATGTTAAAACTGGATAAAACCGCACCACAACTGGAAATGAAATGTCGTGTTTAAAATTCCTTTTAAAAATCGTATTTCACTATAAATGAAGGATAAAGAATAGCGATTTAATATTCTTTATTCTGTGTATTTTATGTCATTGTTAAAATAGATACTGAGAAGAATTTTTGTACTTTCATGATAAATATGCATGTTCATATGATCCCGTAGTAGATGCACTGGCATTCTTTTTCTGTACAGTCTGAAGTGCATTGGAAATGGCACCGTACAAAGCAGGGAGGATTTGTGGTGATATTTCTGTCATTGCAGTTTCATCCTTTTCTTGCTTTAGCTGAATGTTTCTATTATTGAAACCTTTTAAACATTGCTTTGAAGTTAAAGCAGCCATTTGTATTGTTATGCCTCAAACAAGGTTCTGTTTCTGAAGTCTTAAGTCCAAAGACATTATCTAAAATTACACCAAATCTGTACTTACGCCTAGAAGCAGAAGGTTGAATCCAATGCCCTTTGAAATCCAGGCTATGCTATTTATTAAAAATCCGGTTCGGCTTTCCTGCTAAGCAAACTTCATGTGCCTTGAAAGGCTGCTGTAGACTTAGTAGGCTCTACTTCAGATCTGTAATTAAATGCTGTGAACCTATTTACAAATCCGCTTATTTTCCTATTCTCTTTTCTTTTTAAGTCCCACAGAGCTGCTTATTTTTGCAGGGAGTTCTGCAGCTGTAGCATTTTCTCTTTCCTATTTTCATTTCCAGGGCTAATGGTTATCAAGGCTGTAAAAATGTTTAATAGGTAGGGTGTGGGTATTGAATTTTGTTCCACGATGATGCACCTATAATTAGATTTACAAAATATATTTGTAAAACTGATGTAGTGCTTTTATGTCTCTTTAATTTCTAGACTTTCTTGATAAACTGTGTGTTTTAAGCCACGTTCCCTGCTTGCTTTCCAAGGCTAAACTTTTAAATAATTTTATGAAATCACAATGTTAATTGACTTCCCTCAGTTATATTACTATATTCTATTCTATTCTATTAAAACAAAGAAAACCATTGAGTTTTTATGTGACTATTTTAATTCCTCTTTTATCCCTGAATGTTACATTTTTTCTAATACTAATACTAATTTTTAATACAGGATGAGATTTCAGATATTAAAATGCTTGTCTCATTTACAGCATTCTTATTAGACTGAACAGTTTTCTAAGAAGAACATGGTTAATTTTAGGACCTGATTCCTTTGTGAAATGTTTTAAGGTTTCAGAAGGAACTGTAAAAATTGTGCAAGTGGATCTGAAACAATTCAGTCTTGCTGTTGGACTGGCTACTTCTGCTTGACATTCACTTCTTAACCTTCCAAGCAATGCCTTGTTTAATATGTTCTGCTGAAGACATCTTTGACAAGTATAAAAAGTGCTATGACTACCTCAGTTCAGCTTCTGATGTGTTGAAGGTGCCTAGTGCCACCTGGATTTAGATCCAAGTTGTTTTTTTCTACTGATGTACATTTATTGAAAGAGCCTTAGTGTCTTAATAGAGATAGAGGTTCATCAAGTCAAAACGATTTATAAGTCTGGGGTGATCCTGTTATTAGAAGTTCAAGCTGTATATGACTGTATATGCAATTTAGGGTTTTAGACTGGAAGCTTTCTGTGTGCTTTAGTCATGTAATTATTCAACAGGAGCTTTCACAAATGGTTCCATTCTTGAATAGTATGTCAGAGGTCTTGTCAAGATTGTGTTTCCAAGTGACTTGTCTGGGTGAATCTGGTTATGTGGATTTCTTATTCACGCTAAATGAAAGTAACAATATCACAATGTTCCAGATATGTCATAAATTTGTAAGAGATTCTGTGCTTGGTGGCACTTTTGTAAAGGTGAACATGACAGACAGTCACACTAGGTCAGATCAAAGGCTCATTGAGCTAGGCCAGTACAGAGTACTGTTGAAAGCAAAAGTATGCACAGAAGTGGCTTCTTTGACACACTTTTTCATCACCCTCTAATGTATGGCTTAAAGACTTTCTAAGTCAGAGGTGGTATCTTTGTGTTTAATAGCTTCATAGATTGATTTAATTTTCCCCAAAATTGGTCTACTCCTTTATCTTCACACTACATAGATGAGAACGCAAGTATCCACAAAAAAAAACCAAACGCTTGGCAATGTGTTCCCTAGTTTAAGTGTTTACAGTGAAGAAAAATCTGTCCTTTGGATGGTTTTTTTGTGTTGAGCTTTACTTCTTGATAGTTATATTTGAGTCTTCTGAATTTTTGTATTGTGATAAAGAGTGGATAAACATACATTAACCACCTTTTCACTGCCATTCTGATTGTATTGGAATGACTAGTGACTAGCATTCCCATAGGTATGTACGGGTGTATGCACAACTAAGCCAATGGAATATGACAAATGCCATCAAATTTACAGCCTAAAATGATGTACAGCCTGTACAGATGTTTTATGTCCTGCTGAGTTCATATATGTAAAATGTCTGGAAAGTCCTGTTGAAAAGAATCTTCCTTAAAGCAAAGGATTTCAGGACACTGGGCTTGCACTGTGCTGTTCTTTATGTGCCTTTAAAAAACAATCCCCCAAAAATCTCTGTCCAGTTCTAGATGACTCTTTACGCTTTCACTAAGGTAGCAGGTTAAAAAAACTGTATCTGTTTAAATGCAGATGAGATTTGGGAGGAGGGGGCGGGGAAGTCAAAACAAATTCAGTTATGCAGGCCTGCATCTTTCTAAGTAATGTGTGTTCTTTATATCTGAGTTGCACATCACTCCTTTTGAACCTGAAGAAACATCTAAGTCCTACTTCTGTCATAAGATCAATGTACTGTCATTGAGATTCTGAGAGTTTTGAGGTCATTGAGAGTTACTATGTATGTTTATTAGAGCCTGAGTCAGTCCCTAATTTACCCAGGAGGTTTGAGAATTGAATTTGGCCAAATTCTCATTCCTTAAAAAAAGTATTACTCTATTTTCCTTTGCAGTATTTTGCTGCTTGTAATTTAGCTTTTGGAGACAGTATATAGAAATTAAGAGACCAAACTTTTATTAGAGATGGTTTGTCTTGCTTAGGTTTGAAATGACAATTCTCAGGTTATGAGTTGCTTGCTTTCTTCTTACAGGTGCTTTAGCTGAAGCTCAACTGCTTGACGGTAGAATATGCAAGAAAACAGTGCACCATATAACAAAAATGATGTTGGTGGTATTTTAGTCTTGCATCCAATTTCAGTTTAATATTATGTTGCAGTATAAGATTTATTTCTCCCTTCCATTGGTTATGGCCCGAGGAACGGAAAGGGTAGAATCTATATTGCATTAGACATTTGAGTTACTTTCAAGAGTTTTACAAAATTTAATCTGGCGTTAATCTCTGAAAGAAGTCATTACTCTGATCTGTCAGCCTGTGATGGAGAAAATAACAGGAAAGTTTAAAAAATAGAAATGCATTGAATTAACTTCATTTCTAGTGCAAGGAACAAAAAAAGGTATTTTAAACAATGACAGCTTAATCTGGAGAAGGAAATTTAACAGTTATTTTGTGATTAAGCCTCTTCACACAAAAGAGACCATTTTGATATGGTACTAGAGGCTGAAGATTCAGATTATAGGTCCTTTTAGATGTAAATGGGATTTATACATCCTTTTTTTTTTTAGACAATTTAAGAGAAAATTGTTCCCAGAGCACAGGGCTCAGTGTCCTTGCCTATGGGCTCCTAATTAGAACAGATTCCAGCAAAGCTGCAGAACCCACAACCTCATGGCTCATCAAATGTTGCTGCAAACTCAAGTTCAGCCCAAATGTCCTGTGGGATTTTTAAGCTTGATTCTTTTGTGTGGCAGGTCATGAGCCAGCCAAAGCACAAATCTGGCCGGTAGCAGGTACACAAACCTGATCATTAACCAAGAAAAAAGATCCCCAAAATCCTGATGTTACAATTTTTAAATATTTTAAGAAGCAACTTGTCAGCCTGTGCAAATGATTCTATTGTGCATTTTGTCAAAGAGCAGTCAGCTCTTATTTCAGAAGCAGAGTGAAAAGATGCAATCTGTTCCTCATTTCGAAGTAGGAAGGTTTGCAGGTGGGCTGGAGCAGAGGAGGAGGAGAAGGAGGAGGAGGAAGAGGAGGAGGAGGAGGAATGCTTCTGACATGCTTTCAGGGACCCATAACGAGCATTCCCTTGCTTTGAAAGGAGCGTGTGGACTACTTAGAATCATTCTCCCTCACCTCCAGATTCCAGAGGCAGATTCACCAAGGCCACCATAACCTTTGCTTCTTCATCTTTGACACAACTAGGAACTTAAAAAAGGCACAATAAATTGGGATACATGATCCAGGGATAGCGTGTCTTAACCTTCCATAAAGTTGCTCTTGTGGTACTTATACTTCACTTACAGAAATACAGTTACAAAACCTCAAGGATGACAGCCCAGATGGAATAAGGTTGGATTTGTTCTGTTTGTGTTCACACAGATAGATGAGTGCTCTCTCAGCCACCAAATGGAAAAGAGAGAAAATTATGCATATTGTCAAAGTAGAGAAGTTAAATGCTCTTGTAGCTTTACAGTGAGACAAAGCACGAGCTAAAGCTGCCAAATTTGAACTTGCCTGTGTTAGTTCACCAAGTCATGCAAGTGTAAGGTTATTTATAAACCAAGACAGAGGTAGAGTCCCACAGGAAAATTTAAGTGCAGCTTCTGGAGCACAGATAGTTATTTTTCCTAATTGAATTTTGAGTTGGTCAAAATATGCAAAATACAAGGTTTGTTTTTATAGCTACACTCAGAAATAGTGTAAGATGGTAAAAGTTACATTCACATCTACCAGGAGGAAACTTAAGATGTCATTTTTGAAAGAAGATATTAGTGGCAGAATAATACCATTACAGGGGGTGGAGGGGAATGAAAGAACTGAAAGAACTCCAGTTCTGGCAGCTTTAATTACAGCCAGGCAGGGAAATTTTTGCAAGTTGGAGTGTTTCTCATACTTACCTTTCTTGGTACAGTCTCCTTTTATTTTTTCTGACTGTAATATACTTTTGGACCCTTGCTGTTTTCCCTGTCATCAGCAAGCATTTGAAGCTCTTGTTTTTCTGTTTCAATTCTGCTGTTTTCCTTGAGTGCTCAGTAGAGTCCAGCAAACAGGTCTTGGATGAAGCTTTGATAAGCTGATGTGGAGGAAAATCAGCTGAAATCTGGCCAGTCTTAAGACTGAGTTAGTTTGCATTCTGGTGTGCTGTTGGATTCCCTTCAGCTGAAGAAGCTATGATGGTCTTTGATTAAAAAATAGTAACAGTTCCATAAGTGAAATAGATTTGGAGTTATAATTAGAAATGGAAATAGTCCCCTATGTGATGAAATGAGTTGAGAGAAAAATGAAATGGTGGGGAGAGGAAAATGAGGAATGGAAACTCAGAAAAAAAGCAGAGACTCTTTAAAAAGTTCGGAGAAGGTAAGCATTTTAATAGAGAAAAGTAAAGGTAGGAGCAGGGAGCAGGAAAGAGAACTGGATATAAATAGAAAAATTTCCCAGACACATCAGCAAATTAAATCTGCTGTCACTTTTTTGCAGTTGTGAAGAAGTGACTAGGATAAAATAAGCACACACACATGGACACCATATTTTTTTAATCTAAAAGTAAGATTTTCAGTTTATTAGGAAGGAGTGTGGGGTGGTTGGTTTTAGTGGGGGTTTTTTTTGTTGTTTGTTTGTTTGTTTTTAAATCTTTTTGCTTGCAGTTAAAATAGGAGTTTAAATATGTTTATTCCATCCTTGCCTAAGCTTTGATGGGAGATTCATCTGTTGAAGAATAAAAAATCATACAAGGAGGTCAAAATGTAATGAACTTTAATGGAAATCTGAATGTATTTGCAGTAAATTTACAGGTGTTAAGACTATTTTGTCCGAATTCTGCAGCAGGTCCTGTTTTAATGTATAATGTGTCCAAACAATCATTAATCCAATTGAAACAACCAATTCAGTAAGCATTTACTTTGCAGTTAATTGATAATAACCCTTCAAGTAAGGAACTGGCAGTTCACCATAAATTGCTAGTTAACATTACCAGAACTCAGTTAACCAGTTAACAGTCTTAGGGACTTTAAGATACGTTTCCTAATGGAAATATTAACAGGTACAGTAGTGGAGCACACTTAAGCATGGGAGCATGTTCTGTATTTTTTGCAAGTTTTTGGAGCAAATAAATATACTAAGGGATACCTAACATACCTAGGGATACCTAACATACCTGCAAGAAGCACATTTCTGATCTGGCACCAAGAGCTGGTTTCACAGCAGAATGTGGGGAAGGTCTCTAGAATGATTCAAAAAATCTTTTCCTCGATAAGGTCATGTTCTTGATATCCTGAGCTCATCCAAGGCTAGAAGTGGGCCATATGGGAGGAGGAAACTGTGAATACCACAGTTCAACTTTCATTATATTCTCCCACTCATAAGATAAAACAAGAGAGAGGGTTGAGGAGGTCTGACACTCCTTTAAGTGTTTTTCCTTCTTGAAAGCTGCATTGGGATTCCAAAAGAGCTCTGATCCCACCCAACCTTGCGCAAGTGTGGTGTGGTCTGAGGGGCGGGGTATTGCAGGGAACATTTTTGTCAACAGCAGTGGAATCAACTCACACATATTCCGTCTTAAAAACATGTTTGGCTTGATCTTGGATAGGGGTGAGGAGAAGTTTTCAAATATTTTTTGTAATTTGTTGAGTGTTTGGATAAGCCAACGCCTCCTCTCCCCAGGCAGTTATGGATTCAAGCACGTGCCTTTACTTAGTTTCTGTATGCTTCGGTCCTTGTGCCGCCCTCATTGGACTGTCCTGCCTGTGGTTTGCAGCCCTGGGCTGCACACAGTGACTGCCAAAGAGGCATTCCCACGATCCAGGAACAGTTAGAAACAGTCCAGCCAAAAGAGACAGCCTTCCTCTCCAATTTTATAATTTCTGTGGATTTTCAGATGCCCTGAAATGCAAATATCTGGTTGTGGCCAGACTCAGTTTCTTTCTGCTTTGCTCGCCTTTGGTAGAAGAGCACCCTTCTAGCTGTGAACCTTCAGAGTTTCAGTGCCTTAAGTGCAAAACAACCTTCTTGCTTCACTGGAAAGTCTTTCCAGACACTTTTTCGTCAAAAATAATTGATTTGTTCCAATTGACTGCAGTTTGTGATGAAGTGTTGATTGTAGTTCTTAGCACCAGGCTTCCAAATAAAGTGTAATGCCATGCAGCAGTGTCCTGCTGTGAAGTGCTGTTCCCATCCAGTTCAATGGTAGTTCTCTGATTGTGACAGGATTTTCGGGATGGGTCCTCCCCAAGCCAGCCATATGCAGAGAGAAGGCCAAAAGCCATGGTAAGATGTCAGTTCATCTCTTAGAGTTAATAAAAGGAAGTAATTGATAAATTTGCAAACTTTTCAGCTGATTTAAGACAAATTATTTAAGACAGATTTATGACAAATAGTGAGGTTTTCAGGATGTTGTACAGGGAAATAGATTACATGGCGCTAAGAGTGAAAGCCAGTGGCTGTGTCCTCCTATACAGAATACAGGATAGCCCTGTCCAATGTTTTGATGTGTCAGTGCTATGTCTGAATGCCTTACAGACCTGAAGTTTGAGTAGATTCATCATAGGTATAGAATTAAAGTGATATGAGAAAGAATAATTGCATTTGACATTTTCTGACAAGTTCTTCTTGAACTTGGTTCTGTATAGTGTGAAAAATGTAAGTCTGGGTTGACAGCTTATAGATGCTTTTGGATAGCTCAGAGTTCCCTGTGGCAGGAGGAAAGTGTAGTGGACTGGTTAGATTTGGGAATGAAAAGTTTAAGGTCCCTTAGGGAGCACTATTTATCATTTATGTGATATACTTTTAGTGGCAAACTCAAGATGTTTTGAAGGGTTAGGGTAAATCTGATATGGTTTGATAAATTCTGGAAAAATTTGTAAAGATGGGCTGTCTCCAAATCACATAACTGATGTTTACACTGCCTCTCTTTTAGTTAAATTCACTTGTAAAGAAGTTGCACAAAAGGTACTGTAAGGTCCAATGCCTTCCAATCCTGTTATCTGTTGATAGATTGTTTATTTCTTTTCACTACAAGCCATCCCACTTTGCTATCTTTCTTTTCCTCACTACTTCCAATGACGCACTAGTTTAAAATAATGGCTTCTGAGCCTTTCTTGTTGAGAGTTTTGTCTGAGGTATGGATAAAATAAAAGCATTATAGTTGGACCAAAAACCTGAATTAAAACGTGATGGGAGAAGCAGACTTTGAAATTGCACCTTCAAAAATGCATTCATTAGATGTATTTGTGTAATAATGAGTGGAGCAGTACACAGACATGCTTTCTAAATGGCACCCATCCTTGAAAATTACTTTGGTGAGGCTATGAAATCCCAGACATTTCAACCCCAAATTATGTGCCTGAGTGTAGGGAGCCCAACCTTGGTCTTTGATGATTCAGTTGGAAGGGTGTTTAGGATGTAGTTAACTAGGACTGCAGGCAGCAAGTGTGATGAGACAGGAGGTCTCTTCCAGTTGCTGTGTTGGCAGATAAGACAGTTTTTGAAGTCTGCTTGTCAGACACTTGTGTGAGTATCCGATTTAGAAACATACTTTTCTGCAGTTAATAAATATTTAGCAACTACCTTTTGTATTACTATCACAAATTTAAAACAACAAACCTGACTTGAAAGATAAAACCTCAGGCTTTATATTTCACAAAATTAATATATTTCTCTGGAAAAGTAGACCTGATTGAAATGAATTATATGACACTTTCTTAATAAATTTCTCAGTTTGGTTTAAAACCATACAAAGTAAATAAAAAAGCTTTTTAAAATATGAACTGCTCAAAGTTAAGGGGAACAGACAGAACTGACCACCTTAGTAGCTCAGCATTTGAACCCAGAGTAAGCTAAAGAAGCTTTTGATAGGGTGTTACTGTAGAGTCAGAGATTTTTTTATTATTATTTTAGCTGTTTGACTTCAGTTCAATGCTTAGATTTGAAAAAAAGTAAAATGGTTTATTTTCTCTTTCAGTGTATGAATAAAAATGAGTTATGAGATGATGATAAAGTACAGAAGGGCTTGGTGATGAGAAGTGATCAACATTAGCTACTGAGTTCAGCCAGTAAATCAGCTAATTTTTAAATGCAGAATGTGGTTAGATAAGCATATTTATGTCTCTGTAGCATATAAAATTGCTTTATTTAGTAAAGGGTAAAGACACAAATTGGGGGCTAGAGCATGGAACAGAGGGAAGTACAATAATATGTGGATTGGAGTGGTAGTTGGTCAACATATGTAACCCAGCTAGAAAATTGGATGAAGTCAGCAAGGAGTAACTGAAATGCTTTGTTGACTATTGTACAAGAAACTTGGCAGCAAAATAGAAATACTATGCCAATTATTATTGCTATACAGATAGATTTTTACATCTTTACTGGAAATACGGCGAAGTGGCAGGCAAGGATTAAATAGAAATATTACGTTATTAAAAAGAAAAAAAGGTTAATGTGAAATTACTTTGTAGGGTTACGATGAACTAAAAATAAGATCAGCTGATTGGTACTCATGTTTTTGGGCATGAGGGAAAAAATGCAATTTAAATCGTAAAACCCAGTATACCTGATTGGTGGATGGCAGATAATATTTCAGCATGCAGTCTCTGAAGAAATGAGATGATGTGGTATCTTCAGTGTTGTTCTGGTAGACAGTAAAACATTTCTGGTACATTTGGGGGCCAAAGTAGTTTCTGGATAGAATGATCAGAAGTTGACTGGTGAACTGTGGAGATGAACAGTAAGTCTGTAAGGTCTGTACTATACTTCAGTGTTGGGGGTTTATTTATAAATCTTATGTAACTGTATTTCAAAAGGAAAATGGCTTGAGAAATTGAAAACAGAGGAGCTTTTGCAGTAAACAAAGAGAAGGCAAATTTTCATCCCTTTTGTCTTAAAAGCTTCTACCTGGAACTGGTTTTTAAGCAAAAAGTGAAAGACAAGAAAAACTTTAAATATAACCATGTGAACTCCAAAAGGAAAATAAGAAATGTGAAGCATGGAAGAGGAGGAGGGATTATGAGCAAAAATACAGGTGAATTAGAGCTCTCTTCCGTCAGCTCCACATGTAGCAATGGGTACTTTAGTTACCTAGAAAATGCAGAAAGATGAAGTCAAACTGACCCATGAGAACAGCATGGTTATTGAAGATAACACTCTATGGCAAAACAAAACCTGCCTAAAGCTTTGGAAAAGAGGACAAGAGGGGAAGTTGGGAAAAAGCACACTGGCTAACGGGAAGAAGCACATGGAAGTGAAAATCACTGTTGTTATCAGAAAGTGCCAGCTATACACTGGACAATAAACCTGCTCGACCTCCCGTTACCATCCTGCTTTGAACAGAAAAGCTGGGTCAGGAGACTCAATATCCACATATCACAGAGCTCAGGCTCACAATCACCTGTGCAGAGGAAGATGCAGTCTTAATGACGCTGGAGATGTGTCATTCTGTGATATGACAGCAGCAGGAGCAGAGCTGATCCACTGAGGAAGGAAGGCTTCACAGGCAGGAGCAGGATTTCTCTCAGGGCTACTGTAGAAGGTTTTATGCTGTCCCTGAAACACCACATGCATCTCTGAAAAGCCATCTCCAAAACACATGAACCTGAGCCTGAAACAGGCTCAAAAAATACCTGCTAAAATAAGCAGGGTGCTCAACAGCCTCTTTTGTGAGGAAAGGCTAGAAGAGCTTGTATGGTTTAGCCTAATGAAATAAAGGTAAAATAAATTTATAAAGGTCTAAACACCAGTGAGAAGATAAAAAAAAGTCTTCATTTAAGATCCATTCAAATAAAATCAGGGTCCAAATTATGTGTGCTATTATCCATGGATTGTAGTTGGGGCAGAAGTGGTTTTAAATGGATGCTAGAAAGTTTGTGAGAAGTATATCATGACATGCTTCCAGCGATGGCACTGGGTTAAATTTGATGAGACAGGAGAATCCTACCTGTCCTAGAATTTAACTGAAATCTTTATCTGCTTTTAAAAATGGGAAATAGTGATTGTGTGCATTTTATTTTGATTCCAATTTCCATCTGAAAGCACCATTATTTAAAAAAACAACAAAACAAACAAAAAAACCAACCAACCAAAAAAAAAAAAAAAAAAACCAAAAAAACAAAAAAAACCCCACCAACCAGCCAAACAAACAAATGATATTGGGAACCCTGAGAGGCGTCATTCACCATTTTCTAAAAGAATAAAAAGCATATTTTGACAGAGTTGTCTGGGAAGGTAAATGTGTCACTTAAGAATAACAACAAAAATATTTTCTGGGTTGAGCTCATCATGAGTACCTACTGAGAAAAAGTTTTTCTTTTAGAAGATAATTTTCTGTTTTCCTTTCTGGATGATCAGCTTAGATGCTTCTGTAACCTTGATGAAACCAGCTTGACTCTGAAGAAAGAATCCAGGCATATGGTTTTCAAGTTGTAACTCTAATCATTAAACGTAACCGGCACAGGTGATTATTTTGTTTGCTTCCTTTTTAAACCTGTTTAATCTGCAATAATAAATAGCCTAGAAGCAAAACTGGATTTTACAATCATTGGATTATTTTTCTTCTGCATGTTTTTAATAGCCAGTTCAATGTGACCTGATGTGATTTGCATCTGTTGTGGAAAGAGCTCATATTTAATTTTAATGACTTTATTGGTAAATTTGACTATTGATAAACTAAATCTTGTTTAAAAATGTGGTATAAGAATGGGCCTAATTTGAATCTTGATACCAACATTCCTTCTTCAGTACTGGCATATTGAGTTGGTTGTTGCCACTAATACTGTTCCAGGATTTTTCCCCCCAAATCAGATAGGCCTCTGGAGAGTCCAAAATAAAAAGTTCCTCTCCAGAGGGAGAGTTTCACAAGGGTATGTATCGATAGGACAAGGGTACTGGCTTTAAAGAGGGCAGGTTCAGATTAGATATTGGGAAGGAATTCTTTTCTGTGAAGGTGGTGAAGCACCGGAATAGGTTGTCCAAAGAAGTTGTGGATGCCTCATCCCTGAAAGTGTTAAAGGCCAGGTTGTACGAGACTTTGAGCAACCTGCTGTAATGGAAGGTGTCCCTGCCTGTGACAGAGGGGTTGGAACTAGATGGTCATTAAGGTCCCTTCCAACCCAAACCATTTTATGATTCTCTTGGTGATTTCTAAAGAACACAGCAAAAGCTAAAAATAATAGGGAAAAAGCAGTATGTCCTAATTTTTTTGCATCAATATACATCTGATTCTTAGATTCAGATCTTAGGCATTGTTTTCTATATATTCAATAAACTGAAAATTTTAAACTGTACACTATTTTTTCTTTTTAATTATGTGTCCTGCATTTTCCTAACTGCTGATATGTGTGTTGCAAGGCATAACACTATGTTTTTCAAGGACAATAAGAATCTTCATACTTACAGAGCTGAAGTTTGCTTTTCACTTAGCTATGTGTACCAATCCAGGTGAGCAACTACTACAGTGAATGTGTGCTTTTCAGAGGAACTTCAAACAGTTGTGCCTTTCAACTACAGGAAGTCCAAACAAAATTTCAGATCAAATCTCCTGTTTGACCTCCAGACAAACCAGCTACCGCATTTCATGCAAATGTTAGGTAAGAAATTCAGATAATCCATCATACAGGACAGTCCACAGATACGTTCATCTGATTAGTCTGGATAAATATCCTGAGAGGACTGTACTCAAAATTAAGTGGAGATGCATCTTTGGTGTAAACAGATGCAGATTTTTATCTGCTCTCTTGCGTCCTTCTATATCAAGCAGTTTCCACATCAAATGTCCAGTTTGTGGTTATGGACTGGGTTACAAGCCTGTAGTTGTGACTGATATTTTAATGCTGTTTATAATCGATGTTAACTTTTCTCCACAGTAGAAACACACTGCAAAAAGAGGGAATTGGTTTTCCTTAACTAAGACAGGACTTGCTTAAAGAGTTGTAAGGAGGGTAGGAAAGACAATGACAGAAATACTGATTTTTACCTTTTGTTTCTTTTTCTTTCTACCCAAGCAAATATAAAATTTCCTTGCCATGCTGGTTCCAGAACCAAGTCTGTCTGATGTATCTGGTTTCTGGTTGAATTGCAGGTTGCAGTGCTTCTGTCTAAATTCCCTCAAAGACATTGCTTTCCTCCGACATCTCCTTCCCAGCCTCTGCTGCCTTTCCAACTCTGATGCCACCCTGATGAGGTGTCCCCTGGGATGTCTTTATCCCGATTGACCTGAACGCCTCTACAGCATGACCCAGGGTGCTCCCAACCCTGAGAATATTGCAAAGGTCTCTGGAACAATTTTCCACAGAGCTGTCATGGAGGGATCACTGCTTGTGCACTTGGGTTTCACTTGTCATATGCTGATAAGTCGTAGGCTTGGAATTATCAATAAAGGAAAGCCCTTAACAGCTGCCTGAGAAATACACAGAGTGTTTTGAATTCAAAGTACTTCCAGAGCATTGCTGTGCCCTTGACAATTGGTTACTATGTGTAATTATAGCATAATGTAATTATTCCACCAGTTGTCTTTATCACTCTGTAGTATGGGAAGTAATAAAATCTGCTGTGACTAATTTTTCATCCGGAAAAGCCATCTCTGTAAGTGTGCTGCTGAGCAAGAAAAGCTCCTGTTGTACTACAGTCAGACAGTGTTTGTACTCCCCACCCCCTGCCTCCCTAGAGTGTTACTAATAGCTTGCTTAAAAGCAGGTGCTTGGTTTAATTTTGTCAGTGCTACTTTGCATCTCTGTACAGAAGAAGGATGGCCCAAGAAAAATCAGTAACAGAGGAAGGGATGATGTTAGTTTAGGGATAAGGCACAGTTAAAGGAAATGGGATTGTGCAGATTCTCACTAGCATTTTAGTTTATCAGAGATGCCTTGCAAATAACCTTTGTCCAACATTGCAAGGCCAATTTATTAACTCATTGATCCATGTCCATGTGTTTCTGAATACTTTGTTTCCCTCATCCCTTTTGCTTTATTGATTTCGTTGTGCATCCTGCGCTTTAGGAGTCAAATGCATGATGCTTCTCTAATCATTTGTGGTGTCACAGTACCTGTGAGTCCCATATGTTTAGGTTTTGTTCCCTGCCTCTCCCCTCTTCCTCACTCATACAGGTGAAGGCTCTGGCTTCCCTCGAATACAAGATGGCTTGTGAAGAGGGTTGCAAAGACCGGTCAAGCACTTTGCCTTCCCTGTACTGTTACCACATGTTTGCCTCATTGAGTGCTTCTTAAGATTCAATTTACACATTGATGTTCTTTCACAGTCACTGGACAAACTGAGTAAAGAAGATCTTAAGGGCTTAGGTAGAGTGTAGGTGTCTATTCGTGTTCTTCCCTTTCTGTCTCCTTGTACTGGGATGTACAGGTTCAATACCAGACTAATCAGCATCTGGCTCAGTCTGCTCCATCCAGTGGTCTCTTCTTAAGCCAAGCCAGAGGTTAGAGGCATCTTCCAAGTGTTAAAAAGCATGGTCATGTTTCAGAGCTAATCGTGAGGTGGGTGGCTCTCCTGCTGTCGGGGACAGAGCAAGCTGGCAGTGGGAACCCAGGTTATTCCAGTTGCTTGTCAGGCCAAGAGGCAGCAACATGGGAAACTCAGAAAGGTGGCTGGAAGAACACCTTTCAGCTGGAAGCCAGGACAGACTATGGATTTCGTTGCAATGATGGTTTGTTTTGCTTTGGAATGTGGTTGTCAACAAAGGGGCTGGCCTTTGCCACAGCCTGGCTGGAGGGCTTGAGGTACTGACACAGGGTGGATCCTGTCTGCAGCAGCGCTTGACCAAAAGGTTTAGGCAGAGAAACTAAATTAGGAAGAACAGAAATGGCCTGCTAGTGAATAAGGAAAGGCCATCATTGGGAAGAATTAGATAGGTTGATACTTTCTTAACAATTTGTGTTTTATGCTGTCTTTTTTCCTCTTCTGGGCTAGCAATCTAGGAAAGTGGTTAGTGAGTTAAAACATGGGGATTCAAATAATTGAATATTTGGAACAGAAGAGGAAAAAGCAAGAGCTGGGTGGTGCAGCAGGAATATCCACTCAGATCATTTGCTTCTGTCTGAGTCACTGGAGATTTCCAGGGCAATAGGGGGCTCAGTATGAAATAGCTATTAGGTTCGCGGCTTTTAAAGAAAAGGAATTTGTGTAAGAGAAGCAGGCAGTATATCAGCCTTCTCAGAGATGGGCTGTACAGTGATTGGGAACACTTGCAGGACTCTTATTGAGAGGAATGTGGTATGTAAAAATAAGTGTCTGAGGCAATAGTTCATTATTTATTCAAAGCAGGTGAGATACCATGAAAACTGAAGTGGAAGATGAATATGGAATGATGCAAATCTTGGTAGCAAGTCGAGCTGTAGTGTTCAGGACTCGTACTGCCTTTACTACTTGACTTCCTTGGTTATGTCCCCTGCTTTGCCAGCCCTAGGAAAGTCTGCACAGCAATGCCTCCCAGTGCATGTAACTATTGCCTGCTTATTGACTCCCAGATTCTTTATTTATATACACTGTTTCTAATCTTCCATGTCTTCAGAAAGAAGCAGCTGAATTCCTTGAAATATAGCTCTTTGGCCCTCAAGTCTAAGCCAGTCTTTCAAGGAACATGGATGCCTCCTGTCTCCCAGACTAGAACCTGCACCCTACATCAGTGGTGGCATAAAAGCAGTAACAGAATGGGACCAGAATTACTGCACCCTTCTTTCAACGATCTGTACCTAAAGAAAAGCTGCATTGTTAGCTAAGAAACTTGGGGAAAATGGAATATATTCCTGAAGTAAAGGAAGATCTTGCTCTTAGTTATTCCTGCTCAGCAGGAGAAGAGCTCAGTTCAATGTTGCATCATGCAAAGCATAGGTGTTGGTTGCGTTCTGATTGCAGACCCCGGTAACGAAGGCAGGCATTCAGAGTACAGCACAAGAATTTGACTTTCAAGGTGAGTTACAAAAGATGTGGCTTGAAGCTGAACTTTACATGACGCGAGTGAAATAAAATCCTCATCTCTGTTTCTTGTGTCAATTTAATTTTTTTGCAGAGATGCTTTCTTGAAAATATAAAACAAGAAGTTTGGGGGCTGAGAGCCCGTTGCAACTACATCAAACATTCTAATGTTGACTAATAACAGCAATCTGTCATACAAACATATCAAAATTGGCTGTGCTTCATTGGCAATGTTAATCAGACTGCATGGCAGTACCTTCTGTCACCAAAATGATTTACAGTGAGTGTGCAGATGTTATTTACAGTGACCTACTATTTCTTCTTACACATGATGATCTTGGCTCCTTTAAAAATGAGCTCTGTTCACTCTTAGCCAAATTATTAGGAACAAATAAGTTGTTAATTAAAATGTCTAGTACTATAGCACTGAGTGAGCTTTAATATTAGCTAAATTTTGGCTGAGCTTACTGAGAATAAAAGAAAATACTCTACGGCCAGAAGAGATGTGTTGTGGTCTTTTGTAAAACATACTGACCACAGTTTTTTCTTAATGCTATAGTCTTACCTAAATCTGTGGTTGATCTCTTCTACTTCCATTCTAACAATCTAGCCAAATCTTTATTTGCTTAATCATAATTTGAATGATCACAGTGGTTTTAGTTTTTTTTCCAGTGAATCCATTAAAAACAATGTATTTTATATTCTGCTAGACTGCATTCAGGTACCAATTTTAGTGTTAGACTGCCACATTCAAAAAAATACACCTGATTGAAAGCTGCTGATTTGAATTTCATTTGCATTACATGCACAAGAGTTGAAAAGAGTTGAAGTATCTAGGGAGTAGAAATACTGACCACATACAGTGTCTGGAAATGTAACAGTAGTTTGTTTACATCAAGAAGGTATTGAATAACTGTCTTCTTTTACTCAGTAATAATATATTTTAATCAAAAAAGCTCAGCTTTTGCTTTAAATTTGCTGCAAAATAATTTCCAGTGTATATCTCCAATGTGATTCATTCAAATGAAGAAATAAGTGTGTTGCATACTTCCTCTGTTGTGGTATTTTTATTTTTACTTGATGCAGCATGTAATTCTAGAGTGCTTAGCTTTTGAATTTCCAAAGGAAGGAAAAGCTTCTATGATAGCTAAAATGAGGAGGCAGAACAGATGACAATTGCTACCTTTTTAGGCTAACTTCTTTTTGTAAAAGTCAAGGTAAAGAAAATAAATATTTAAAGAATTTTAATGTAGGGGAAGCACAGATGTATATGCATGGCTCTGTCTTCAAAAATTGTGGAGAAGAGGTAGATGTTTGCCTTAAGTAGTTGTTTATCCAATTAGGAAATGGCCACTTTACATGTATGTGCCATAGGTTGCCTCTGAGTGCTCATTCACTTATTTTCACAGTGCATGCCAGAAGTATTGACTTATTGCACACTTGCAGGACTGAGATAGACCAAAACTTGCAAGACTGAGATGAAGAGAGACCAGACCTTGCAGACCTGAGGTGAAGAGAGGCCAAAATCAAGCCTAACACCCACAGAAGCTAGGAACCATTTAGTGCCCCAATGTCTGACTGCTTGCCCAGGTCATACCAGATTCTCATGGCAGCATGAGTGGCTTACTTCATCAATGTTGTGTCGGTGCCTTGATCTCAAGATAGTTTCCTTGTGAATGTTTTGAATGTGGATTATAAAGCTGCAGGCTGCCATGTGTAGTAGGAGTAGGGCATTGTCTACATAAGCTGTGTGTGGATTTGTACTAATTAGATACAGAATGAAAGGTATTGGGTGAGTTTTTTCATGTATAAGGAAAACCTATTAAGTGTCTGAATGGACTGTAATCTGTTGACATTTTAGAATATGATCTGCAGCTTGAAAAGCAAAGCCTCTTAACAAATAATTTTTGTGGTCCAATTCAGGCACAGGATTGCCATTCCATTATGTAAGGAGAAGCACAATGAGTTCCTGCAAAAAGGAAAGCAGCTCTAATGCCTTTTGTCAGTAGAGGAAGGCTGCTTTATGTATAGAAGGTATTGCTTGTGTATTTGCTTTACCTTTGTATTTTGTGTGGATGCTAGGGATTTTAAAACATGAGTTTGAAGGAAGATTAGAGAGAGATAGAGTGTAACAGGGCATCATATGGACTGGGGAGATATACTTACGTAATGCCTGTGCAAAGAGGGATATGGCTGAATAAAATACTTTTTAGTAAATACCAGGAAAAATACCTAGAGAGATCAGTTGTGGTGTGGTACTTTTTTTTTTTTCTGTAAAGAAGTAAAACTTCTGAGGCTTTGAAAAATCTTTTAGTTAAACTGAACACAACACTTGAGAAAGAATGGAGAAAAACTTTCTCTTTAGAAGTATGAAGAGGATAACTTAAAGGTTAATTTAATCTCCATATTTTATCATCTGATTAGTGTATATATATTGCCTTCTCACAGCAAATCCAGCCCTGGAGAATGTTAGGAAGAGTTTTCCTTACAACTGTCCTCACACCTTCAGAAGTGTGTGACAAGTCTTTAATGGAATGGGATAAGGGACAGTCTCTGATATTCATCATTGTTTAAAGCTGCTGTGCATGGAGAGCTTTTTGAGTGGTAGAATAAGGTGTGGCATTGATTTGCTCATAGGGCTGTTCTGTGCCTGCTCAGTGCAGCCATAACCTGCCTTGCAGTGAACTACGTCAACCCTCCTAGCTCTGAAGCAGTTAGTTGGCCCCCCAGTGGCAGTGGCAGTATTTAGACCTGTTTAGACTGTGAGACCCATCAGAGAAGACAGAGGCTTTCAGATACAGCCTGGGCTGAGCTCTGTTGCCCACTAAAGCTTGGTTAGGTCCACAACAGTTTCCAGTCCTGGCACTGGCTATGGTAGAGACATAACCATTATCTACAAGCCCCAGCTAGTAAAGTGCCAAATACTCTGAAAACTTCAGAATTTGGGGGACTGTGTATCTTCATATCTTGCTATCTCCATGTGGATCTGCTTCAAACTTATCATTAAGGCAAAATTTAGTGAAAATAATATGTTTGGAAGACTTGATTGAGCTAAAACAAAAATTTTTAATTGCCCCTTCAAAATGTGCATATATAGCCTTGCTGAGCTTCTGATGCATCTTTTTGAAGCTGTAAGCTTTTTTAGTTCTCTGATCAAAATGCACAAGCAGGTCTTGATATTTTTTCTTTTCTTTCTAACACCGGTAGTTTAAAATAGAGCATGGGTAGAACAAATGAAAGCAGAGTAGGAGAAGCTCCCAGATCCCTAGAGATCTGATTATGTGTTAGAGTAGTGCGTTACGGAAATTTTATATTGTGCCTTACTGTCTTGAGTACTGGTATCAGTGGGTGTTGGGCAGGTTCACTCAGCAATCATGTTAGCCTGTGTAGCTGATGAGAAGGTCAAAGCACAGCTGGGTGTTCTGGAGCCTTATGCTTTGTCTGGGCAGTAGTCAAGGAAATGTCTTGCATCCTTGCAAATTCCAGGTAGTCTGTTAGACCAGTTTGCCCCTGTGTGTGCACCCACCTCCTTTTGACACTTGCATTTCTGTTCTAGCACAATATGGCACCCAGCTTTTTTGCTATATTCAGTTCCTGCAAACCAATTCCAGCTCTTTGCACAAATGGCTGTGGTTTGCATTTCGTATCATGAATATGCCCTGACAGTTCAATTGCCCTTTGTCAACAGAAGATGCAGGAGGCCAAATCCTGTTCTTGGTCATGTAGGGGAAGATCATGGGATCTGATTTTTCATATAGATTTCAGTTCAGTGTAATTCACTTTAGGAACACTCCACAGCGTTAATAAACATAAGTGGGACCCCTGTTTTCTGGAGATGAACATTGTGTTGTTCTGTGAATTATCCCTTTAATATATAGCCTATCCAGTGGACTGTGATCAATGCTCACGGGATGGTTAGTGGAGTGGGTCTGAACAGATACCTCTCAGAACAAGAAGTTGACTATATAGTGCCTTTGTAATGCTTGTACCCATTATGTTGCGTTAGCTTGCTTTTGCCAGGGATCACAGCTATCTGTAAGAAGAGCCAGAAGTGATACTTCAGAAATCACTGTTGCTTTGTAAAGCAAAGGAATATCCCACTAGGAGAGACCTAGGGTATACCAATGCAAGATCTTGTGTTGCAAAGCTCTGTATTACTTGCAGAGTAATTGCAGTTAGTTGGATATATGTTATTTATTTTATTTGATGTCATATTTGTGACCTGTTAAAAGCTTGAAGCATGTCGAGTGTAATGGAAGTATGTTCAGTACAGTAAGCTTGGATTTTCTGATTTCTAGTTGAATAGTCCCCTGAGCAGTCATTTCTATTTCATGTGGAAAAGAGAGTCGGGGAGAAGAAAATACAGCCCAGTTTCAAGGTGTTCTCTGTTTTTAAACCTGCAACCTCTGCTTATTGAAAAGCAGGCCTTGAAGATAAAACTGGTGTCCAACTTAACAAGTAATCAAGTACTCTCAGGTCTAAGGATTGAATGTTTGTTTAGCAATTTCACTTTTCAATTGAGAATTGAAATCCTCCACAAATAGAAAAGGCAGCAACGGTGTGAATATGATGTGTGACCTATTATTATTCAAGAATCGACCTCAGTTATGTGGAAATACAGCAAATAGCCTGCATTTCACTTGGAAATGTGTCCATATTCAGTGGAACACTTGCTAGTGATGAAGTCAGAACTGCTCTGCTGGGCAGTGCTTTAATTTCCCAAGCTTTTCCTTATGTCTGTCAAAATGTCAGCATGTCAATTATTTCTGTTCATTGCTCCCAGATAATTTGGTGATCTTTGATGGAAAAGGATTGTAAAGCTGAGTGGTGATTGTTGCTGCTGCTGTTGTTATTATAATTATTATTGTTATTTATTTTCATTGCCGTTAGCTTTGCAACATCATTTGTTAAAATACTGAACAATTTAATTTTATTTTGAGTTTGTGAAACCTGTTTTCACTGGTCTGCATTAAGATTGGGCATTTTCAAAACCTATGCAGCCTTTCTAATTCTTGTAGCTATAAAGTTGTCTTCAATACAGAAGATATAGCTAAATGAATAGCAATGTGCCTTTGAGTCTTTACAACATGGTTACTTCTGACGTGAAGCTGTTGAGGTATGGCTAGGAACTTTCTTCCAATTAGTTCCCAAAAGCAACATCTCTTTTATGTGTTAATTTTCTACCTGTAGTTAACATGGAGTATGTATGGATAACAACAAATATTTACTTCATTCTGCCTTACCGTTTCTGGTATCCTGTAAATATGTAAGCAGGATGTAGACCTGGTGTAGCAGTGAGGGGAGTTATCCAGTTTTCAGCAATGTAAAGCTCCTGCCTCTCTCAGGCACCAGCACATACTGGAAGTGTTATATAATCTGCCTGTCCTAGATGATCTGCCTAGAGAAAGCAAGAGAGATTTCCATAAGTTTAAACGAGCCATTCCCTTCATTGAGAAGGAGAAATATGACTGGAAAGAAAACCTGGAGGAAGAGAGGACAGGCATTTAAAATGTGGAACACAGAAGCTGACCTGCATTGTGCTGAGGATTTGTATAGTCTGGCATTCTCCTTTTGATCCATATTAAATGATCCTGAAATGATGGGGTATTATAGGCAATGAATAAACTCTCCCCACAGAAAGTTTCTTCTATTCCTTGTGACATACAGCTCTTACACTGAGGCCAAGAGGTTTTAGAAACTGTCAGACAGAACAATAAGAAGGAAAAAAAAGAGTATTATCTAGTCACATATCTAGACAAGTTAGAATTTAAGACACAAATTAAAGGCAGGCAGCAGTTCATGAGAAGACTAACAAGCAGTGGGAAGTAATAAGTGTCTTACCTGAAGGATCAGTCTTGAGACTAATTTTGCTATTTTCATTAATATCCCAATACCAAAAAGAAAAAAGGACCTACTGAATTGTACTGATAACACAATTTTTGGAGTTTTATCCACAATAGGAAGATATTTCTCCTTTCAATTTGCTGTCTTCAGGTAATCAAAATCTTCAAATCCCTTTGTACTGATCTTGTCCTTGTAGACAGATTTGTGTAAGAATATCCTTTTTTTGCCCTTAGCACACATTTGGGGCCTGGTCTCAATAAAATCTGTACAGTAATCAATATTTAAAATGCAGCTCTACTGTCACAATCCAAAATCTTTTCAGAACAATTACATATCTCTGAAACTAAGGACATACTGGGAGATACTAGCTAAGGAACGAAAATTCTGTTGCATAAAGTCTGTCCAAATGCAAGAGAGAGGTACTAGGTGTACTAGTCATATATATTTATATTGGATTAATGATTAGAAATGCCTTGCAGGGAATTTTATGCCATCCAAGTTAACATTTCTGGCTAGGTGTACTAGGTGTACTAGTCATATATATTTATATTGGATTAATGATTAGAAATGCCTTGCAGGGAATTTTATGCCATCCAAGTTAACATTTCTGGCTAGGTGTACTAGGTGTACTAGTCATATATATTTATATTGGATTAATGATTAGAAATGCCTTGCAGGGAATTTTATGCCATCCAAGTTAACATTTCTGGCTATTTTCTATGCATTTTTCACAGTCACAGTGCTCTTGGGTTCCTTGGCTGCTGGCAAAGGAACATGTTAAGATAGTATTTAGGATGTCTAAAATTTGTCAGGCCAGATCTTTGAAAACACCTCAGTACAAGCCTCGCTGTTTGCTCCTTGTTTTTCTTACCTTGAGATGTTCTTGAGAATTGGCAATTAGTCTGGAAACTGAAGTCGATTCAAATACGGTGTCTGCTTATTAACTTTAGTTCTTCTGAGTGTCTGTCATCCTATGTGATAAAAAGCAAGAGTTGTTAACCTGAAGCCTTTTCAATTAAAAAAAAAAAAAAACAAAACAAAACAAACAAACAAAAAAAACCAAACAAAAACACCACCACAACAACAAAATCACGAAAGCCAAAACAAAAACCTGTTTGGTTACTGCAATTAAATTGGTGTGGGATATTTGAAATGTAGGCGGCCTCTCTTGTTCCCTCCCAGCTCAAATAGTTAAATTGCAAGGAGTACTGCATGCCCTATTTCTTCAGCTTTTTGGGGGGCACAGATAGGATTTGTGGTTAAGGCAGCTTTTCTCTTTCTTGCTTTATTTCAGAAGAGTGCTTGACTCTTATTTGCATTAGTGGGAGTGCCAAAGATGGTTTTAGTATGTGTTTCAGTGTTAATTACTGCATTTTTGGAAATGATACAGTTCTTTGTCTTGGTTCAAAGTGCATACATGTCAATAGAAGAGACTGGCATCGACACAACTGGGTAGTGGCTCTTGCTGTCTACAGTCAGTGGCACGTGCTTCCCTTCTGTCAGACACTTCCAGCACTTCAGTGCAATTCCAGCACTCTGATTTCCCTTCCATGAGCTACCTCATGGTTTCGTAGATTAATGCACACGGAGTGGCAATTCCTGTTTTCAAGTTACTTTCCAAGAAAAGCAAGGCACTGTAATCAGACCCATCACTGGGTTAGTATCCAAAGGGCCTAACCATCTTGGCAGGCAAAAGCTTTTCACAGTGCTGATTACAGAGAGAGCCTGACCATCAATTAAAACTCCTCTCTCTGAACCTTTGTTTTTCAGACAAGGAAGGGCTCATAAGGGAAATTTCAGAGAAGATCCAAAAATAGCAGGTGGCTGTCACTGCTGTACTGTGCTGTTTTAATCATCAGATTGGAAAAATAACATGTTTGGGTTGCACAGGGATGTACAAAAGTAGGTCTACTGTTTCAATGCCAGAAATGGGTATGGAGAGATATGGGTTTAATATGAGACTGCAACTCCTGACAGACCTTTCTCACGCAACACTCTTACTTTTCTGCTTGGTTATTTAAAAGCTTTAAAAGATGTTAGTGGCCTTCTGATAAAGGTGTTGCAGTGATGTGTATATTACTGCACTTTCTGACCTGTGAGTACTTGTTTCCTTTCATTTACCAAACTTAATACATCAGAAGAAGAATTTGCTCCAGTACAGATAAATACTGGGAATTTTTCCAGCAAATGGAACATTAACTGTGCTGTTTGTTTTTTGTTTACTTGTGGGGTTTGTTGGTTTACTTTTTTTTTTTTTTTTAATTAGGGGCATGACGCAGATTGCTTGCATTTGATTTTTTTAGATTTAGAAACATTTGGGTTTCTGCTTTTTGGTATCTAATAGGTGGCAAAGAAGGTGTGCTGGCTCTCTTTGGTATTGGTCAGACACCAACTAAACAGACTCATATTTTGTTCATTTTAAGTAATTGTTATTTCATGAACAATAGACTTTTCTTTTGAAAGAGGTCAACCTAATTAATGCAGACGAACTCTTTCACTGCTATTATCTCAACATAAAATGTATGGTATCAAAAAAAAAATCCTCCACCAGAAGCCACATGCTGCCTCATTAAAAACAAAAAGAGGAAACATTTTATTTACTGTGGAAAAGATCATATCAAAATAGAAATAGGGGATGGGAGGAGAGGTTGCAGCTGTTGCAGTCAGTTTCAACTACAGAGCACTTTTTTGTTTGTTTGTTTTAAATGCTTGTCAAATTTGACAAGTTCATGAAGCTTCTGGGTTGTGGAACTGTGCATATGTTTACATATATTTACTGGTTTTGTTTCCTGCCACCAGATAGTACTTGTTTAATAAATCAAGTGATGTTATATAAGATTAGAAGTGATGGTCAAACCTGAGCATTCTTGCTTTGCTTTTCAGTAATGGGGCTTTCACCCGAGTGTAAATTTCAGTTATTTGGCTTTCAGAGATTATGCTTCAACATGATTAATAAATTATTTTAGTCAATCTGGATGGCAGCATCACTTAATGTGCAATTGGATGAGTGAAAACATCATCAGCCCTAGAACTCAGGGCCAAGCAATCCATACAGTGTTAGCTTTGTACTGATGCCAGGCAGTCACCCAAATTTGAGCCCAAAAACTAAAAGAAAATTAATTTAACTTAATTAAGTATTTTGGCTATTTAAATATGAAAAATAATTTCCACCAATTGCACATACTTGGTTTGTTCTCCACTTCAAAAGTGAAAAGACAATTCATACAATTAAACTGAGTTAAAGAGAAGCTGTTCAACACTTTTATTCAACAGTATTTTAAGTTCCTAAAAGAAGTCAGTAAACTTAACTGCTTTGCCTTCCTTACTTGCATCCTACTCCCCAAATGCAAAAGGCTTCAATTCACTAATTTCCTGCTGGTTGTAATTCATAGACATAAACCTGCTATGTTAGTTTGGTGCCATCATACTAAATCAATCTCCAGCAACTTACCACCTGTAGGAAACCTATGCAGCTCTTGTCGCTATAAGTAGCTCAAGTTGGCAGTTCTTGTTCTGTCTGTTTACAATCCTGTATCTTTAAACGTTTTTAGAAGCCTCCTGTGACATTCTAGCCTGCCCCATCTTTATCCCATGCTAGACTTGGCTTCGATTCTGGTAGAGGTGTTTTGGATCAGCTGTGAAATACTGGGTCAACAATAAAAATGACCACTGTCTGGGTTTCTGCCATCTCTGCAAACAAATTTTCCCCAACTTCTTTTTTTCTTTCTGATACTGATTGAATACTCTGGCCTCACAAAACCACCCTCCTATTACAGACAAGGTGGTAGAACATAATGTCTGTCATCTGATAAACTTGTAGGGTTATGCATCCACGTTTTATCTTCTTTGCTAGGCCTTGTCCAAGACCTGCAGTCCATTTCTGTTCATCTTTCTGTATACAGAGCAGTACTTTGCTTCAATCCATGTATGCTTTTTCCTAGAGCTGTTTTTCAGTATCAATTGCATTGAGTCCAATTCAGAATGTAAATGCTTGTATGCTTCATGTTTGCATATGAAAATGTTGGGGAGGTCAAAACTTTCATGTGGCTGCAGCTAGTGTATGAGGAATGTGAAGGCTGGAGTTGTTCTCTGAGTGGGCACAAGAGGAAGAGGATATCAGAGGGGCAAAATGAAATTCCCTGTGGCCAGAAATTTACATTAAAAGGAAGAGAGAACTGGGAATCCTCTACCTCCTTGCTCTTAAATGACCTCTTCAGGCTCTCCAAGGTGGAAATACTGCATGCTGATACAGTAGAAGTGAAGGAAATATATTTTAGGGAAGTCTAGAACACATGACATGAGAAAAGGCTGATGTAAACTGTCTTGGTGAAACCTCCAGAAGAAAAGGTGAGCAGCAGATCATATTGCTGTCTTCAACTTCCCAATGGGAGGGCAGAGAGAAAACAGAAAGAGATTCTTCCTTAAGCTGAGATAGGAAAAGAAGCAACGACCACAATTTGCAATCCAAGAGATCCCAGTTTGACACTGGGAAAGAAAATTTCACGAGAGTGGTCATGCTCTGGAAGAGGTTGCCCAGGGAAGTGGCATCTCCATGCTGGAAGATGTGACTCCCTTTCCAGCTAAACCTGGACTGGAAAGGGCTTTGACAAACCTGAGAAAATCTAACGTACTCTTAGCAAGAGATTGGACCAGATGACTTTGAAAAGTCCCTCCCAAATGAAATAGTTCTGAGAGTCTATAGCTCTTACTCAGTTGGTTAGTGAAATATTAGGATAAAGTGGGTACATTACTGTTTGTTCAGGTGAAGTCTAGGGAAAGGAGACTGTTTAGAGATAACATTTAATTTATATAGGTTTCTTAAAATTTATTTGTCTGTGCTGTGATTTTGAGAGCCTCTACAGGCTGTCTCCTTTCTCCTCTTTTTGCTTGAGGATGTGTGCCACTAACATTATACATAAGTGCATCTGTTTGAGATTGATAGCTCAAAATTGAGCCTCTCTGCTCAGGAATTGTTAAAGGACTGAACTGAATGTCACCAGTGCACCCACTGAGCACAGCCAGACACAGGCTTCAAAAGATAGTCTCATATGGTTTGCCATAGGAGGACATGGGAGACAGAGTACACATTAGGATATTTCATGTATTCTGTTCTAATTACATTCTTATGCTCAGAAAGATTACAGAAAGAAAAAAACACTACATTCTCTTAAAAGATGAAGAAGAACATGGGAGAATGGGCAGCTACACACTGCTTTCTGCAAACACACAACGTGCTGTGATGTGTAACATTTCTAAAAATGGAAGAAATGCTGAAATGTTCAGATTGACATTTCAGTGCCTATCTGAATTCAGTGTCTGTCTGAAATATAGGGTTCAATAATCCTATTATGTGTGTCTGACACGCTCCTCCTTCTTTAACAATGTGCCTCCCATAGCTGCTATAATAAGACAGAACAGCGAAAGCCTCATACTCTGTGTCTCATCCTCCCATTCAGCAAAGCTATATCGTCATCAGATGCAATCTGTTGTTTTCTTTCCTGCTGTGTGGTATTGATTTTTCTAACCTTTCCTAATGTTAAATTTGTTTGGCTTTTTAACTTTCTTACCAAAGGTTAATGTTATTAAGTTGAGCAGGTATCTATAAAACTACGAGTGTTATTGCCTATCTTGCCATTGTTATATTGTCCTTTCATTAAACTCTGACTGCATTGGATAGCTCTGTCTTGAAGATTTTTGTCATTCCAGAATAATGCGGTGAAGGTTGAAAAGAACTGCATTACAATTGTCATCCAATTCTGTGGCATAAAATATTGGACTTGATATGTCAGGAGCAACAGATTTATCTGAGGCTCTTATACCATCGGTGAACATGAACTGAACAGGCATTAATTTCAGCAAGGCTGTAAAGAGTATGCAGGAAGATTCCAGTTCTGCTGCTTGTCCCCTCCCCCAGTTCAGTCTGAGCAGTCTCTTTGACATTGTGGCAAAAGGAGCAGTACTAAAATCTCTGCCAGTTCTACAACTGGTTATCTCTTTGATGTGGAAAGAGAATGAGAAATCACAGTTTAATTTGAAGAAAGTGGTGGCTTTAATGGTGGCACTCTATCAATATTTTTTGATATGATGATCTACAGCAGTACTTGTGTAAAGCATTAAAGGTACAGGCAGTGAGTAAACAGTTCCAGGCACTTGTAAGCCCCAGTACCCTCTTACTGTACTCACAGGTACAGTAACCTGCCTTTAATGAACGGTGCATTTGACTTCCCATTCCCATATTTACATTGCATTCCAGCGATATGTGTTTGAGGCCTTTTATTGTGAATATGCGCAGAAGGCAGTAGCAGGGCTGAACAAACGTTGTCTATGCGTGGTGCATCACAGCTTTCTCCTGGAGCTGTGGTAAATGACCTTCAGTGCTCTCCAATCACCATGCTAGTGTTATCTTGCCTTGGTAGTACCTTGCAGTTCCTCTAGAATAATTTTTTGTCAAAGAACATCCTGAAAAGTTAGGGAAGAACTAAACTCAAGAGAAATGTTTCTAATAGTAGCATGAAATAATAAATTATAGTTTGAGATGTTGTAGATCATAATTTAGAAAAAAACAAACAAAAACAAAACAAACCCCTGACACCTTGACCTTCCCTGTGTGGAAAGTAGAATTGCAGCCTACCTTCTGCTGACGAACTTGCCTGTTCAAGAAGATCAGGCTTGTTAATGACTGAAGGAAGGAGTATTTTGAAGTGGTGAGGGAGAATGGGGGTTAAATTGTTCATTTATAAATTGGTACCTATGAACCACTTACTTCTGCCAACGCTGTAAAGCCAAGGAATGGCCCTGGCAAAAGATAAAAGGATTACTTCTCTACTGCTAATTTAAGAGCTGGCAACTGAGGTTGTGTCTTCTCCCATACTCAGCAGTAGCTGTCCCTGCCACTGATTTAGTCTTCATCTGTCATGTTCTCAAGCTGCTCAGAGGCTGTCTGAGAAAGACTGAGGAGGTCCTGTCTGTTCAGGGTTTCTCGCAGCTTGGTCTCTCTTCCCACTATCAGTGCTGATATCAAGACTGTCTGAGAGCACCTCATCCTTAGTGAGTGAGACACCTTTGCATTTAGAGTGGCTTTGATAAACAAGTTCCCTTCAGCAGTTTTCAGATCTGACTGTGAGCTTTTCTGAGTGGAACTGAACAACCTTGTACCTTTCCTGGGCTCCCTGGGTGTCTCTGGCTGGTGTTGCCAAACGCATACGTTCATTACAGGCTCCAGATGGCCTGTGTCACTTCTCCTCCTGCCAGTTTCACATTTCGGCCTTTCCTAGAGAAGAATGGAGATATGGCAGCTCTTCAAAGAGTTTCATGCTTAGCACTGAGTGCAGAATCCAACTAACTTTTCCCTCATCTCTTTGTGGGGAAAGCAGCATCACTTCTGCAACAGACATCTCTGATTACATGTGCTGTTGCAGCTACACGATGCTTCATCTTGGCAAGCCTATTATTACTACTTGAAAAAATATTTAGAGCAATATCAGGTCTCAGAAAGGCTGCTACTTTTGACCAGTTTTCTTTCAGAAGTCTTTGAGGAGAGAAGTATAATAGAAAAACATGTTATTATCTTCTTGCTTTTCTCTTCTACTTCATCCAAATCCCCTACTGCCTGATGACTTTATTTGGTTTTATATGCACTCTGGCTGTGTGGGGAAGCATTTCAGTGGTAGTGTATGTCTTCCTATTGGAGGCTTGTTACTTTGTTGCGTGCAATTCACTAAACTCCATGCCTTCACGATTCTGGGAAATTTTGTCTTCTGTACCTTTATTTTTACCACCAAGGTAAAGGCACCTTTAACATTTTTATGTTGGCTTTGTTGTTTGGGGTTTTTTTTCTGATGTAACAGGGTAATGTACTTTATACACAGAGGCACACATACAAAGATTCTGAATTCTGAATGCTTTTCTCTTATCAGTTGTTACTGTGTATAGCAGAAACATAAAATCTGTCAAGTAAGACAAAGCTAGGAGGCTTTTAAGGGGACCTTGAAGTGGTAGGGGAGGGAACTTCTAAATCCAACATGTATGATTCTTATTTTAATTCACAGTGCTGTATTGGATATTTTTTTTATTCTTTAAACCTCTTTGAATAGTGTCTTTATGCAGTAGATACACTTCATTTTTTCCTTACTCAGCTTTTTATCAGAGGCTTAGGAATTGCTTTAGCTCTCAGTTAAGAAATCTGAACCTCTGCTCTTCTCTAACATGTTCTCAGCCATAATACCCCGCTGAAAGGAAATGGTTGTTGAATCACTACAAATTAACTGCAGTACAACTGCACTGTTTCTGAGATGGTTGAACACTTTTGGATGCTCGGATTTATACAGGTTTGAATGTATGTAGCAGAGACATAGTAAGTGCAGCACCAGAGAGGACAGTCATTTTCCTGGAAGTTACTGATCACCCAGGGCTCACAACACCGGAACTTGTCCATCCAGCAAAGCATTGTAAAACAAGCTTATCCAAACTCATAGAAGTACTCAATGGGCTTTGAATATATACTCCCGGACCTATCAAACTGCTGGTTCATAGTAACTAGTTCAGCTGGGACCTACAGTCTTTGGGCTCTGTAAGGGTCTTTTATTTAGTCCTGCATCTGCATTCAGAGACTCTGAGTGGTTGTCTGCAGTTAATTTCACCAAAGACATCATTAGTTCCCAAAATTGAAAAAATTACTGACTTTTTTTTTTTTCTCTCTCTGTTGTTGCTTCTTCACTAGGGGTGTGAGTTAATTGAGACCATGGATCAGGACCTCACAGATTTCACTAAGTGCCTTCAAATACTCCAGAAAAAGATAGAGAAGAAGGGCCTTCAGGTAAAGACAACAAATTTTTTCTCTGTTTCTTAGTAATTACTCTTTTTCTCATTGTATTTAGGTTTATCTTTTAAGTTTGAACTGAAATGAAACTATTTTCAGTAGCCTTGACATTCTGCAGTTTTGCCATAATTTAGTGCACGCCTTGTAAGCATTGATGCTTCTGCTAAAAGGAATTACAAAGTGTGTCGATGAACAAGTGTTGGCTTTCTTAAAAGGCAGCTTGTATTGATTTCTGTTAATGAACTACCCAAAGTGCAGAAGAGCTGTTGTGGCTGGTGTTCAAAGCAAGAGTCCCACTTCGGCATGTGAATATATTTTCAAGTCTTGGCACACTTAAGTCTTGATGTTCATCGCCTTTCTCTCCCCTTCCAAAGGTGAAATGGAGAGGGAAAATCTTATCCTACCAACATTTCAAACGGTAAGCAATATGTCCTTCTGCAAAATGTTTCCCTGGAATCAAAGGGAGACTTTGCAGAGCAACCAGTGCACTAAACTTAAAAGAAGCCATATGGAGTTGTCCAGCTCATTTCATTGGAAAGGCAAGGGAGGCAATATTCCCCCTCCCCTCCCACAGTTTAGTTTCAGAGGCCCGCTTGTTTTGTCTCTGAGATGCACAGTTAAAATTCCTTGGGAATTTCAAATGTGATGAGTCGGCAGCAGATGTGCTCTTGGGATTTCTGCCCTCTCCTCCCCAGGGAACAGAGGGAAGAGCTGACCTCTCTGTTCTGCTCTTCATGTATGACTGAAGAAAGGGAGCAGCTGCTGCATCCTTTACCCACACTGAGGACAAGAGGCGTGTGAGAAAATTAAAACAGCACAACATGGAAAGAGACGTGTAAATCTCTTTTCCCATTTTCGTTGTAGCAGCATAAGAAAGTTGCCTGCTTTCCTGAGATCACCGTATTCCAACAAAGCAGCAAGGGGTAGAAATGCCAATACCCTTCTCTCCTTCTTCCCTCCCCACTCCGGTCTGATAAAAAATTAACCAGTTTTTGCTGAAGTTGTTTTAAAACTTCTTGTTCTTCTAAAGACAATAAATGTTCATGGGACACTTCGGAGCGCTGTCACACGATGCCCATCTGCAATTGCGTCTCAGTACAATGCTGGTGTTCATCAGGGTACAGGATGCTTTCACCATACACTTCTCTTATCTGTCTGGCAGTGAGCCAGGAAACTCTTTATATAACAGTTTATTTTCTTTCCCCCTATAATTTATCATCACAAGAGCTCGAAGGGGTGTCTTTCCATCCAGGACAGGAATGATAATGAGTGTCATTGGAATAGATGAGCCACTTATGCCTAGGATTTGTTTTGAATTTGGCAAGTAAGGTGCTTTCCTATTAATAGAAATGCCCTTACAATGAAGAAGAATGTAAATGTTTCCTGGATTCAGTTCATTATCCAATCCCAGCTATTGCTAGAGAGGGGTTGTTTTTTTTTAAGCTATTACAAGAGGTTTTATAATGAATAATCAATGTGTGGTTAAAATAAGAGCAATGGGAACATGACAGCTAGAGCAGGTGTGTTTCAGCAATAAGTAGTCTATTTGTAAAAGTTTGAGTTCTGTGATCACTCTCACAGTAAAGCCGTATTAAGTTGGTAAAGGATGCCACATTGTAATCTTTGAGGATATTTTGTGAAGTACAAGCCTGAGTGTAATTGCAGTAATTGTGTAGCGTTCATATCAATGCACTAAACCTAAGATTTCAGTTCAGTTGTAATTTTTTGCTGTTACATGTTAGAGATGTGCTTTAAATTCAATCTGAGTTTTTCAGAGGTGCAAGAAGTAACACAGATAAATTTTCTAAAACTAAGCACCAAGTTCATTAAATCCTAGCTGCTTCTTGTTTGCAGTGCCTGTTCTATAAAACATAGTAAGATGCTATCAGCTGATTCATGCACAGTAGATAAAGCATCATGCATTTCTACTTTTGGTCTTCTGCATTCTCTGACATAAGGAATTTGAAGAACTCATTGACTGCACTTAGGGAGATAATATGAGAAACTTAAGCAAATGTAAAACAAAACTGTATCACAACTCTATAAATTATCAGTTCAGTTTCTAATTTGCCCTTTGTTCAGAAGCATTGGATATAATTCTTTAGTAGGATGTTTGGTGGTTCTTCAGAATGCCCTAATAATGCAGAGAGTAGCTTGATGTCTGGTCCCCGAATGACACAGAAATTCTCAGTGCTTGCAAAAAACACTGGCCTCAGTGTATGGATACAATCTCTTGGCTCTTCTGAAACTCTAGCCTCTTTAAATACCTAAACTTGCAATTAATTTAGGTTTCTTTATGGGTAACATTTTGCCATAAAAAATGTCAAGGGGTAAGCCAACAGATTGTTCCAGCCATAGACCTAAAATCTTTGAGGAGAATGCAAATTTTTTCAGAGAAGAAAGCTGCCATTGAATTCTGTGGTCACCTGAGAGCTACACACAGCTGAGAAGAAGAGGAGGTCCAGGGTCTGAAAACTAGAAGTGGATAAAGAAGGGGTTCTTCGTCTGCATTTGTGCTTTTTGACCTGAAGGACAAACTTGCGTGTCACAAAGTGGAGTTATTTTCCTTTTGTAAAGTATCATAAAAGCTTTCCTTTTAACTGAAAGTATTAACTACGTGGAATATGTCTTCCTGGTGCCAGAAAAAATATGTATGTCTCCAGTTTTGATTTTTCCCCACTCTATCTAAAGCACTTGTCAAAGAGGAATAAGACAAAGAGACACTACAAATTTGTTTTCCTGTGATTTATAGTTGAAGTTACGAAACAAGGAGAGTATCTCTTTAGTATCTTTAAAAAATTGATGCCAGAGTCATGCTGTGTTTGCCGCTATTTCTGGGTAGCAATATGTTAAGCTGGGAAGTTAATTGCATTCAATGTGTACTATGGATCCACTATCCTGCGGGGTAGTTTGTCTGGATGAAATTCAAGAGTGAATAGTGGAGGTATTTAAAACAGGTGTCCCTCCATTGGTCACGGAATAAGTTATCATTTATCTGCTATACTGAATGGAGAAAATTTCTACTCTGATTTATCAGTCACCTCTTTGGAAGTTCTATGGCAAAAAAGTTTTTAAGCTCACATAAACATATGGGGGCAGTATTTTGTTCCAAAGGGATTAAGTTTGTGTAATTTACTTTCCATGTCTCTGTGCCTTTATCCTCCTCCTTTTCTTTCTTCCTGCTTGTCCAAATAGCTTTTGAACAAATAACTTTTGAACAGAGGAATAGCATATTGAAAGATAATCATATCAAACAGCTTTCTTGGAGGTCAGCTGAGTGAGAATGCAGGTGAGGTAGACACTCAGTTCCCCTACTTGGAAGGAAGGATGAAAAAAAATTAGCTTAGATTTTACTGGTAGTTAGTTAGAGAAGAGCCTTAGAAATGTCTTTACCTCAAGGAAATATGCAGCTAGAGTTGATGGTCAGCTGAGACACAAATCTGGGAGAAAAAACACCTTGTTTGTTCTTGAACTCCTTGTTCAATAGAAAGAGCAGTAATTCTGTCTCCTAGAATAATTAGCCAAATTCATGACTGCTTTTTCCTTATTTCTCAAATAAATACTCTTAGAATAGTTTGTGAATCCTCAGGGTAATTAATTTCTGATTTACACTGCATATTTTGGTTGCATAGCCAAGTCATGCAGAAAGCAGCATTGCGGTCATTTTGTGAGATCTAAGTCACCTAATTATATGCATTTATAATTACATACTGCAGCAAATTTTAGAAAAAGCAGTACCCTTTATATGTGCAAGCTAGAATCAGCCTTAATCTTCCCTCTCCACAGCCCTAATTCATTTGTGAATTGCATTCTATTGGATGGGTGAAGCAATGAAGTGCCACCAAGAGAATCTGACTCCTGAAGTCTCTTTGCAAGCTAAAGGCTGTTAGATATTTCTCTTTGTCTTTCTGCATGACTGTGAGTATGCATGCACACACATGCATGTGCAAGTATGTATATAAATGCACACCTTTTCTGGCAGTGTTCCTTCCTGGCCCTAATTGGTGCTTTTTAAATGTCTTAATAACTCTGTCTTTATTGCTGCTGTGTGTGTCTTTCACATTGTTTATGGTCTATTAGGTGAGCACATTTTGCTTTACTGCTTTAATCACTATTTTATTAATTCTGTAGTTATGTGAGTACTTTCTTCATTACAAGACCTTCAAATAAACTTACTTCTATCTGGTATTACTTTCTGTTCTTAATTTTCTCTCATCTTGACATAAACTATTTCAAGAAACAAATGGAACTGGTAAAATGATAGGCAAGCTAACAGTATCTCTTATTTAGGGATCAACAGATCCTGTGTTAGAAGTGTATGCTATTATCTTTGATTTGCAGATTGGAAAGCAGAAGTACAGAAGCAATTTGTCCACAGTCTCCCAGCATGCTAGTGGTATAGTTGGGAATGATCCTCCAATTCCCAACATTCATCAAATGCTCTTTCAATAACAGCATCTCTGGTCTCACTCACAGACAGCTTGTAGCAGCTCATACCAGTGAGAACTGAAAGTGTGTTTATCAATTTTGCAGCTCCAAGAATACTCATAATATAAAGATAGATTTAAGCCATTATCTTTATCTCAGAGTTACAAACTCTGCTTTCCTTAACTGTTCCATCTAAAATACCATTTAGTCTTAAAACTAAGCTCTGGGACTTTTCATTTAGCTTTATTATCTTTTCTGCTTAAAAAAAGTTAAAGCAGCTAATTTGGTTATATGGGCTGAAGATATAAAAATGAGCTTTATTGAAACCTACATGCCTTTTAGGGGTTTAATGTTACTGTGTTTAAATTGATAAAAGCACCAGTGTCAATATGAAAAAGGGAAAATAACCAAACCAACTCTTCCTAAAAACCCTTGGCAATAAAGGGATACTCTACTAACATTTCCATTTTAAAATTACACTTTAGAGGTTCAATCAGTCAGAAGTCTAGTGTATTAATTCTTTTAAGTGGATGCAAGCATTCTTCCCTTTGTACTTTTAAAAATCAGTCTGCTTTCTTTTCTGTTGGGCAAGGCTAAACAATTTAGTGAAGTCCTGTGTTTGTAAAGTGCCAAAGAGAAGACAGTGAAATTATGTTCATATATCACCTTCAGCTGTGCAGTGTTCAAGCAGCTTACTAAGCCCTCTGTGGTTTGTCTTTATATGAGGAAAAAGGTCCTGAAGGAAAACCAAAAGTAACCTAAAACAAAAATCAGAAGATACTTCAAAAGAGAGTAATTTTTTTGCATAAAGACCAGTCACACAAAGAAAGAGGATAATTATTGCAAATACTGGACTCTATTTGGATTAGTTTTGGTTTTGTCTATCAGTTGAGGTTATCCTGATGATGTGACATTTTTTAGCAGTAAATACATTGGTTTCACCTCCTGACTAAATCATAATTCTGCTGCTCATGTTGGTAGTTGGTAATTTCAGAATGGAACACTACTTTTTTTTTCTCTGAAGACTTTTGGGTATCCAGAACATAGATGGGAATGGCTCTTAAAGCAAAGCCTAGGAATGAGGGTAGTCTATTACCAGGATTCGAGAACAGGGAAGTTACTAAATGCCAAAATAGCAGGGAGAGGCAGACTGGAAAATTCCAAAGCTGATGTGGAGCTGAAATGTGAAGCTTTTATAAGAATCACAGAATAGTTTGGGTTAGAAGGCACCTTAAGGATCGTTTAGCTCCAACCCCACAGCCACAGGCAGGGACACCCTCCACTAGACCAGACTGCTCAGGGCCACTTCCAGTCTGGCCTGGAACACTTCCAAGGACGGAGCATCCATAACTTCTCTCTGTAACCAGTTCCAGTGCCTCACCCCTGGACCTGAAGGACTGTAAGGACCATAAGGACACTGAAGCTTGTGGATTTATCTCGAAGTCCTATATAGGAGGCAGGGCTGAGAATAAACCTGTTCAGTTTTGGTGGCACTACTCAGTTTTTCTTCTTAATGCTTCACAGAAGGAGAATAAAAAATGCAAATGAGATATATTTTAGGGGAAGTTAAATATCTGTAGTGAAAAGGTTCTTATGCTGTCAAGTGCTGCATCAAAAGATTTTCATGAGTTGTTAATAGTAATCTTCTTCATAAACCTTTCCTGTCCAAAAGAAACAAATGGATCTTTAGTGTTTCCTGTTAATTCCCACTTCTAAAATGTGGAATTTCATAATACTTTTCAACAGGAGTAAATCCCTCCTATAGGGTGTTCAGACATATCCTTGAGGACTATTTTAACTCTAAGGTCCAAGTCTACCTTCAAGGACTGCAGTATGTAATCCGTATTTCCTACTGCTGAATTACTTTAATGCTTCCCATTGTATGACAACATGCATTTCTTGTAATACAGGATATCAGAACTTGCCAGTTCCCAAAGAGAAACCCTAATTTCACGTAAGGCGTCCTGTTCCACTATAGTTGTGAGCATCAAGACACACTGAGTATCTTTGCGTTCAAATAATTTTATGCAATGTGGGTGTCTGCAAGAACAGAGTGCATCACATACCAAGAAATTTTCCTATGTAATCCTTGCATGCTCTACTGGGGCTTGTATTGGATCTATGAAGAGAATTTTTTAAAGATACAAACAGGGCAGGGATTCTGGAGAACACATTGATTTCAGTTTGTTTGTTTAAAAAAGTTAAATCCCATACCAAGCTTTGGGGAGAGGAAGAACAAGGGGAAAAATGCTGTTTATTTAGGCAGTTCAAGGGATTCGAGAGATCAAAGATACGCTCATTAACAGGACTGCAGAAGCTAATACGGAAGCCAGAAACTGTTC
The DNA here is from genome assembly GCA_013397055.1 of Pachycephala philippinensis. Classification (NCBI taxonomy): domain Eukaryota; kingdom Metazoa; phylum Chordata; class Aves; order Passeriformes; genus Pachycephala; species Pachycephala philippinensis. The sequence goes on from VWZT01002066.1 coordinate 347,081, forward strand.
TCTCCACTTAGTCAAAGGCTAAATATATTTGAAACAGAAAGTGTGAGGTTACTACAGGCGATGTACTATTCCCTTTATAACCACCAATTTTGCTCTGTTTGTAACTTTCTCATAGGAGATGTTATTCTCCTCCCCCTTCCAGCCCCTTCTGCTTTGCAGGAGCACAGCTTCCCTGAGAGCAGCTATTGCTGATGTAACTGCCTCCACACTGGGAAACTGGTTGGGCTACAAGGACATATCATTATCCTCAAAAGGCTGTCATACTTGCATTGACAGAGTCTTGGATGTGGATATTGTAGTGGGAAATTTTGAACAACAGTATCTTTTGACACCAGGAATTTTTTTGCAGTTCAAGGACTGAGAGCTCAGTTCGTTGCCTGAGATTTTCATAAAGAACTTGGGGTTTTTTTTGCTTGACACTTGAATACTGTGGTGTAATGAAATCTCCCATAAGTTACAACTGTTTTTATTACATTCTGTTTAGTTAATGGAATGTAAGTTTATTGTTAAGCATATTATGAAATTTGTGCTAGTATGATAAATTTTAACTGCAGATTAATAGAGCAGTTTTTACATCTCAAATATGGTTTCTTCCTACTAAATTGAAATGCCTGTCAAGAATGACAGGTTTTTGGCTATTGTAGAGATATTTTCATGAAAACTTCTAGCAGTTTTCTACATTCCTAAGTGTAAGAAACACTGGCTTTAGAGAGCACACTTCCGTAACTTCATGAGCTGCAGTGATCTTGTCCTTAAAGCAGAAGGTGAATCAATCAATAAATTAACTTCTCCTGTGGCTTCTTTTTTTATCCTATTCAGAGAAAATTATTTAACCTAAGTAGTGCATGTAGGAATGCTTCCTTACTGGTTTTGTATTGTTTAGGGTTTTTTTGCCCTGACATATTCCCTCTTTTTGTAATATTGTATGGCCTCTGACTAGCCAAAAGAAAGAGTGAAATTGTAATATTGGTCAAAGCTTTTGAAGCTGTGGTGGCTCCTCCTCTTTTTTTTATTCTTCTTACCTATAAAGGTGTATTGGAGGCAGAGGGAAAAGCAAAAGTGTGTGGCTGGTGCTACACAGAAGTGGTTCAGCCTGTAGTCCTGAGGCCTCATTGCTTTCTGCAATCCTTTGGCTTTTCCTGCCATTTAACTCTGCACTTCTGCTGACACCAGTGCTGTTCAAGAAAGGGCGGAGTGGCTTAGAGTATTTTAACTCTTAACAAATATTGTGAAAATGAGGCAGCCTGGTAACATTTGAAAGGCACCCACAGTATTCCCACTGTAAAAAAAGGCAGTAGCACAAGCTCAAAAAAAGTAGGGACTGAAGGATCTTCATAGCAGAGCTGCCCTAGCATCCAGGCTTTGGTGGTTCTGATGCTCTTGCTATTCCTTTTACTTTGCCACTGACAGGGGATGGTCTCTTCAACTTGCCTAAAGAACCCATCAAGTTTCCCTTTTAAACAACTGAACAGCTAAGCACCGAACAATTAAAGCTCAATATTTTCTGCAAATTAAATGTGAACATAAAATGTTTACAGCTGCACAAGCGCCTCCAGTTTAAGAAATCATGCTTCATTTCTTTTTAAGTGTGTGGCTAAATTTATATGGTCTAGAGGACAGTGTAGAAAAATAAAGTACATTGTGTAATTACTCAGGCTATGTTTAACTTACCTGCTATAAATACTGAACCTACGCTGAAAAGGAAAATTGACATCCAGATCATAATGTACTTCCTTCAGTATAAAAATATGTCCAGCCTCTTAGAAACAAATGTATAAATTCAAGACTTCTTTCTGCAAGTCTGCACTCCCTTAGAAAAAAAAAGTCATTGTGTACTGCCCAGGTATTCAGTGAAATCACTCAAAAGAGGAACCATTCACAGAATGGGGCCTGAGAGACACAGGAAAATTTTTCCATCTTTAGTTTCAGGTCTTATATCTGTCCCTGGAGTATAATAGGACAGGTTATTATCCCCTTGTTCATCATGAAGATTAATGTTCAGACCACCTGAAAATATTACTGTTCTGTTGGGACCTATCGGGAGATCTTCAGACCTGTGTGAACCCGAGTTTAAACATTTTAAATAGCAGAGCTAATGCCGTGCCCTAGCTGGGCACAAGTGCCTCAGGCCATTACATCCTCTGCAATGGTGCTCTGGGAGAGTGCAGGTCCTCCAAAGCTCTGCCTTACTTGTGACATCTCTTATACATGAGAAAGTGCCTGAGTTGTTACTCTTAACTCAGATGAAACAAAAAAAAAAAAAAAAAAAAAAAAAAAAAAAAAAAAAAAAAGAGGTGAATAAAAGNNNNAAGGGGAAAAAAAAAAAAAAAAAAAAAAAAAAAAAAAAAAAAAAAAAAAAAAAAAAAAAAAAAAAAAAAAAAAAAAAAAAAAGTGTGTGTATATAATGGAAATTGAGCTTTTTAAAGTTTCTGTATTTTGTATGGAATGTTTCCCCTTAAAAATCTGTGATTCTTTCCTGAAAATTTGATACCTAAACATAATATGACAGAACTGAAATACGATGAGTCAGAAAGTTAGTTTTAAAGAAAAGACACACCTGGTTTAGGAAGTCACAGGAAAAAGTCTCAACCCTCAATAGTGTTGAAGTCGCCTTCCCTGTTCATGGGGGTGTAAGTGCCTGTGGGCTGCTGGCAGAGCGTTTCATATGGACACCCTTGGCTACAGAAATTCTACCCTGTTGTCTCATGCTATCACGGGTTTGTTTAGCTTCCTTTGTGGGCTTTCCAAGGGTCCTGGACCAGCATCTGGGCAGGAGCTGAAACACAACCACATGAAGGTGTGGTGGGAAAGGAAATACTCCTCTTCATCTCAGCCATCTAGAGAAACAGGCATAGTACTGAGCTATCGGGTTTGTGTGCCCAGGTGCTGGTGGGGTGCAGGGATGTCCATGAGGAGAGGCACAGCTGAGCCCCTCAGCCCAGGCAGGGAGGGGTCAGGGGAAAAGGTGGACAAAACAGCCATGTCAGCCCCAAGGGGAGAGCAGAAGGAGGGGCTCCAGCCTCCAGACTCCCATGGAAAGCCCTGGGCAGAGCAGATGAATCTCTCCTGAGGGAGCAGCAGCCTGTGCAGAGGAGTCCATGCTGGAGGAGGTATCTGCCCATGGAACACCGTGGTGGAGCAGATAGCCACATTGCAGGCTGTCTGAGAGCCCTGTGCCAGAGCAGGTGCATGTGCCCTGAAGGAAGCTGCAGGCTGCGAAGACAAGCCCACACAGGAGCAGGCTCCTGGCAGGAGCCACAGCATGTGGGGGACCCACAGTTAAGGAGTTTGTTCCTGGAGGGCTGGATGCTGTGGAGAGAACTCCTCACTGTAGCAGGAGAGCATGATAAGGTGCAGCAGAGAGGAGATGGTATGAACTGACCACAGTCCCGTTTCCCTGTGCCACTCAGGGGAAGGATGAGATAGAAGAGTGAGGAATGAAGGAGTGAAGTTGGGTCTGGAGAAAAGATGGGTGAGGGCAAGGTGGGTTTAGTTTTGTCTTTTTTTTCTTCTCTAACTTGATTTTTAATTAGCAATAAATTAAATTAATTTTCCCCAACTCAAGTCTGTTTTGCCTGTGATGGTAATTGATAATTAACAACCTCCCTGTCCTTGTCCTGACCCATGAGCTTTCTCATCTCATTTTCTCCCCGTCCTGTTGAGGAGAGGGAGTGAGAGAGGCTGGGCGAATGCCTGGCAGCCAGCCGAGATTAACCCACCACAGCACTGTAAGGGAAATCAAAGGGAAGTTGCCAGGGCTCATGGAGATGTGCAAAGGTACACACACTCTCACTGATACAGGATATATATCCTGTTTGTGGGCTGACAGGCAGAACTTACAGTGTCTGATCCATCAGGTCCTGGGCAGCCAGGCACCTTCCTGTGCAAGACTCTCTTTCTGCCAAGCTGTCTGCAGCAGGAGCCACAGTCCAGGGCAAGGCTCCCTGGTTTGGATCATGATCTGTATCCCTTGGGGGAAGAATAGAGGCTTTTAGGGAGACTCTTTGCAACAAAGAGCCTCATTCCTGTGCAGTGTCCTTCCCACCTGCTGGCGCTGTAGGACTGGGTTAACCTCTAGCACAGGCTGCAGGCTGGCCCTTGATGAGGGTGGTGGGATCCACATGGGATGAGGCATCAGTGCAGTGGGGTGGGGCCCTGCTGGCTGGCAAGCAGCGGGTTGTGCTTGTGTTGCCCTGCTGGCTGGCAAGCAGTGGGGTGTGCTTGTGTTGCCCTGCTGATCTTGTGACAACATGGAAATGTGTTGGAGGGAGGGGAAGGAAGTAAAGACTGACAGCCAAAGTTAAGTGAAATGTGAAGTACAAAGCTCACAATGAATAGATTCTCTTGAAGAAGATTTTTTCCTTTCTTGAATTGTTCATTGATGAGAGTTTGTAGTTAGTTTGTATTTTCTTATTTTAGCCCCTGGAGGCAGTATTCAAAATGATTAAAACCACAGCATGTGCCAAACACAGCTTTTGGCACTGGATGCAAGTGGCGGTTAGATAATTGAAGAGATTTGCTAGACCATTTTAGTATAATCTTCGAGAGCCTTTTGCATTGCTCCTAATACAAATCCAGGACTTCCTTTCTTAGGGATATGATAGTTTAGTTATTGATTTCACACTTCTGTGGGGGTGATACCACAGTGCACACTGTGGATTACAGTAGTTCAGTTAAGGGAAGAGAAAGTTCAGCCTGATGCTTGTGAATGTTTTTTCATACTGTTCTAAAAGATGAGAAGATTTTGTGATTTTTCAGAAGACAAGTGATTGGTAGTCTTGGAATCCTTGTTCATTCACAAAATAAATGTGTCTGGATCAAAACCAGCACACATTCTCCTCCAAAGCATCAGTAAACAAATTGCTTTAAGAGTTCTAGGGCACTTCTGCCTACTCAGAACAGCATGGTAAGTCGGGAGTAGGGAAAAACCTTTCACCCAGAAAATCTGGAATTCCAGTGACCCTGATCTCACACGCGGAAGGAAGTGTAGAGCTTTGCTCCAGCTGACCAGCAGTGGCAGAGCAGTTGTTGGTGTCCCCTCGCTACCTGAGGCACAGCGAGTACTATTTGACCAAGGTCATACACAAATATTCAGCACAAAAGCAGGAAGTCAAATTCAGATTGCTTGGGAAGCAGCAGTTCACATGGATTTTGTAGATTAAGTAATAAAGAAATAAGTCAATGGCTATGAAGTTTATGTTCCACAAAACTAATGCTAGATTTTGCTATATACACTCTCAAACATTCCATTTACCCGCAAGAGAGGGCAAAGCCAAAGCTTCATTTTTTGAAATGAAATAGTCATTCAACCAGAGATGTAAACACAAGTCAATAGTAAAACCAAGCTTAAGATGTTTCCAGCAACTCAAGTCTATTTCTGGATTTTGAGATTATTTTTCTCATTTCCATTTTACCATCATACATGTTTCTTGCTTTAAGCAGACAAATGCAACCTGTTTGCATACCTATTGTCATTACCAGAGAGAATTAACCTCTTATTTGAAATAAAAAGCATTACAAATAGCGAAAGCACTTGGGTGAAACTGTAAGAAAATGAAGATAAAAAGCAAGAAATGCTTTGTGAGGGAACTGGAACAATATAATATATAGATTAGTGGAGTCAGTGAGGTGAGGATGAAGCTGATTGAAGGTTACCATCTCAGGTACACAGACAGGATGGCAGTCTTTGACTGAGAGCTCTTGTTCCCAGGAAGAGTCAGATGGCTGAAGCAACAAGAAAATTCCGGCTAAAGTAAAGAGGATTCTACCTGAGCAAAGTTCAGATGCTGCTGTGTGGTTCAGCATATCATTCCTACAGAAATGAATATCATACCTTTTATGTAAAACACTGAGCTAGGGAGCCAGTAATCAACTCAAGTGGACAATATCTTGCTACACATTTAACATTGGATTGTGGGATTTTAGTAGTTCATTAAATTTACATTGCAATTTTGAGGATGATATAAAAAAATTACTTATCTGGCCAGCACTAGAGGTCTGATACAGCTGTGGGCAAATGAGTTAAAATCTACCTTGGCCCGTTTGTTATCAAGGGAAGTGCTTGGTGCATTTTAAAGTCTTCAGTACTGAAGCTGATGCAAAGACCAGAAAATAATTTAAACCACATCCTGAGCTGACAAATTGCCTTATGAAGAAGAAAATGCTTTTCTTGTAAACTGGCCAAAATTGATGAAGTGACAAACCAATAAAGCAATAATAAATGTACCATTCACGCTACTACTTAATTGTTCGTTTTTCAACACGAGATACTTTATATATATATATATATACCTATTTCAGCACATAGTAAACTTCCAACATACTACGCATATTACTACAATAATTTTGTTGTCTATGTCATATTCCGTTAAAAATTAAATTAAATTAGAGGAATAGTCTTGTGAATTATAGAAAATTAAGACAGGCTGTGGAAGATGAAAATATTTCAGTGAAGTGAGGTGCTAAAACCCCACCATGTTCCAGTCAGATATCTAACCTGTAATTGGCATACTAATATCTTGGATATTAGCAATGGATGGTCTCCATGATCTCAGAGCGGGGAGGTTTAGTCATGACTCTAGAACTTTTACAACATCTTGATTACTCTTGCCTTCCTTTTTACTTTAGGGGAGATATTTTTTGCAGTTCGTTTAGTGCTGCTGGTTGTTGTCAGTAAATTGGTTTCCTTTCATCTACCCACCTCCCCGAGACTTAGGCACGTTTGTTTGCAAGTTATCTGGCTGAAAGTGAACTCATGGGGAAGAAAGTCCTTTGAGTTGTCTGTCCTCTCCCTGGGGAGAGGATTTCTTATCACAGATAATGAGCATGAAAAGAGTGGGCATCATTTGCTGTCCGTTTGAGCCTTGGACTTCACTCTTATATGTCATGGTGATGCTGACATTGCAAAGCTAGATATTGCACTCTTTTCACCCACTCCAGGCCGTTCCCAGCTTCCTGTGTCCTTAAATGCATTTTCCTCAGTCATAAAGTGAAAATCTTCTTTGTATTTAACCCATTCATACTAGAAAGAGGAATGTCAGCTGGGCCAGCTTTCACAGTGTTTAGCAAGCCTGCAGACAGTTTACAGCAGGCTTCCATTTCAGTAACCTGTGAGAGTGGAAGCAGGAGCCTGAGCAACTTCATTCTGATGTGGTGGGAGCCTCAGCTGCCCTTGGTTACTGCACCTTCTAAATTACAGCTTGCGGGAGAAGAAAAAAATACGCCCCTGAATTGCCAGTACAAAGTCTTACTTTATGCTTTCATTCTCCTTTTAACTGCTCTGCTGTTTGGTAGTGACTTCTAAAACTTTCTTAAGGCATACTAACATATGGGTGTATCATTTAAAGATGATTGGATCATACCCTTAGATCTTCAACTGTTTCTAAGTTAAAGCTTGATAGCCTTTGAAGATACTCTGTATTTAAATCAGGTTATAGATAGTCCAAGAGAATGTGCCTGCAATGATCTAAGCTGTTCTCTGTAGTTATTTATGACTTTATGTCCTTTTTTTTCAGGAAATGAATGACACAGTGTGAAAACAAATTGTGTAAGGGGACTGGTGATGGGACATTTAAGTGAAGCATGGACATTTCAATTGAAGTACAGCGTGTTGGTCAAATGTTGCCTGCTGGGCTCATTAGCAGTAACAGGATTAATTCTGTACCCTGTGGTATGCAGGAAATCATAGTACTAAAACTAATGGCCTTTCCTCTCTGTAGTGTGGGAATATCCAAATGTCCAATTCTTGGGTGTTCACTTTGTCTTAGGTTCTGGAATGACAAAGAGTTGTGTACATGCTTTCATGGCACATCCATTTTCTTAAGTGCTTGGCAGAGTGAGAGGAGCAGTGATTGCAGGGAAGGAACTGATTGTTTTGTTAGTTTGTGATTTTTGTGTTGTGTTTTTTGGAGTTTTTTTGACAGAGGTGATAGCTTGAGGATGAAAAGGTTCTTGAGGTTTTGTTTGCACTTAGCCTCTATGTGGTTTTTTGGTTTTTTTTAATAAACAAAGTGCGAATACCTAGATCTTCAAATAAACGTTATAAAAGTCCTACAATGTCTGGATGCCTGTCACTTCTGCCAGGATTATCCAGCGAAAGGTGGTACTGTAAACTGTCACAGAAGTGCAGAATTTCAGCTTTTCTCTCTGTCTATTCCTCTCATACTCCAGCTGGGTTTGTTTGTATACCTGTCACATACTTGTGTTTTTCGTTTTCACAATCCACGCAAACCCTAAATAATAGATACATTCCCTTTTCAGATATCTTTATTATCCTTCTTCCAACGCGCCTCAACCCCATACCTCTGGTTTATGAATGCCTTTTCAACATGCCTACTCCATACTATGTTGGTTTTATTTTCTTGCTTTTTGGCAACCAATCCACAAGACTGCACTGTTACAATTGAATAAGGAGTGGAACTCTGAGTAGGACTCTGTATTACTTGAAAATAGAAGGGGGTTTTTTTGCTGAATTTTTCTTCAACTGCAGTGCTCTGGCAGTCTCTGCCACAACTCTGCCAGTTACTGAGCACGTCATTGCTTGAGCTGGGTCCTGTACTTCACGGGAAGTACACGTGAGGTAATAATAGAGGAGGGTTTCTCTGATGTACTGGCAGTTTTACAAGGAAAAGAAGACATATTTGGAATGTTATTGCATCGTTTCAATTCCAAGTCAAAGGAACTCTGTATTTCCTTCATTCTTACCTTTTATACTGTACCAATCATCAAAGCCAAAATAAACAAGTTCATGTATGGTGAGATATATATATATATACACCAAGAAACTATGCAGTAGTTGCTCAGTTTCTTGAAGACTAATCTGGGCTAATATTTAGGCTTCAGTCCCATTCCTTAGAAGAAAAACAACATACATGTGGATCCTGATCCTTTGTCAAGCCACCTTAAGTTCACTGTGGTTCCAGGTTAGTGTAGCAGCTTATTTTCCCTATGGCCTCTATTGGGGAAGGAGGGGAGCATTTTGGTGGTGGTTGTCTGGCAGGGAACTGATGGGTGTTGGTGTGTCTTATTTTCTTTCAATTTTCAGAGAATTGATCCACCCTTTTAACTCACAGTCCTCACCAGTCAAACAAAAGCAGTTTGTTTCTAAAGTGGAATCAATAAAAGTGAAAATGTATTATGGTATTATGGCTTATCTGGGAACACATGCTTTTTACGTTTTGCTATTTTGTCTTCTGTTTAAGGATAGGTTTTCCTACCATTCATATTCTCTTGGTTGTGCATTAGGTCTGTGTGATCTGTAATCTGCACAGAAAATACATCCTGTCAGCAGTACAAGGATAGGGTTTTTTTGTTTCAGTGTTTGCTTCTAGTGTAATGTGTTATATTGATCCACTCCGGCCTCTGAAGAATTTGCCTGGTGGCGATGAGAAAGATGGTATATCTCTTCAAGGAAAGAAAAGACCTTAATTTTCATGCAAAACAATATTCAACGGAATCATAAAGCCCTAGACCTGGTAATAAAAATAGAACCTGATGCTATTAATACATCATTCCAGATACACAGAGCACCATTATGTGGCTCCTGGGTTGAGTAAAACTTCATGTAATCACAGAAACCATAGACTTAAGCTCTGTAAAGCTGGAAACTTAACCAGATGGCCGTTGTCAAAGCAGCTCCTAAAGACTTCAGAGCTGCAATGTCTTAGGGCCCTAGATATGACTTAGTGTTAGCTTTTTAAAATACAATTACTGAACATAACCAATCTACATTATGGAAGTAATAATAATAATACTTTGCACTCAGTGACCTTTTATTTAAGGACCCAAAAGCTCTTAACCAAGCCTCTTGAATACTCCCTTTCTGCTTATAGGAAATAAAGTGTTCAGAGTCTTGAACAGCTGTGTGAGAGAATTGAGCAGGAGCAACTCCACGGCATACTGCAAGCAGTCAGGCACTGCTTTCTGTGTGTCTGGGACTGGCACTGGAGAGTGCTCCTGTGGCTGGCTGTCCCTGACAGCTGGGAGGTGGTGTCCTAGTCACTTGGGGTGGAACCTCCTATACAGTAGTGCTTTTAATCTTGAGCAGGGCCAGCCTTCGAGTGGTATTGCTTGTGCATTGAAATGCTGTATGGCAGGAATGACACATAATTTCCTTAATTTGCTCTGTGAGCTGTGAGTATAATAATGAAATGATTTAAAGAACTGGGTATCCTATGGCTCAGATATACCACACTTACCTGAGGAGCTTATGTATGCAGTGATATATCTTAGACTCTATATACTTGGGACAGACAGGTAAGTACCTTCAAAGACTGGCCCGTATTTTAGGGAGAATGGTTATGTCCTTTTAAAAAGTGCCACATGTTGGCCATGAATTTATGGTGCTTTAATACTCAGCTTAAAAATCACATAATGGTATTTATCAGTAATGGGAGTAAAATAACTGTATTTGACATTTGTTTTTCTATAGTCAGTAGTTATTTTTTCTTTTCATTTTTTCCCCAAAGTGATTTTATTGTGGATTTTCAGGGTCTAGAGATCATTCCTGGGAGTTTTCTTGGTGAGTCTTTTTGTTCTGTCTTTTAGATCGATGTGATTGTGACTTTGGGCGGACTTGGAGGACGGTTTGACCAAACAATGGCATCAGTAGAAACCCTTTTTCATGCAACAAATATCACTCCTTCTCCAGTGATAGTTATCCAGGAGTGCTCGCTGATTTACCTGCTTCAACCTGTAAGTGTTGTGAAAAGTTACTTCATAATAAAGCTGACTTTCCACCCACTCTGATACCATAGGTCTTGCACCATTAAATGCTCATTTTCTCAGTTGTGTTCTGTAGGGTCAGAGCTGAAATATAAAATACATTGCAGGCAAGTGGACAGCAAATGATGGGCTCTGAATTCCTCTTTTAGAAAAGATTGTGTTTAATTTGTTCAGGGTAGATTTGTTTAAAAGGGGAGAAACAAGAAAACCAGAAAGTATAAAAACTGAATTGGGTAAATATAGGATATTGATTATAAATGGGAAAAAAAATAAAATTAACCTTTTAAATTAGATTCTAGTAAGTCTAAATTTAGCACACAGCCCTTTTGCATGTTGAGTAGCAATAAGGATGTCTGCAATAAGAGGAACAAAGAAAAGATGTAAGAGGATGTTATGAGGGAGTTCCTGACATACACATCAGGCAGAGCTCTTACGCGGTCCAAGTGGTGCAGTTCATTATGATGGGAATCCATCTAGCATCAACAAGGGAATTTATTTAAGATGTGTTGTTTCTGTGGTTTTTCAGATCTGTTATTGCATTTATTGATTCATAAAACAACACACACAAAAGATCTTGCTGATCTTCTGCTTCTGAGATTTAAATTAAATGCAAATCTAAACATCAAACACTGTTCTCTAACAGTGATTCATTTGTTTTTTGGAAAATATCTTTTCCCCTTGGCAAGGTTTCTGAAAGCTTACCTAACCTTCCCAATTTCTCTTGGAAAGCTTATTTCATTAAAATAAATAACATTCACAGGTAAATTTGACACAACCTTGCACCAGATGTGCTTCATTGTAATTTGAGAAAAGCATTAATGAGATTCTATGAGATTATAGATTTAAAGCCACAGAGACAGGTGCTCTATTAACAAGTTGAAGCACTGTGTCTGCAGGAAAAGTAGTAGGCACAGGAGCTCTTTTGCCAGTATGATGAGGAATTACTCTGATCATTAGTGGCACAGCTAAATGGATGGAGGCAGCAGAATGAGGGGGAAAGAGAAGTAAAGGATAACTGTGGTTAAAATCTAAAACTGAGGAGTAACTTGCTTGTGATTGATCCGTGAGTGCAGTACTTCACTGACCACTGTAAATTTCCTTTAGGGTATTTTTAAGAACATGTTGAAGAGCTGAAATAAAGTGGACAATTTCCAGTTTAGCTTACAAAACTCCTGCTCAGACTGGAAACATTTCTAATTATTTTAATTCATCTTTTCCATAAGCGGCTTTAAAATGCCATGCCTAAGGTTGCTTTCACGAGTCTTCCATGAATAATTAAACCCTTTACAACTTGGAAAAAAAAAAATCATGATCTGTGCATTTTAAATAGAAATGGGAGGTTGCTAATTGTTTTGTTTGCTGGAAATTTCTTTGTTCTGTTTTTAATAGTGGCATACAAAAAGCATTTAATATTTTTTTGGAGATGGGCAGAGGTCCACGGGAAACTTCAAGCTATTTCTAGCATACAGAAATAAGGGGCAGATGTAGGGGCAGGCCATTTAAACAATCTTAGTGCTAACTTTGACACAGCATTGCTTTTCATTGTTGGTTTAAACCTGTCATTGTCAGCATCTTCAGTCAACTGTTGTGGTACCTCCAGATAATAACATTAATCCTGCATAGTTGTTTTTTCTTTAAAAAACTGAGTAATTTATAAATTGAGAGAAACAAGGATCCTAAGCTTGGAAGTACTCTTTTTTTTTTTTTTTNAACAGCCACAATCATGACATTCTCTCTTTTCCCCCTCTGCCCTTTGTAATTTAAAATCAAGGTAGGAGGGAGTTTAACACAATGGGAGACCCACTGACTGTTCGAGATGCAAGTCTGGAAACTGCAATAAATGAAGCAAGGTTTTGAGATTCAAATGCTAATGCAAATGATAAAGTTGAGAGCATGTTGCTTTTTCTATAAATGTAGATGGAAAACCTTTCTCTCTTCAGGAAGGAGAATCTGATCTTTATGGGATTCTTTGGATAAAATATATAAGCAAAACAGTATTATGTTTTTGCTTCCAAAAAATATGAGCCTTTGGTTCAGTATAGCAGGAGAGTAGTTCTCTGTTATGTGTACCTAGGCAGAGTCCACAATACTTGGATACAGCAGATAAACTGGTAATTCCATAAGAGCCCTAGGAAGTATACCAAGGGGAGTAACAAGTCAAGCTGCTGAATTTATAGTTACTAGTGCAGAAACTAAGGGGAGGAGGGTGTGAGTAGGTATCTAAGGACACCAAAAATCTATTAATTGCTTTGAAATTGTTACAGTGTTGGTATAGAGGGTTACAGTAGAAGAAGTACATCAATATTTAACACATTTGTAAAGGGCCCGCAGCATCGCAGGAAACATGTTTATGGACTTGCTAAAAGTCTTCAGGGTGGTAAGAGGAACACAGCAAGGACAATGCCTGATTTGGGTTCCAGTGCAGAGTACCAGGCAAGGTGGACCAGGTAAACAAAGCCTTTTTTCATCAGCCAATAACATCATCCAAGTACTGAATGTAAGAGTAATTAGAACTTTGTGTATTGAGGCATTTCTTGGGAAATAGATAGACAGACAGTGCAAGTTTTTGAAATATATAGATAAAAATGTTTTGGCATGGAAAGCGAAGAAAACTACAAGGAAGTAAACTCTCTTATGTTCATTTCTGACCTTTAAGGATGAGCTCCTGTAAGGAAAAGAGAAGAAAGATGAGAACAATTACATCCCATAAATACCTGTCTCCATGATGTCTATGGAGAAATTGGGTGGGAGGCTGAAATGTAGATATATAGACTGTAAGTATGTAAATTTAGATAAATGAATTTCAATACATGTCAAAACACTAAACAAATATTTAAGAAAAGAAAGCAGGCATGAAACGAGTTGCACCTATGGAAGGGCTCAAACAATGAGAACATAATTTGTAGCTACAGAATTTATAAATTGACAGTGAAAGATTTTCTCTTGTCTGAATGGGAAAGGAAAACTAATAAGAAGCAGCCTAAATGAGCACTTTTGTTCAGTCTTCACTAAAGCAAAATATTCCTTTGAGCAGATAACCAACACAGTTAAAATCAGTGCCAAAGTCTGAAGAATTTAAATTGCTTCAGAGAAAAAGCAAATAAAAGATTGAGCTTCCTTTGATTCCGCCAACTCCAAGGGCTGTTACTTTCTGTGTGCCATGCAACACTAATTAGGATAGGAGTCAGAAACAGGGAGACTTTGTAAGAATTCTAGGATGTAATGCTTGTTCTGAAGCATTTTCTAATGTAATGATTGGAATGTAAAAAAAAAAAGAAAAAAGAAAAAAATTACCTGTGTACCAAATAGATGTCATATTTCTTTCTGTAGTGGGGGAGGGAGGAAAGCTTGAATTTTTAATAGGGAGTAATTAGTCTTTATAAGCAGGATATTTTATGCAAGAGTTCATACATTTTATGTTTGAAATTTGGTAATATCAATTACCATTAGACTATAGCCTGGCTGAAGAGCATAAGGCCCTTAGAGTCATGTTTATCATGCTAGCCATGCTCAGTATGAATGGCTTAAGGTTTCACATACATACTTTCTCATTTTCTGGTTGTGTGCTTCTCAGGAGTATGGAAACATTAGCTTCTGTACACTGAGCATAAATTATCTTTTATCTGTGAGCTTTATGGCAGTTTGTAATACAAGGTAATAGGATTTATGACCAAGAAATGAGAAGATGTCCAAGAGTTAATGAGGCCTGTCTTTTACATGTACTGAGCAGTTCAGTTTTCCCCACACAGGATTCCAGCCCCAGGATGTGGAGAAGAATTGCTGCCTACACATGAAAATGCATTACAGCAGCATATTTTTGTCAGCTAACTAACTCTTTTGAAAGAGTGTGTGAATACTTTGATAACCCTTTTTCTTGCACCCAGCTTTTCTTGTGAGTGCATGCCTGCCTTCCCTGTGAGAAATGATGAATAATTTAACATTGTAGGTAGTGGCCTAGCAGCTAAATGTGAGCAATAAGAATCGGGAATCCCATCCCTTATTCTTGGCTCTTTACCACCATTTCCTTGAAGAGAAGTATATTGGGTAGTCTTTTGATCTCACAGTCTCCTAGGTTGTAAATTGGGTAAAACCCATGTCCTTCTCTGAATGGGTACTGTGAGGCTCGTTTAGTTATTTACAAAATGCCATTACACCCTCCGCTCTGTGCTGGGGTGGAGCGTAGTATCATGGTAATAGTAACTACAGTACTAGCAAGGCCCTTAATTAACATAAATATTGCCATACAGGAAGCTGTGCAGATAATTAGTTAGCATGGTCCCGAGCACAGTTTCAGTGGGAGCCAGCCATCCTTCTCGCAGATGGCATCTGGGCACACTTTGGGTTTAGCACAGGCCAGGAGCTGCTCCTGAAGCATTTGGAAGGGACCGCCTTGTCTTGGGGCCAGGAGAGAACAGCCAAATGCCCATGAGCACTGCTATGCTGGTTGGCTTGAGTTCCAGAGCTATTGCCTGAACCGATTTACAGGTGCAGACAGAGTGACTTGGCATGAAGATCTGCTCCTAGATGGAGACTCTGCAGCAGATGTGAGAGAGGGTACACAGGCCGGAAACTTTGCTGGGGTTTGTTGCTGCAATTCTCTGGGCCAATGTTATTTGATTTGGTTTGTGTCCATGCTTGTAAAGTTTAATGGGAAGTTCAGAGTATATAACTTCAACTTCTGAGTTTTTTTCTAGCAGCCAGTCCCTTGAAATTTGCAGGAACCTCAATAATGAGTTATCCGATCAGTTCTGTACCACCTTGTATGTGTAAGAGACAGATCTGACTTGCACTCAATGGAGAAAATCCTTATTAAATGTGCCTCTTATGGGGGATAATTTTGGGATCTGGAAATTTAATGTCTCCTTCGCCTATATATATTTTTTGATGGGTAAATTCAGTTTCAAAAAGATTGCAGTTGTAAAGGAAGGCATTTAAACTTATATCTAATATTTAAACATGCATTTAGTGCTTAGAGTGTTTATTGTCCTGAAAGGCTCGCTCTCCTGTTTGGTATCTTCTCTCAAAGAGCACTATTGGAACTCAGTCTACTTGACAAAGCAGTCAGTCTCTGTGCCTCAAGCTCCTTGTGGAATTCGCAAATATACAACTTTTGTTCTTTGATAGATACCTCTTTTTGTGACTTTTTCAATGAGAAAGACAGCCATTCAGCTGGACAGAGACACTGCAATGTCAAAAATATTAGCTGAGGAAAATTCTTAATCAAGCCTTTCTCTGGGAGCCTGAGTCCTTCACAGAAAACCTTGCAGAAAGGGGTTTTGTGCTTCCAGAGGTTTAGTATTGCATTGAAGTGGCTTCTCAGGGAAAAAAAAAGTTGCTATGTTGATAGTTTAGCTGCCTTAGTTTCCTTCTTTGGTGAGGAACTTTGAGGATTTGCTTACAGCTCAACTTCTGTTCTTAAAATAAGACTTAAACTAGAATCTGTATTTTTATTCTTTCCTGGGAAAATCCAGCTGGACCAATCATTATTCAGTCATTCTTGTCATGTGTTAATGACAAGGGCCTTTGTAAATGTGACCTTCAAAAGGCTACAGGTCTAAAGGACTTAGGTTTATTTCATGGTAATTCATGGCTATGAAGTGGTGTTGCTTCATGTTTACACAGGATTTCTCTGTTTTACTGAATATCAGTGATCCAAAATTAATTCATATTTGTCAACGACATTCTGACCTGGAAAAGATTTACTTGCTATCTTGCTTTTCACTGTTACAAAGGGAAACTTTTAGGTGGATTTTCTCTTAACAGCTACATTCTTTGTAATTTTGTTCTATTCCAGCATCAGCAGATGTGTAGTATGAAATATACAAAGCTTATATAGAACCTTAGAAATAATAATTAGCTTTTGAAATAGTCAAATCCTTTGAAACAGCTTATTTAGCATCAGTTAAAAGTGCAACCTGCATAAACTTTATGGATAACATCTAATAGTTATGGATTACTTCTTTATAAGGAAGACAAACTGACAACAAAAAATTCATAAATCAATTTGTTAGCTTGCAGATAACCAGTTTAGTAAAGTATCTTATCTTTCATTGAGGAAAGGAAAATACCAAACCATCATTGCCAAGTGAAAAAGAATAGTCTTCATTAAATGAGATTTTCTTCTGTTCATAATTGTTAAGAAACAAGTCATATTCTATAGCAGGATATGATAATCATACAGCTGTTTTTAAATTCACATCTTAATGGTGTCTGCAAGAGAAGGTGATGCAAGCAGTCTAGTTGGATTACTTAGGTACTTCTAAATTCTGAAGTCATCCAGTTTGATTCTGAATCAATAGCTTGCACTCGGTGTCAACCGTTCTGCTCGCAAATTTTTTCGATCTTTGTCCAGATTTTTAATTAGTTATTGCAGCTGCTGATGGATGATCATCTAGGAGAACCTTGACCCTAGATAAAACTCTTCCAATGAGATTCCTGCTCTCTGTTGTTGCCCCTAGCTGTTGTGATATGATCTTGTCAATATGGTAATATCTATTTTGTTGCTTTATGGAAACCACAAGAGGTTTTCTGTTACAAAGCTATTTATCTTAGAGCTGGTTTGTTGGGTGTTTTTTTCCCCAGACGTGTCAATTACTTTTCTTTCCTTCAAAATCTTAATCCATTTTTTCATTCCCTTCGTTCACAAACTTGTTTCTGCAGTCATCTGATACTTCGGGCTTTTGTGTACAATGTAGTATTAATAATTTTGCGTACTAGAAAACAATTCTTCTGCTTTACATTAAATGGTCAGCAGCAAGATACAAAATGTTTGTCTTTGACATTTGTTTATTGGTAGGAGCTGATGCATAAGCTGGGATCAATAGAAAGCTGGTAAAATTTTACCCTGTTTTGACAATATTGGTAATCTGAGGAAGACCACAGCAGTGTTTTCACTTGCTGTGTGTTCACTTATCTTTATTCTGTAACTGAACGGAACAAAGCTGGAGAGTGTGTGTGTGTGTGTGTGTGTGTGTGTGTGTGTGTTCATTCCAGTTTTGTTTGGGTTTTTTCCCAGGTAGGACTTTACTCTTATATGGGGATTTTGTAGCAAGCTAAAGAATTCCTAAGCTTTTTGTGAATAGATTTTTGGCCAAAAAGGAAAAAAAAAAAAAAAAGGCAAAAGCACTTCTAAAGACTGTTAATATGGATTCCAAATTTCACCAAAAGATTTAAATACTTGTACATAACTTAATAAGCTTTCTATCTCTACAATGTGCCATATTTTTATACTTTAAAAGAGGAACATTATGCAAATGCTTGACTGTATGAAGGTGTCATAGACTGGTACTTTGCAAGTTGATTTTGTAGTATTTTTATGATTGTGGTTTAAAATATTTGTCTTTCATCTAACACCTGGGAGGACTAATGCAATGTTTTGAATTTCAAGGTCAACCATTAAGCATAATGGACTCAGAGGAATAATTATTAACACTTTCTGTGCCTTGCCTTATCAGATGCCATTCTCCTTACTAAGTAGTCATCCTACTGCAGGATCTTACTATCCTTATCTAATCTTGTTTCTTCTACTTTTCTTTTTTTTTTCACCTCTGGATTTTTCTTGGATCCCATCAACTGTCTTTTCTCAGTATATCTTAATTTTTTAGTTCAGTTTTGTCTGAAATGTTCTAGCTTTAACTTAAGCAGCCACTCCTACCCTGAAGTTTTTTCCCAGGACTTGTCTCCTCCCAGCAGTTACAATAGCATGCTATGAAGCATTAATTCATCAATGCCCAGTCATTCTGGGTTCATCCTGCTGCAGTGTGCCTTTGCATCACCCTGAAATCATCGCTGTGCTGTAACTCTTTGTTCAGCTTTATTGTGTTAGCCCAGATTTCTCAAGTCCTGGGATTCTGTTCTACCCACTAAGTGACACTGTCTTTCTGAAGGCATCTTACTGCCTTGCTTGAAGTGAATTTCACCAGAGTTTTGCAGTAACAACTTTCCTCTTTGAGTATTAAATGGATTTCAGTGATAGTTTAGAGGTATGCAATTTTTTTCACTCCCCATCTGAGTTACAGAAAGTTCTGTAGGGTAACTAACAAGTATCAGAAGTCTGTAATCTGTGACAGAACCTTATATGGAAAGAAAATTAATGGAAAATATTTTATTTCATATAATCAAAAAATATAGCAGGGAAGATCAATATTATTGTTCCTATCCTGAATGTAAACAACAGTAAAAATTGAAGTGATAGTAGGTGATAAATTATTTTCTACTACAAAATCAAAAAAATCTAGATGCTGAACACTTAATTGTTGACCTGAAGGGTTTATAGAATCCTTTAGAGGTAAATTTAATAATGGTCTTTTCTGTTCACATCTGAGTACTGGCAATAGTTGAAATTGTAGTGGGTGAGCATCTGTATTCTGGCCTCAGTTATATTTGAAAATGTGTTATCTCTTCAATTCAATACCTTTGTGAAATGGCTTAGGCTTTTGCAATCCCTTACAGTATCACTGTTAATTCTGCATCTGCCAGGGCAGTGGTGTCAACTGTATGGATTTTCAACATTTACTCTTAATATTAAAAAAGGGTCAGGGCAGAAGAATGATAATATTTGGTAATATCAGAGGTTCTAGGGAAAATGCTGTAGTACACTGATAAACAAGATTTAGGTAGAACTATTCAGCTTTGCCGTGGGAAGTGATTGACTTGGCAATCCGAATTTTCTTCATGTTGATAACAACTGATTACATTACTTCAGGACTCTCTCTGCTCTAACAGAACATCCCAAGAGCAGATGGTGATCAGGGATTGAATTCTTCATTGTCTTTTAAGGCTGTAATGTGTCTGTCACTCTCATGTCAACTCCAGTCAAAAATACTTGCCAGCACTGCAGTTGGGCCAATGACCTTCACAGGAGTGCATGGGCTTCTACTCTTAATCCTAAAATCAAGGGATTTGGAGTGAATATGTTTCTGTTAAAAGCAAGAAAAGGAGTCTGGAAACAATCTTCCAGGATCTGTGAGAGGGTGTCAAAAAGATGAAGCTAGACTTATTCCTGAGATGCACAGAAGAAGAATGAGAGACAGTGGCCCTAAACTGAGATGGAAGATTTGGGGTAACTGTGAGGAAAAATTTCTGCTCTGAAGATAATTACAAATTGCATACAGGAATAGGTTGCCCAGAGAATCTCTGTCCCTGGCAGTGTTCAAAACCTGATGGGAAGGCTGCACTCCCGAGACTCCCTCCCACCTAAGTGATTCTGGGACACTTTGGGAGACATGGGTAGACTGAGTAGGTATGTTAGAAACACTGTACAAGTACCTGTTGAGAAGAATTTGGAATCTCCTGATACAGAAGACTGTGGCCACATTCAGAAATAGTGGTTCTGTCCACTCTGATCTCTTTTCATGTTTTTGTTACCTTACAAAGGGAAATTTGTCGTAGTCTCTCTCGTAACCTCACAGAAGAAAATGCTGAAAGGAGAAATGATTGCTGTCTCTGAATGCACTGAGTAAATGCCAGGGAGATAAACAGGCCTGGTTAAGCTCAAGGCCAATGTTACAACAAGACTAAATTGCTTTAAACCGGTGATGGATAAATTTCCATCAGAAATTATGTCATCCAGAGGGAACTGGACAAACTTGAGAAGTGGACCCACAATCTTCCTCATGATGTTCAGCAAGTCCAAGTGCACCCGTCCCAGTCGTAGGTAGAGACTGGAAGAAGAAATTATTGAGAGCAGCCCTGCTGGGAAGGACCTGGGGGTGATGGTGGATGAGAGGCTGGACATGACCCTGCAATGTGCACCCAGAGAGCCAAACGTGTCCTGGGCTGCATCCAAGGCAGCGTGGGCAGCAGGGTGAGGGAGGGGGTTCTGCCCCTCTGCTCTGCTCTGGTGAGACCCCACCTGCAGTGCTGCATCCAGCTCTGGGGTCCCCAGCACAGGAAGGACATGGACCTGTTGAAGTGAGTCCAGAGGAGGCCATGAAGATGATCAGAGAGCTGGAGCACCTCTTCTATGAAGACAGGCTGAAAGACTGGGGTCATTCAGCCTGAAGAACAGAAGGCTTCAAGAAAACCTTGGAGCACCCTCCAAATATATTACAGGGGGTTATAAAAGAAAGGAGAGAGACTTTTTACATGGGCAGATAATGACAGGACAAGGTGCAGTGGTTTTAAGCTGAAAGACAGTAGATTTATTAGATACCAGGAGGAAATTCTTTGTTGCAAGGGTGGTGAGACACTGGAACATGTTGCCCTGAGAAGTTGTGGATGCCTCATCCGTGGAAGTGTTCTAGGCCAAGCTGGACAGGGCCCTGACCAACCTGGTCTAGTGAATGGCATCCCTACCCATGGGATTCTATGACTCTATGAAATTAGAAGGAAAGGTCCCGAATTATTCTTCTGGTGAGATTCCACAACAGCTTTACAAAAGGGAAAAATGGGGAAGAGGGGGGCAGAATCAGAGCTCACTATGTTGGTTTTACAATTTTTACTCTATTCCCACCAAAAGTGAACACAAAACTTTAAAAAGTAGTTAATATGTAGGCGTTGTGTTTCCAACTGTCCTTAATTTGCTGTTTTTTAAACTTGAAGCCTGACAGTGGCGTTAGTCAGTTTGAAGCTTGAGTCACATGAGCTGTCCTGGTCTGTGATCAGCTTCTCAGCAGTGCTGGTTTGCAAATGGTGAGCATGAGTTCCAGCCCTGGCAATGGAGTCTGTTTCACAGATGTAGCTTCCTTTTGCATTTTATTTACTGTACCTGGAAATACACTGTCTCCCCTACCGTCCTTGCACGTAAGCATAGGAAGTGTGCGTTCAGTGAGTGGACAGTGGGGTGGATCAGGAATTGGCTGAGTGTCAGAGCTCAGAGGGTTGTGATCAGCTGGAGGCCTGTAATCAGGAATCTGCTGGGTCCAGTTTTATTCAACTGACCTGGGTGAAGGGATAGAATGTACCCTCAGCAAGTTTGCTGATGATATGAAACTGGGGGCAGAGGCTGATACACTTGAAGTCTTAGCTGCCACCCAATGGGATCTTGATAGGCTGAAGAATTGGGTGGAGAGAAAACTAGTGATGGTCAACAAGGGCAAGTGTAAGATCCTGAACCTGGGGAGGAATAACCCTCAACCCAGGCTGGGGGCTGACCTCCAAGAGAGCAGCTCTGCAGAGAAGGGCATGGGAGTCTTGGTGGATAACAAATTGTGCATGAGCCAGCAGTGCCCTTGTGGCCAGGAAGGCAAATGGTATTCTGGAATGCACTGGGAAGAGTGTGGCCAGCAGGTCAAGGTAGGTGATCCTGCCCTTTTACTCAGCCCTGATGAGGCCAGTTCTGGAGTGCTGTGTCCAGACAACTTGCTACTGAAGAATGTCCAGGGGAGGCCACAAAGATGATCAGGGGTCTGGAGCATCTCTCTTATGCTGTTGGAGCTGGGCCTGTTTAGAGCAAAGAGTGAGAGACAATCTTGTTAGTGCATGTAAATATCTCAAAGGCAGATGCCAGGAGAATGGTGCTGGTCCCTTCTCAGTGGTGCCCAGAGACAGAACAAGGAGCAATGGCCATAAATTAAAACACAAGAAATTGCACCTCACCTTCAGGAAGAACTTCTTTACACTGAGGGTGGCAGAGCACTGGACAGGCTGCTCAGGGAGGTCATGGAGTCTTCCTCTCTGGAGACATTCCAAACATTCCTGGTTGCATTCCTGTGTAACCTGCTCTAGGTGACCCTGCCTTGGCAGGGGCTTTGGACTGGATGATCCCCAGAGGTCCCTTCCAACCCTAAAAATTCTGCAATTCTGAAATCTAAGCATTGCTTCCATGTATGCCATAAGAAATCACAGATATCCAAAGGTGGTTTAGCAATCAGCGAGAATGCACTAGTGTGAAATTGTATACCTTTTGGCTAGTGATGTTACCAGTACAGAATAAATGTAAGTATATGGCAAAACAGATTAATGAAATCTAATCATGTACTTAAGCACTTCATTGAACGGCAGTCTGCAGATGTAAGTACAGTTACCTCACCTGGTGTGTAATTCCAGGTTCAGATGTCTCTGCAATTTCTCATCCACATGACAGCCAGTGGTTCTTCATGGGGAGTATCGGCATTTCCGTGGCATCAACATCTGTTTCTGAATGGTTAATTTTCATTAAGAGTTCCCATCCTTTGTTAATTGAATTATGGCCTTCAATTTCAGCAATGACAGGTACCTGAGGGAGAAGAAGGAGCTGCACCCTGAGGGTAATCCTTTTATTCAGGTGAAAGAATAAATTATCAGATTGAAGAATAATTAGCTTGCAGAATTCCCTTCTACTAACCACAGTGTTGGCAATGAAATGTGCCCTTGTGTTATGAGTCTGAGGTCTTCCTATCTCATAACTTAAAGGTTTTTAGATACTAGCATTTAAAGCTGCATTGCAGTAGGTATATCTCTCTCAATAATGGGGGCACATTGTTCAGTTCTTTCTCAGATATCACTTTTCCTTTGGGGCAGGGAAAAGAGGAAGGCTCTCTGGTAAAAAAAAAAAAAGAAAAAAAAAAGATATATTTTTCTTCTATTGTTAACCACCAGCAGTTTTTCCTCAACTGGGGAACGCTCTTCAGAGTGAAGTGAGAGCAGCTGAAGATCTGGAATTAGTCTTCTGTGGCCATGATGGCACTGACAGTCTCATTAGCTGCAAGTTTGGTGACTTTTTAAGGAGGAGCTGCCTGTCTCCTTCATGTTATTTTCAGTTCCCAGAGAAACCTGGGAACTGAAAATAAAACTGGTAAGATATTCACTCTACCCAGGATATTGATTGAAGCTCTGAAGCAATTAGAAGAGCATTAAGGGAGGATTCAGTAGGTCTCTGAGGGGCCAGTATATCTCTGCATAAAGTCCTAGACCCTCCTGTCCATTCAGGATTTTGTGGGAGTTATTTCCACATGTTGTAGGTGTGTAAGCTACCACATGCAGCCTTAACCCACCCATGCTTAATGATTCTTGAAATCCTTGAGGAATATGGAAAGTCTGGTGTATTCCTGTTGAGTGAGATGGATGGCAGCAGGCAGAACTCTTGAGCAGCAGCCTGAGTTATCATAAACAAATATGGCTATTCTGGTGTGCAAGATGAAGTATGCCACAAAAGAGGTGCACTTCAGAACCTGTGCAGATAAAGAGAGTAGCTCATCATCCCTATTACATGTATTTTATCAATTTTCTGTAAGCCTAATCATATAACTGAATTAATAATGCCTGTGTCATTTCTTGGTCTTTCATCTGCCTGACTTCTGGATCTCCTTTCCTGTTCACAAGCATTCAGTGAAACTGCAGAAATATTGGGGCAACATGTAATTTCCAGTTTATCAATAGTAATGCCCTTCATGAACATCTCTTTTTTTTAATTCTCTTTTGTACTTAAACCTAGTTCCAGATTACTGTACTAAATGTATTCTGTATCTCCTTAGGGGATAGGTATTATGAAGCCACTGTTTCAGAAAACAAGTTTTCCAGCAATAGTGTAGGAATTTTTTAAGTACTTCTAGTATGGAAGCCCACTGAAGTGTCAAATATATTCCTAGAAAACCCTTAAGGAGATAAAGTACTTAAATATTCTCTTTTTTTATTCCAAGTCATCTGAGAAAGTGAAGCAGTTTTAGTTATTTAGTGCAGTGTGTTAAAAGGCAGAGAAGCGGTGGTGCCCCATCCCTGGAAGTGTTCGAGGCCAGGCTGCATGGGGCTTTGAGCAACCTGGTCTAGTGAGAGGTGTCCCTGCCCAAGCCACAGCCTTCAGATAATGAAGTGAATGCAATTGCTCATTTCTTTAGCTCTTGGAAACCTACGCATGATGATATTCAAATCTCTCATCTTGAAAGACAGAAGGAGCTCGTGTTTCTGAGACAGCCAGAGTCAACCCCTGCAGTTCAGTGAAGCTGACACCCTGCTTGTGTCTCCTCCTGGAAGGCCATGCCTGCCAAATGCCCACATCTGGTTGCTCCCATGCAAACTTCACTTTCAGCTGGGGGAGTGAGAACAAGATCACCTCTCCTTGAAGTTTGGCAGTATTTCTCCATGGGACTCTGGAAATGCAGGGTGAATTTAACACCACTGTTTTACAACTGGACATTTTTTTCCCATCTGAGGGATAAAAATCCAATGTTGAGTCAGCAAGAGCTTACCTG
Organism: Pachycephala philippinensis; assembly: GCA_013397055.1. Lineage (NCBI taxonomy): Eukaryota > Metazoa > Chordata > Aves > Passeriformes > Pachycephala > Pachycephala philippinensis. Next base: position 371,911 of record VWZT01002066.1, read on the forward strand.
AAGTTGACTGTTTTGGTAACTCCTACTTTGTAGTCATCTTGGAGAGGGGGAAAGTGAAGTAAATCTGAAAATCAGCTTAGTATTTAGACATGCTTGATAGTGGCCTCTACAGTGTTATACTGTACTCAACTGTCATACCATGATTCTTTTCCTTCAGCCTGTACACCTAAAATCAGATTACTGTGGCTATGTGTGTTCTCAATATTTTTTATTGTGCAGGGTAACTGATGTACAAAGTCTTTGGTGGAAATAGTTATTTTTAGAAGAATCCATAAGATGACAAATAATAACTTGCCTGGCTTTTCATACACGTTCTGATCTTCCATTAGTGAATCTTGGACTACATGTCATGTCACACTCTTTAGCTGGATCTCAAGGTATATTACTCCTATATTACAGAGGGAGAGAGAGAGACAAAGGCATGAGGAAGTGAAATTATTTGCTCAGGTACTTAGGGAGTTAATACCATACTGAAAATTGAATCCAGTTTTCCAGGTTTCTATCTCCAGTGACCTGTCAACTGGGACCTGTTTACTTCTTGGTGCTTGTGACTTTATTAGGAGTGACCTTTAGAGATGATGGAGATTTTTACTGAAAACGCTTAATCCTTTCAGAAAAATCACAAAAGCTTACTTTTCTATAGCAGTCAAAAACTCATCCTAACTTCCTTAGGAGAAATTCTGAAGAGATGGATTTCTATAAATAATCTCATTTCTTAAGAAGCCTGAGAAAAAAAAATCTTATGCTTTAATCTGAGAATGCCATGTCTTAGAGTGGCCAGATCTATATATATGCCAATTATAACATCTGATTATTTCTAATGAACAATATATCCAGGGGAAAAAAGAAACAAAGAGCTAGTCAAAGTGTGGCAGACAATTATTAGAAATAATAACTTCTACATTTTAACATTTTTCAGCTTTCTGCCCCTGTGCATGACCGCTGTGCCATCCAATAAAACATTTCTTATCTCATCAGAATTTTACAAGTTCAATTTCAATTGTCGTAAGAAAAAGCAGTTCACAGGAGACATCAGAGTATGGATGTTTGTTCCTTCCTGCCTTTTTGAATGTGTTAGAGATGTGTAGGTTAGAGATGCAGAAGGGAAAAAGACTATAGCTATCACAGTCTTTCATAGGCGAGTGAGCGAAAGAAAATCCTAGGGTATCACATAATAGAGCTTACAGCAAGATTTGTTCTCATTCTCTGAGGTGTCTACAAAATACATATATCATGTCCCAGTACAATGAGCTGTCATGAGCACAGCTTACTCAAGCATAGCAAGAAGTTGTAGCTCCTTTAGTATGTAGCCAGACAAACTTCAGTGGTTGGATGGACAGGCACATTTTCCCCCTTTCTTACCCAAACTAATCTCCAAATGTAGATGTTGTATAAATCCCTAAGCAAGTAGCTGATTCTTTCATTCCTTGGAAGAGCTGCTGGCCTATATTTTTAGAGAGGCCAAGTTTCTTGAAATTAGTTTAAAAATACAGAGCTGAATGCTTATTCACCACAATTGTGTAGAACTAGCATACATTTCTTTCTTTTTCCTGAAATTAAGACACTTCTAAAAATTATGTGTCAAAATATTAGAAGTGTAGTGTTCAGCATAGGGAAGTGACTGAATACACTATGAGAAAATCAGAATCATGCCTGTCCTTTTATAGGGAGAAGGTAGAGGAGGTTTTGAAGTGTTGGATTAGGTCTGTAATCTAGGCCAAATTAGGCAACAGCTTTGGAAATGGAGAAAAACATTTGCACTTAACGTGCTACAGGAGTGAAACTGGTGAAAAGATGCAAAGAGAAGGGAGGCAATGCAGATCTTGCAAATTGTATATGGACTGGGGAGTGCTATGGACTGTAGAGAGGCTATAAAAGGAGGACATGAAATGAATTACATGAAAAACTGACAGAGTAAGGATATGGTAATTATTTACTGGGATAAAAATTTGTTGTCCTATTGTATCATTTAGGGAAAATTTCAAGATATGCTCATAAGCATTTATCTGGATCCATGGTAGATTGAAAAGGAGATTGAAATGATGTCTAAGTTCATAGCAGAGTATCTGTTGCAAGTCTGCACACACACGCACTCACTCACTCTGCTTGTGTTGACTGCTTCCCAGGCAGGATTTATTCATGTCAGGGACAAAATTACAGGAGAGGGTTCTTCTCTGATTTATTTGAGACAAAGGGAATGACTCTTTGAGATTCCTTGCTTTGGGTTTTGGTTGTGATTTTATGTTAAACCCGTGCAAATAGTCACCATATACTTATAGTACACTATGGAGCCCAGGCACTGTGGCAAGTACAGGGCTGGTCTGGCAGGTGGAGACATAACCAGCTGGGGGGACAGCCACAAAAAGATCAGAAAGGAGTCAGAAAGCAGAGGGAGATACACTGAAGGATGAGTATTTTTCTTGCCTGAGCTCTGTTTCTGCATCACGAAGCAATGAGTTTCCCAAATCAGACATAAACAAACTCTTCCATTTCCAAAGACAGAGAAGGTCATGCAAAGCATGCCAGTCTTTTCAAAATGGGCTATAATTGACACTAGCCAGAGCCTTAATATTCATTACCTGTAATTGAGGGGCAAATAAAAAGTGTTATTTCTTTTCTTCATCCTAAGAAGTATTCCAAGGAAATGAACAGAATTGCTTCCAGTCTGTTCCTTGCAATTGAATGGCCCTAGTCATAAGTGAGGGTTAAACAAAAGCAGAGTAAAAGCCAGAGCTTCTCAGAAGTAATTTTGTCTCTGAGTAACTGATGTGATTTCTATGAATAATCATCACATAAACATGATACATCATGTAACACATAATGAGGAGAGTTTGGTTTAAAGATTGTAGGTCTGTGTGTTTGGCTATAAATATATCACAGTTAGACATGTATTTCCCCCTTCCAAAACTCCTGACATTTTTTTCTGCTGTGTGGGTGGGCTCTTATATACCTGGAGAAAATGGCATAGTTCTAAAAATTGAAAGCTATCCAATAAAGAACATTTAGCCTAGTTTCATTGTAGACCCATAATATGTTCTCTAAAATGAGACATGGTTTTTGAAGGGGATGTTATTAACCGTAGTGTTATAACTGTTATGTTCCCAGGAGTAGGATGGATGGATGGATGGATAGATGGATGGATGGATGGACAGTATATTCTTATAAGTNGAGAGAAAAAGCAATATAATTACATTTACTGGAAATTACTTGAAGGCTACTCTGAACTGATTGATGTTTCTGGTGGTTTAAAAGGGTGTTTCCATTTTATGATATTAAGACAGATTAGATAAAAACTGAGTAAGTGTTTTAAAACCCAGCTTTCATCTTGATGGAAGTGCAAAGATGAGTCTGTTCATGTAATCTGTAAAGTAACAGAACTAAAACACTGTCAGAGTCTTCTCCAAATGTCTGTCTGTCTGTGTTTTTAAAGAGAAAAAATAAATATAATATTGGCTTTACAACAGAAACATGCCAAAGACATACATCCTAGAAATATATGCACAACTTCAGAATTGTGTACTCTGCCATTTACTTCATTAGAATTTTTAAAAGATTTAGTTGTTCCATGTTTGACACTCTTTGGATCTAAGGCATTGCTCGTACTAACAGACATGTCTTATGCATCAGCTGGAAAATGCATGTGTTTATGAGAAAGCTAATTGGAAAGTGGAGGAGACTATTTAGCTCTGTCTGAACTTTTGTGTCCACATGAATGAGAAATCTTACACTTCTAAGACTCCTGCGTAATTGTACTGCCCAGAAGAATGCAGCTCTTTGCAGGGGGACAAGACCTCATTTGTAGGAGTTAATTTTTCAAAAGGCTACCTGAACCCTATTATCAAACATTGTTCCTGACCCCTCAATTGGTTTAACATACTATCTTAGCAATACTAGAAATAAGCACTTGCACTTCTGTATGTGTGGGCACTGAATGGTGAAAATCAGATTACTGCAGCTGTTGGGAATGGATGAGAAGGAAGTTTGATTCCTTATTTCTCTCCTGATGGATATTTATGGTGGGGGGGGAAATGTGGGTGTATTTGTGTACACAGGTAATAAAACCATATAGACTTTTATAATAAGGCGTTGAGTTTAAGAGCGTTTGTGAGTTCATCAGTAGATAACCAGCCACATTTTGAGAGCGTACAGGCAGAACACATTCTGGTAGAAAAACATTCTCTTAGGCAGCAAACACACACTGTGTATGTCATGCATTTTTATTATTGCTTCCATATTCATTAAAGTTTAAGGCCTTAAATGACTTGTCAAAATGTTATGCCAAGCTGAAAAACATTGCCTTGATGTGCTGTAGCGTAGCAAGTCTTACTGGCATTTCTAGCACTCTCAGTAGTCCTACATTTTTCAAGTCACTTGTTTGTTTGTCTCCAATGTGCACTTCTCATTTTTCTTCATTCTTGATATATTTTTCTGGATTTTATACTTTTCTTATGTAACTCTCACCTAAAATGCGACGGGGTTTGCTTGTACATGTATATACATGGTCCTGGTTAGGGAAAGTCAAGTTAGATCTGAACTTTCTCCAGGTTCTGGGGAGCTCAGATTAGAGGCTTAGTCCAAGGCCATCCCTACTCTTTCTTTTATTTATGAGTAAGAGGGATTTGTGTAGGCTTGAGTCTTAACATGGTTTGACTCATGTTGCTCTTGGGACAAATAGAAAAATATTTTGAGAATAAAAACAGTTTAAAAAAAAAAAAAAACGGGGGGTGGGCAGAGTGGAAAACAAACAAAGAAGAAATGAAGGCAAAAAAGAGAGAATAAAGATGTGGGAAATGTATTCCCTGTGTGCTTGTGCATAAACTATATGCCCAGTAGGGTTTGTTAGCAATGTGTAGGAGTTTGGGATGCTTTATAGATATGATACAATGTAAGTAAGCACCTGCTTCTAGCAAATCAATTTTGATTGTGGCAGTTTCTTATTTTTTAAAGAATATAAAGAAGCTCTTAAAGGAATTTTGTTAGGCTTGAGTCTGGGGTAGAAATGGATGGGGAAAATGTTTTGCAGGCAAGATAGTGCATCATGCCTTTATGTAAATACCCTGTATGTATAACACTACAATACAAAAATTCTGTTTGATTCTAAGGATCACTGTTATAGCTGTCTACAGATAATTGCATTGGACCAACTAGGAAAGCAGTGGTTTAGATGGTTGGTCAATACATCTGAAATAAGAAAGAAAAATACGTGGAGGAAAGACAGTGATGGCGGCATTAGAAAAACAAACACTCCTATTTTTAAACAATGTTCTAAAGTCGTTATTAACATGTTTTCAGAAAATGTTCAGTGTGACTCACCTGAGCTCCCACTGGACCCCAGGGAATATTAGTGATGGTGATATTAGTGAGAGGAGAAGGAGGTGGGCGCTGAGTGCACTTGAAAACACCACTCTGACTTCTCACTGATGTGCAAGAAAAACACTGCAATAGCAGTGATAGATATGACCTACAGCAGACTTTCTTTCCAGAGACAGCTCTGCTCTGTGAGATCTGTAAAAAGGAGTGTTTTGTAATAACAGCCCCTCCCTTCTCAAGAAAAGTCTTTTGTTCCAGACTTTGCCTTTCTCTGAAATATCTCAGACCTCAAATAAATATCAGAACTGTGAGGCATCTTTACACTCTGGTTAGCAAAACTTAATTTAAAAGTAAAAGCAATTTTTACTGGATCCACTGATGTCAATGATTTAGGAATGCTCAAATAAGTTTTTATTATTCTGGAAACAAACTAAATGCATTAACTTTTGTTCCATGCTTGTCTCTGCCTAAAGCAAATTTTTATTGTCTAGTTAGGTTCCTTTGAAAACAGGCTTTTATAAGTAAATACTCATGGATGATTAACCATCCTAAAATAAAACTGTTGTCGGATGTTTAAAATGTGTGGTGCATGAGAGAGAAGGTATGTACATGGTGACCTGAAAGCTAATTTCTACGTTTTAGTGCATCTGCAATGATTAATAAAACTGAGGCACCTGCAGATATACTTCCAAGGACCTGAGCTTGGGCAAAGCATGTCTTTTTAATTTAGTTGATTCTCGGTTTTGGGAGCTGAAAAAGGTTGTGGCATGGTGAAGTGGTTTCCTAACTTTTGCAGACTAAAAGTAAGGATGTCTTAATCAAAGCAGACCTTTCAAGACAAAGAGTATTTTTAGAAAGTTTAAGTGGAACAAAGATCAACTGAAGAAATGGTACATGAAGAAACATGGAGGAAAAACCTGTAAATTAGTCTACATGTCTACATGTCCTTTTACTGTACCCATCAATAAAATACCAGTATACTGCTGTCTGGTTACTTGTCACTGTAGAAAGAAACAATTGCATTTTGTAAATTGACTTTCTTAGAGTGGCATTTTAGTTTCAAGAGAAATATAAGTTTCAGATAAGTGTTTTGCACATTAATTTGGCTTTCCTCTTTCATTCTTATTTCAAGCAGTATAGAGTCTGTAATTAATGCAATGGACTTGGTTGAATAACTTTGTAACTGACAAGAGATGGTCCTTTTTGACCTTCATTTTAATATTGAAAAATTAGGAAAAATGAAACAACTTCTGCCAAAGAATGAATAAAAGATGGTTTGGAAGGTGTCCTTTTTCAATAAAGTAGAAATATTCTATTAGATGATCCATTAGTCGCTGATAACTGGTTTATTTTTTTTGGTGGAGAAAGCAAATAATTTTTTGTGACCTTTTATTTCTGTTCAACTTAGAAGAGAATCTCAATTTTTTAACTGTTTTTACCTTCTGCTTTAGAAGTATCAGATCTCACTCAGGAAGATGTAAAAGTTTGAATTGCAGGTGCAGTGGCTCAGGCCCCCTGGATACCAGGAGGTGACAGGGGGGCCCGGCAGCCCAACCTCTCCCACAGCCCCAGCCAGGTGGGAACCCCAGCCCCAAGCACTGGGCACCTCCATGGGGATGGGGACAGGACAGGGTGTGAGCCCAGGAGGGCAGGGCCCTGGGGACCTGGTGACACTGGGCCAGGTGCTGATGGCCCCGGGTTCTGGGCCACAAGCAGAGTGGAGGAGCCCCAAGGGGCTGGGCAGGCACAGTCAGAGCTGGCACTGCCTTAGAACCCCAAGAGCATGATGTGGATGGGGCTTAGTGTTTAAAATGAGCGATGTGTTTGTCAGTGAGTTCACCTGAGAGGGCATTCCATGTGCTTTTACTTAATGTGTGAATCAGGCCCTCCCCTCTGCATACGGAGCTTTTCCCTAAAGGCCCCCAGCCTAGGGTCTGCTTGTGACTGCTGTTTGCTGGTAGAATTAAGGCTGGCTCCTTTACTCAGCCTTTCTGGGCACTGGAGGAGAGACAAAGTGTTGGGAGAGGTGGATGGAAAGTGCAAAAGCTGCAAGACTGCTGGTGAGAGATGTTGCATTGCCTTGACAACAAGTGTGTTTTCAGGCTGCTGATTGACATTTTGCTTACTTACTTTGCTTATCGTTTCATGAAACCTGCTGTTTTTCAGACAATGGAAAGAAATTTTGTCAGGAATGTGAGCCATGGGTCAAAAGAGTTATTTACACAAGGGATTAAAACTGAGCAGGCCCATGCTCTGCCTGGAAGTATAAAGTGCAGCAGCAGTAGTGTGTTTTCACGGCATGCAGAAGCAATTAACGATAATCTTGTTTGAGTATGAAAATGAATAGTCATTCATGATTCTCAGAGTAGGTTTGGGGTTTTTTCTTTCTCATTTTCCAGTGGCTGAGGGAGCTCTTCCCATCAGGCAGGTATTGTGGAGCTGATCTTTAGACAGCAGCAGAAAAATCATCCTGGAGTGCCTATTTCTGCCTCTTGTTGGTAATAGCTAATCTGAAAGTGGGAATGGATTGAATGGTTATCCACATATCAGCTGACTTTCTTGTTTATACAGGGATCCCTGTGAGACTTTTCTGAGAGGGAAATTTTGGTTTTAAATTAAAAACAACGAGCAACTCTTTTTTGGGCTAGGCAGGGGCTGCCACAATTAGAAATGTAAATGCCCTGTAAGGGTCTAGGATGCATTGATTTCCTCATTCTTGTCAAGTTAGCTGAAGCCTCTGCAGCATATTTCAGTAGTGATTCAAATCCATGATTGTTGGATGAATTTGTGGAAGTAACAAAAAAAACCCCCTACTTTTCAGCCATTTAAATTTATGGTAAAATATTGCCTTGCATTGAAATGAAGATTTGGCCTGTAGTCTGCTGAGTTTTAGTTGTGCTACATAACTACACCCAGTACTAGTCATGTAAACTGAGACCAACTGCATGTCAGTAATCTGCAGAAGTCATTAACGAGGTTTTTGTGGAAATGGTGAAAATTAAACATGATCAGATGGGTGGTTAATGGGCATTTACTGCATAGTCTAGTTACTGAAACAGAATCTTTGATTCACAAAGAACACATTTGTTCATTTTCTTTTGGCTCTGCAGGTGGCAGTGTTAAGAGATTATGCATTTTTGGAAATGTCTTGAAATATTTTTGCATGATAATATGAAGGTGGCAATGAAGAAGAAATTCTTGAAGTACAATAGGAATGTTCTGTTTACCGATGAAGCAGAAAGTACTTTAAAATTTTGGGTGAGCTTATCTTAATAAATCTCTCTGGTGAACTCTCTTTGGCTGCTCTCCAGCCTCTCAGTCTTAGTCACCCAATTTTTTTTAACCAAACTCAGAAGCCTTTATTATGGAAGCAAAAGAAATGCCCCTTGTTTCTCCCTTGCCAAATAAATAGGTGCCTACAGCAAATAGTTATTCATCTCTCAGCTCTGTAGATGTGATCAGCTGGCAGCCTGATTTAGGCATAATAGTATCCTCCTGTGCTTCACATTACATATCCCCAGTATATAACCTGTGTTTATTGTTCAGCCCTCATCTGTGTTCAGATTAAGCTTCAGTGTACATTGAACCAGTTCAAGATGTAACCAGAATTTCCTCTTTTTATGCAGCATAGCAGCTTATCTTTAACTTGGAAAACATTAGAATTTATCTTTCTAAGCAAGGTTTTTTTTTTTTCTTTTTCATCATGGGAGTAGTATTTAAAAATGTGTGCAATGTGAATGGGATTATAGATATATATCTGTGTCATAAGGCAGAGGCTTAAGGGCTTTAGACTTCATAAGAATCTCAAATGACATTCCAGATATCTTTAAATATTTAAAATTGCAGATTAACTGTATTTGCAATTTTTAAAAAGTATATTTCAGTATTGTACCATTTATCACATGTCCTTTTTGGAATATAGGCAGAAATGCAGTCTCTGACTCCATGGTTCAGAAAAGTTGTACTACAAAAGTTCACCTTTGGTTTTAGACAGATCGCCCTTCCCAGATGTAACTACACCCAATTTATAGAATGGGCTGTTGAATGTTCAGAGCTGGACAATCCATTTTAAAAAAACCTTATTCAATGGATTATAGAGATTTATGGTAGTGAACATCACATGTGATAACAGTTCTGTATGTAACCTGCATACACAGTGGAGAGATAAGTGATTCAGAAAATATGCAATATTATTTCAGGTAATACATTCCACTAGATACATTTACCTCTGATGTTGGAATCTAGGGAAAGTGGGTAATTATTCACAAAACCTGACTGCTTTTGGGAAGTGGCAAAGGGGAAGTTGCTTATGTACATGAACTTTCCAGTAGGAAACACAGTAGCAGTTGTCCAGAGGTTTAATACATAAATTTGTAGACTGACATTACTTTCAGTGATAGTTAGAACAGTTCATAGGAATATATGATAGGCAAATGTTTACTTGGAGCTCTTTCTGATTCTAAAAACAAACATAAGTTTTGTCTTCATAGACATTTCATTGAGCATGCAAATGAGATATATGAAGTCTGAAAATATTTAAATCTTATCTATACACTAACGTGAATTGACACAAAGTACACAAGCACGGAAAAGAAAAAGATTAGACATCAAAGTTGTGCCCCAAAGTGCTTGGTATTTAAAACAAACTCTCCAGACTTAGAATGGATTTAAGGCTACCTCAGCTGCAGACATCAGGAAACACAGTGGCATTTTTAACTTCACCCATTAGTAGTATAAGATGCAATATCCTGAAAGCAAGCTTGCTGCTTTGAGCATGAAACTTTAACTACTGCCACATTTCTTTTGAATGTATCTGCAGGAGCTCTAGGTTAGGGGTAATAACTCAAGTTTTAGTTGTTGTTAGATCTTGTTCTTTCTTTGTTTTCCAAGATTAAAAAAAAAAAAAAAGGTGAAAAAATCTCTGGATTTTTTTCAAATTCATTAAGAAAATCAGTAGCTGCTCTGAGGAAAACTGCCTACCACTTACATATTATGAAGAAAAATTTAATAATCACACAGTTGATAACTGCAAAGACAGCAATTGTAAAAGGACATAAGCAATGAAGCAGCTAGTAATTCTGATGTATGGAAAATTAACCCCTTTGCAAAACAGAAACACCACTAGGTTTATAGCTGGAGTTCCCAGATGCTGATGGGCCCTCAGAGTCAGAGGTATCTCTGATGAGTGATGTCTAAACTGAAGACAATCCATCATCTCAGGATATTGCAAGGTATTCTCTAATACAGGTGTTGTTTCAGTTTCAGCAGCTGCAGCTGTTTAAAGGGAACGGAATACTCATACACCCAGCAGATAAGCAAAAAGGCTGTATAGAAGCAGTAAGACAGAAATGTATATTTTATTTTTGTGCATGGAAATCTGGAGCATTGACATTTTCCCACTTTGTTTCTGTTACATTAACTTACTCTAGAACTAAAATAGATGTAAATGTCTTCCATTGATATTTCTCCTGTGCTGGTCTGAGAGCACATTGCTGTGATGAGTCACATTTTGCAGTAGTAGAAAATCAAAACTGAATTTAAGGATTGAAAGTTTGGGGAAAGCTTGGATTTAAGGCTGGATCTGAATTTTTTGATTGTTCCATATTTGACTTTGTCTTCCCCTACACATAGGTGTAACCATTTCCTAAGAGAAAAATGTGTTTGTTTCTAGAACAAGTCAGTACTATGTATGCTATATTTGAAATGAAGAAACAGGTATAGTTATAATTCAGGAGGAAAGGAGAGGGTAGAAGTTTAGTAAACAAGAAACTCTTTATTTATTCTTTAATCTGATTATTTATTGGTTAAACTTGGAATGTAGAATAATAGTAATTTTATTATTTAAATCTATGTATATTTGTAGATTAGAATGGTTACTTTTTGCAACATGTCTTAGTAGCCATGGACAGCTTTAGTAATAACTTTGAGAGGAACCACCTTGTGCATCGGAGAGATTGCAGATCTAACAATGTACTACTCTAGGTTTTTCCGTGTATCACTATATTTTTGGGTTTCACTTTATCTTTTGGGAAGTTGTTTGTATGGAGAGCATGAGAGCAGATAAAATGGAGCAGAAATACAATGTGTGAATTGGGTTTCTTAACTTGTAAGCAGGTCACAAAATTTGCATTTTTTAAATTTGGTGTTGAGAAGGTTAAATTTCAGTTTGGGGCTGGGGGGAGGGTGGAACGTTTGCTGTTTCTAATTCTGTCAATTAGCCTAAATCTTCTCTGGTGGTGGGAGACTTAAATTTGGAAATACCCTCAGCAGGTTCCTTTACCAACAGCTCTTCCAAAGTGCCCCTCTTCCTTGCCAGAGAGTGACAAGTCCTTCCACACAGCCAGAACCAAATTGTTTGGATCCAGAATTTTATATGGCATCTGCGGTGCCAATATTTTTTTTTTGTCTAGAGTTAAAAAGTAAAACCTTTGCAGTTGTTCATCTCTCCATTGTATTACAATAGGTAGTTACTCAAGAAGAATTTATCCTGAGCTAGAGTTTTGTTGCATTTTTTCTGTAAAAAGTAGTAAGATAAGACCACAGTATTCATAGAGTGTATGATGCCACTGTACAACACTTAAAAATTGTTGCCAAGGACAACACAATTTGTTTCAAGAATTTGCTTTCCAAAATCTTTCTGAATGTGATCGTTTGCCACTTTCTGTGGAGACAGATTGTGTTGCACTCTATTATCACCCTTGTTTTAGACCTTTCCAGACTCTGTGCCTCTGATAAAAAGCAGTGCAGACCAGTAGGAGGCTCTTAGTACTGAAACACTTTGTGGTGTCTGATGTCCACATTTCACACTTTTCAGGGTGTTTTATTTCAGACTCCTCCTAGTTTGTGTCTGTGATTCTGTGAATGCTTGTTAGTGGGTAAAGTGCTTTTAGGTGCTCTTCTGAAGAGATCTTCCAGTTTAATTTTGCCCACAAGGAATTTTCTGTGTGTGCTCAAGTCACTGTGAACCCCAGTGTGGAGACAGTCCACAGTATAAAAAAAAAAAAAAAAAAAAGAAAAATTTTTACTGTAAACATACTGTGAATTGTCAATAGTAAAAGCCTACTAGTATGTAGGTTTCTATTTTACAGCTTTAACCCCCTTTAAGTTTTCTCTTATTTTATACATATAGGTGTACTTTTATTTAAATTTGTTATAATGCTAATGGATTTTTTTAAATCCTGATGGGTGTTTTTTCTCTGTGGAAATTACTTCTGTGATTTCAGCTTGCACCTCCTTCATTTCAACTCTCATTTTTTGTCTTGTCCTCCACTACTGGATTCAAAGTTACTTTTATGTTGTTGAAGCCTCTGGCAGATGTCTTTGTCTGACCTGAGTGCTCCTTAGCACCTGTCAGCCTACTTTCTCATTCTTATTTAAATTCTCAAAAACTTTATCATTTTTGTTTGGCAGCAGTTTCACTCCGGTTGTATAAAAGTCCTGCTGCCCCAAAACTTCTGATGCCCCAATAAAACTCTGCTTTAAATTCTCTAGTCTTACTTAAAACAGTCATGTCTGAAATTTTTGCTGTCTATATTTGTATTTGCAATGGGAAGCATTTTAGATATCTGATTTCTTCATTGTTTTATTTTTATTTTTTTCTGCATGAATTCTAAGTGCAAGTTTCCAGTTAGACTGACATAAAGCAGATAGGAGAAACAACTGCATCTCCAGTTTGGCTACCAAAAGATAACTTAGCTAAAATTGAGGATTTGTGGATTTTGGATAAAACTTAGCATGGCACTTAAGGCCCAGGTGTGACAACAGGAATGATGCAGTTAAACAGATATGTATATTCATGGGCTTTTACAAAGTCTTTACCAACAGACAAGGGAGGTATTTGAATGAAGAAAATGAAAATTCACTGGTTTCTGATGCCCTCTTGGCATTTTCAGGACTTCTGGGGAGTCATAGGTTGGTGGCTGAGAGAAAACAGGTAAAATGATTTCCTCACCAACAAGTAGTGATAAGACGGCAATGACTCACCTTCATCAGAAATAATGTTTTCTTGAAGTTAACAGAAAACACTCATCTCAAGAATTTATTAGTCCTTGAGGCTGGTAAGTTGCTGTCCTGAAACCATCCTAAGAAAATAAAAGGAGAGAAGGAAAAATTGAGAAAAACAGGCTGCACAAATTTAGAAGACAGACCTGATAGATTTTTTTTTCTTCTTCCTTGTATCCCAAAAAGTCAAGTTACAATCCTTTGATGTAAAATGGAGATGAAGGCCAAGAATACTTATTATGTTATGTACAAGGTGTTCACATTTGAACATAGTCATAAAGAATTCTTTTCCAAACCTCATTGTATCTGCAGGGTAAGACAAGCACATACAAATTTATTGTCCAGACAGTAACATTTCATGTTATATTTAATCCCAGATTTGACTTCTGATGAACTTTATTTGAAAAAAAAATACTGGTAAATTAATCTCCATTAATGTCTCATATTAATTAGTTGAAATGACACAGTTTTGGGGACTTAACAAGATATAGTCTCTAAATTAAGCTCAAATATCAGAAGTGATTTAGGTTAGTAACATATTATAGAATATACAGAAACATGCAGTCCCAGCTGAATGAGAGAACATGTTAGCCAACTATTTTGACATTAACCATGCTAAAGCAAAGCCAAATGAACTTATCTTATTAATATTATTTATATTTAAATATTCTTTCACAAAATGTCCATATAAAACCTCCTTGTGCATTCCATCCACTCTAGATATTCAGTAATTATCTAAACAAGTGGTCCTCAAGTAGCTAACAAAGGTACTGTGACTACTTAAAATAATTACATTGATTCAATGTATAGGTTTTATTTTGTGGATGAGTGTTTCATTAGAGTAATACCAGGTTAGAGAGGGGTTGTCTTCTGCTCACTTCCAGAAGAAATCTGGAGTGCCTGATTTATTGTCTGTTAACAAAAACATACTATTTTCCCCATTAGTCAAGGTGAATTACATTTTAAAACATTGTGTGTTTCCCTCTTTGTCTTGAGGGCGTTTTAAAAATCTGACGTGCTTAATATTTCTTGCCCGTATTGACTAAGCAGTATAGTCTGAAACAATGTTTGAAACTCTGCATTTGTCTCCATTTGGTTTCTTGCTAAAAAAGTCCAAAACACCCCAGAAGAAATGGATGGTTTCTGTCTGGTTTCATCCTGCCGCTATGCTTGGCCCTGTAGCCAGAACATGTGTGGCTAATTGTATATGTTCAGCCCTCCTGAAGTGCCACGCAGGGACTGTTAACTATTAACTTTCTGGAGAGTCATCCATAGAAAAGTTTTGTTGTGCTGTGGTGATTGACAGCTGCCTGTTACATGTTTGTTCATGTCTTGTATCTCTTCTTTAGGGCTTTAATTTCTGTTTTAAATGGGAAAGTGCCTTTGTTTCAAATGTTTGTGCAGAGTCTGGCCTGTGGCAGGAGCTGTTGGAGCTCGTTTTGGTTACCACAGTGCAAAAGCTTCCTGATGATGGTTCCATGTCCCCAGCTCTCTCAGTGGTGTAATGCAGTGAGCAGTGGCCCAGGAATGCATAAAGGAATGTTTTGCACTCTGGTAGCCTGTCAGGAATGAGTCTGACCTTTTTTCCCAAAACCTTCACAAGAAAACAGCTTTGAAAGTGGTTGTTTTTTATCTGGACCATTACGTGACTCTCCCTCCAGTGAACCATTGTAGGCTTCTCTACAGCTGGTCTCAAGTCATCGTTGTTAAGAAGCAGATTCTTAAAGATTTGATGAGTAGCAAGAGCTGCTGGGGATAGGGGAGGGACTAAGACGCACATCATAAAAATCTTTCAAAAGAGCTTCATATCCTGAGCTTCACATTTGTAAGAAACAGTAATCTCTGTTTGCCCTGATTCTGGAAAGGGTCCCTCTGCAAATCCTGTGTGTGAACATGAGTGTCTGCTCGAGGGCTGCTTATTTTGAGCCAGGAATATTTATTTCTGTCTCTTTCAAAATCTAAGATAACATATTTAAATTGTTTAGGTTTTTTTTTTTTTTTTT
>VWZT01002066.1:393995-421151 GCA_013397055.1 Pachycephala philippinensis
GAGGAGAAAAAAATTACATATTTGAAAGGCCTGCTTGCAGTTTCTTTAACTATATTTGTTCTTCCTGACCTGAGCAACACGTCTTTGAATTTCACGGGTGTAGAAAGAAGTCAGTCAATCAGTCATTGTAGAAAGGAGCAGTCAGTCATTGCTAGCCCCAGATCTGGGGCATAACATGTCTTCAAACCTGCTGTTATAAAGCAGAAGCTATTTTCCTGTCTACTGGAAGTAGATAGGTTTCTTATAATAGGTCAATGAATATAATAACAGCAAATTATTTCTTCCTGTAGCAGAGGTCAAGAACGAGTGCAAAATTGTCTCCAAAGTTCATTTGTTGCTACTTCCAGCCTCTGTCTTTCTTGCCTAGAACTATATGAAAGTTACAGTCAGAAATGAAAGGGAAAAAAGAGCATTTGTGAGATTCCCCCACTCAATGAAAGGAACTCTGTTCATCAGTTTGTTTGCACTGAAGAAATTATAGAGGCCAGGCTTTTATGAAGCCCCTAATCCTAACATGAAACCTCCAAATATGAAGCCAGTTCTACTAAAAGAATGGTGGTATATGAGAGGATTTGTGGGCTCATGATTTGCTGCCATTGTATAACATATAAAAAAGCAATGGCATCATAGGGATCAAGAAGCACAAGACTGAGAAGTACCAAAAACTGAAAGAAGGTGTTGACAGCAGCAGCCTGTTGATCATTCTTCTTACTTAGGCAGTACAGAAGATTTCCAAGTGAGAGTTTGAAGCAGGAGAGCTATGGAGATTTGCCAGTTTGTCTGGGAAGACTCCTGGGAACAGATAAACAGATTTGAATTTTGTGTATTCTTACATAGCATAAAGGTGCCTTCCAGCAACACTCAGGGATTCAGCGCTAAGAAAAAGAAATTGTTTCTTGCCACAAGTTAGGTGAACGTTACCCTGTCTTAAATTACCTCCCACACTTCTCTAATACCCAGGAAAGTAAGAGAATATAGTCTAGATAGAAAGGATCCTATAGACTCTTCCCCTGTAGAAATGCACAAAAAAGAAAGGGCAGTGACACTAAATTTATTATGAACTGATTCATAATGAGAAAGATTATGCTGTATTTTTTATCACTTAGGAATTGCAGAGTATTAGTGCCCTTAGTAAAGGCCCCTCTAGGCTGACAATTTAACTGCAACATTGCATAATAATTATACAGGCAATATGAAATCTTCAGCAGCTTGTCTACTTTTCAGTCTTATCTGCAATCTATTATACTCTGTAGTCTCATAAATGGATATAAAGAAAATGGTTCTGATTTTTTTAAGGCAACACTAAAAACGCTAATTAAACCTATAATGATGAGCCTGCTGAGGATAGGGCATCAAATGCACAAGCTCAAGGATAAAATGTCACACTGGGCCAGTCTAAGGCTTGCTTGAATTTAGAAAAGGACCAGTGAGTTCTTGATTATTGTAGTTTCACTCAGTATTTGTGGTGTATTTTGCACTGCTTTGTGGAAAACTGGAGAAATCTCTGTGGAATCTCGTTTGCAAGTGAGAAGTTTCAACAGAATGAGTTTCTCTTTTTGGTGATGTTCAGAGTAGAACAAGAATTAGTATTTATGGCATTTGTCAATCTTTAAGATACGTCTATGAAAAGAAATTAAACAGATGAAACTCCCTTTTAAAGTAGCTTTTGTATTCCCAGATATCTTTTTAGCTAGATAAAATGTTTTCATCTTTTTTTGTGTGTGCATGTTAGCACAAAGGCTGCTGGCGGTTTCAACTGCTTGCAATATTCTGAGGGAAGTATGCTTTCACATTTTTTGCACCTGTGACTGGTGGGGTCTTGCCACCTGTATAGACTGGACTGCAGAAGAAAGAGCGTTGTTTCACAGGCTCATGCTGCAACAAGTGATGGGCAAACAAGGGATTCACTCCCTGTACTCAGTAAAACACGTCCTTGCTATTACATGAGAAGTGTGCTCTAAGGACAGTTTTTGCTAGGACTGTAGTAGATGTTCATGTGTGAATGTGTGAAATTCTGGAATAATTTGCTCTCTGTGGATAATTTGTACAGTAGATACACAGTAGCAACCATTTAAATGTATAACCTCAGGGTATAGTAACTCTTTCTGGTTTACTGGCACTCACCTCCACAGGGATTTCCTTCTGTACCCTTATCATAAATTGGTTTGAAACAGATGTGCTCATTAATTGGGTCTAATAATGTTTATAATATAGTCTGTCTTTCCTGTCTGGGATTTTATTCACTATAAAGTCATTTTTTTTATTAAGTGCTCCTCTTGAAGGGTAGCCTTGGTAGGGCTCTGTCTTGCAAATAACTGCTACACTAAAGTCTGTCCATTTCAGTACAGGAACAATACAAACTTTGATAGTAGAAATTGGCAAGATTGGGTCCAATATTATTTTGAAGTATAATAAATGTTCTGTTTTTCTCCATGTGTTTAAGCAGTCATTGATATGATATAGGAGAGCTTTTAGACTTACGAGTTTTTGCTGGAACTGTGTATACTTTTATTTTCAACAGCAACAAGAAGCCTGGTTGGCTCAGAAAACGTTCTCTGAATAGCTTTCACATAATAGCAACTTGGCACTGTGTGTATTTGTGTGAAAAGACAATTGATGATATTTTAAGGTTATAACAAAATGGCTCTTCTCAAGTACATCCTTTTAGAAAAATTGGCTGTATTTATCTTGCTCAAAATCTCAGCCTAGAAGCTTTTATTATCGTTAAGTCAAGCTCTTACACAACTAATGATTAGTAGAAATATTTCTGGAACTTTGTTTTTACTTCATTGCCAGTCATGATATTTGATTTTAAACATAAATGTTCTCAGCTTTGTTTTGTCCTTCTTCCTTTTGTCTTCCTCCCCTCTGCTGCAGTCTTTGGTGATTGTGTTGATTTCCACCCATTCCCCAAGTCTTTTATCTGTATACCATTTTCTGTACCCAGGTGTTTATGTACTAAAACAGATTGTGGTTTTTGTCTTTTCCCTGGGTAACACTATGACATCTGTATTTAGTTTTTGCTGCTGCTGTTGTTGTTTTCGAGTATGTGCTGCCATCTATGGAGTAATCATAGAAATAAAGCTGATATAAAAAAGATTTTTTTTATCAGAAGATCATGGAAAACAAGATCTAGGTAGTGGAGGAGGTATCATAGAGCAGTTGGTCAGATCTCAAGAAATCCTGTTTCTCTGTAGTCCCAGATCTCACAGCAAACACAGGCAAAAATATACCTTTTGGGTAATCAGTGATTTCTAGTAATTAAATTATTCAGTTGATTTCTTTATATTGGAAAAATTATCAGGGCAGCCTAAAAATCAGAGTAAGTTTGCTTTGTCCTCTGATCTGGTAACTCATTCCTTTTCCTTCCCTGTTACCTTTCACATGTCTTAGTTCTTCAGCAGTTTCCAAGATCCGTTTACTATATCTTTCTTAATTTGTTTTTCAAAGCTTAATTTTTGTAATTCTTTATTCTTCCTCAGCATCTTGTTAACTGACCTTATGCCTCTCCACAGTGTTCAGTTTCAGCCTGACTAGTTCCAGGTTTCCCTCCTTCAGATCCCTTCAGAATGCATTGCTGAAGATTAGTCCCCATTCTGTCTTTCGTAACATTTTGTTGCTTGATATCTGTTTTGGAGTGTACATTTATTGCAACATATCTATTCAAGATGGTCTGAAAACCACTTCGAGAAGTAATTTTCTCTGTACTGGGGTATCCATGCACACAGAGAAGCTAACACTTTTGTCTTGATGCTGTTCATGTGCTTTCAGCTTGCAGATTTTTGACTAAGGATTTTAGCATCTCACAGCCTTGAATGGGGTCAGGTATATGAGTTCCTGGCAGTCAGACTTCTATTTGTTTCAGTTAGATGTGGCAAATCACAACTATGTCTTTAGATCTTTCCTCAGCAAAAAGAGTGTTGGAGTGGGGGTATATTTAACCACTACTTCTTAAATGCTTTCTTATAACATAAGGCGTTAGAATCAAAAGGAAAAGTTTAACCAATGTGGATAAAGCATTCTTAAAAATATCTTCTGACATTTTCTTCTTATTGCTGAACTCAGAAGTTGATCTTATTTCCCAGCATCAAAGACAAAATGAAGGAAAAAAAATCGATGCAGAAGATTGATCAATGTTTTTCAAAACTGACTTAATAAGATAAAAATCAATGCAGCTGTATTATTTGCCATTCTTTCATCACCAGGAACATTCAAACATGGTAATATTTGATTCTTAAGTTAAATGTGAAAATATTTCAGTTACCTCCTACAGAGGCAAAAACATATAAGGAGGGATTTATTTAGTCAGAGTTCAGTTTTCTTTTTAAACCTAGTTTTGGAAATTTTAGTTCTGCAGAAGTTGAAAACAGTTTGATATTTTAAGTGACAGTATATCATTGTTCCTTTAATCACACAGACTTAAATAGAATAAATTATTTCTTTGTATTTTCCAAATTACAAGCTGTGATCCTCCCTTCCTCCTGCAAATATCAGTTCCATCTTGCTTCGTTGAGAGGTCTGTACTCAAAAAATTGGAGATAAGCTTGGGAACTGAATTTCCCTCATGGCAGGCTCACAGTGCTTTGAATTTAGAGCTTTACTGTACAAATACACTGGCTGGTTAACCTTTTTTTGGCAAAAATCAGTGGGTTATTTGTCATTTGGTTTTCTTCCCAACATTCATTTCCCTTTTCTGCTCCCACCATCCCCAGTATTATTAAGATCCCTTATTGTTTTTTTTTAAAGAAAAGACTCAAAAAATGACTTCTGTTATTTTATTGAAACAATTCCTAAAACATAAGTTTGGCTTGACAGTTGAGAGGGTTTTTTAAAAAAATAATTTGCATTTCAATATTCCTGCTGCCTTGGGTTTAGCCCTTTGGGCTCCCAGCTTGAAATTTCTCGTAACAACTGAGTGCTAGAAAATGTCCTTTTAGGGAAGAAATTCACTGTTCTCACATAATCACTGGAACGTGTGAACTGGGATTTTAGGGAAGTACCAGACATTGAAAGACTCCTGATAAAATCCTAGATATTGGTGAGCCTCTGGTATTGGCATCTTTTGTTTTAAAGATTTATTTCATGAGCACAGGAAGACAGCTTTCTGCATAAATTTCTACTGAATTGATTCCCTATCTGCAAGCTGGGCCAGAATGTCATAAAATAGGAAATGCAAACCTGATAACAGTTAGACACAGACTTTGAGAATATGGAACTTAATCAGGTTCTCTGTGGGGCCAGCTACTTTCTCATCTGCTTTTCACATTCCTTTACTAATTGATTAATATGGTGAGTTTTCTCCTCTCCTCCAGTAGCTCTGAGCAGCAATACATACATTCATTGGGATCAGACAGTCCCACCCCTTCATTCCTCCTTCATCATCAGCTTCATTATCAACAGTTCTCTGTAATCACATAATGAGAGAGCTTGTACTTGTAGCTCTCCTCTTCCTTTCTTCCTCCCTCCATGCTGTGAGAGAAGTGGCATGGCATATTGCATAGCTAAAACCTTATCAAGGCTGAATTTGTTGCACCTCTGAATTTGGCAGGCAAGCATTCACAACCACTGCAGATATACATGGCTCATCACCATGTGAAGCTGGACACCCTGAGAAGACAGATAATATTGGATTGGTTTTCTTGTTGCTCTACAAACAATCAAATAGGCTTAAGGTATGCAATCTGATAGTCCCTAATTGACAGCTTTTCCAAGGTTCATTTGTTAACTGAGAGCATGACATGTATTGAAGTTGTTTCTTCATAATGCATTTGGCATTAACAGGAGAAGCTGTTGAATGCCTCAGACATCAATGTCTCAGCAATAAGATATTTCACCTACAGTTTTGACTTTCTAGCTAGTGACTTTGTATTTGCAAGAACGTGGGAAATGAGTGTCCCCTGACAGGACAGGGTAGGAGAAAAAAGCTTAAATGCATTCTCCTAAGAAAATTTGTGAGACAGTGTTTTTGCTGCTTGGGAAATTTACTTGAGTTTTATGGTTCAACTGTTCTTTATTTCTCTTGGTATAAAATCTTGGTTTCTTGCTTAACAAAGTATTCACTGAATAGTCGCAGGGTTTCAGAGTCCTTTGATTTTGGTATATTTATAAATAGGCATCTCTGATTTTATTTATAGTGATGAAGAATTTGTGCATAAAAGACATGTGCAAGAGTTTTGCTTGCCTGCATCCACAAGAGAATAAAATAAAATGCAAAAAAATCCTCTATTTCAAAGAATCTTAAGCTTCTCCCATGTGAAGCCCAGGCTTATTTGAAGGAATAAATTGTCTGTGTAGAAGAGACCAGAGGATGATTTCTCCACTGAACTTGTCACCACTTTGCATTTGCTGCATTCTTGTCGCTAGTTTCTATAAATACTTTCTTTGTTTCTTAGAATACAGATTGTGCCAGAACTGTAACACTCGGCACTTTTTTCTCATTCTGTTAAAGATTTCTACTATCTACTCTTCCTTGTAACTGTTCATATGATGTTCACACAGGGTCTGTAAGTGCTAATTAAGAAATTTATCACAAATACGTCATCATTAATAGCTGTTGCATCCCATGAACTTGTTAGTTACTAGATAAATTTGTCTTGGATGTAAAAAAATGTTTTAATTTCAGTTTTTGTTGTTACTTAGTGTAAGCATGTTACTCTAAATATTTAGGTTAATTTCTCTAGCACCTAGTTAAGTTTCTGCATGTATTCCTCCTTCTGGGAAGAGTACATGCCTGGAGAAGTACATGAAATTTTACAGATGTTGTCAAAATAATTGAGGCATTTCAGTGGGACTTTAACTAGCACTGTTTAGGAAGTGAAACACAGCTGTTTAGATGAGGAAAAAAATGAGTGAATGGATCAGGATACCTTCATTTCACAGGAATAAAGAGCCTAGCTTTGACAGAAGGACCTATTCAGATAATGCCAGGGAGGAATGAGCAAAGCTAGATTCTGCTTAGAAAAGCCTAGAAACAAACTTTTGAAAGCCCAAAGGTCTGGAACCTAAAGACACATCTCTCCTCCCTCTGTAAACATCAATGGCCTGACTTCCTGCTGCAACCAAATATTCCTGAGCCCTTGGGGGACATTCTGGACCTGTCTCCAAATGCCTTCTCTTTTATTTGCAAGGTCTGCGATCAAATGCCAGCTGGGTGCCTGGCCAGCACTGACTCCAGAAACACTTCTGTCTTGCAGGGCAAGCACAAGCTGCGTGTGGACACAGGACTGGAGGGCTCCTGGTGTGGCCTCATCCCCATCGGGAACCCCTGCGAGAGTGTGACCACGACAGGCCTTAGGTGGAACCTCAGTAAGTGAGACACCTCTGGGACGCTGGGTTTGATGTGGTCCTGACCCTACATTTAGAGCAGCTTCACCAGTGATGAGGGGCCTTGCAAGTTTGAAGGTGAAGCATGGCATTGAATCCCGGCCAGGCCATTTTTTTCGTAGAAATGAAGGGGTTTTTTACAAAAAAGCAAAAGAAATGTGTTTAAACCTGAGATATCACAGGCAGAAACACATTTTCCATTTGGGAGTCATTGTGCTCTTCAAACAGAACATTTGTTGAGGTCATGATACATTACCATCTTGATACATTGCCCTCCAGGGAGAAGAAGCCATGAGTGTCTAAACTCCTGCTTATAAGCCATAAAGTTACAACAGACAAATAATAACGTGATACAGATTATTAAAACTGCCTCACTTCACCTGAACTGTTTCATGTATATTGTCTGTTTCTCAACCCTGAATGAATAGATCCTTTTTCTTACTTTAAAGTGGAAAAGAGTGTATTTGATCTAGAACATTCATCTGTAGAGAAAGGAGGTTTCATGACCAAAAAAAAATTGAAACAACCTTCATCCTCATGCCTCTGCCTCCCACACTGAGTCATTTGGGATGTATTTGCACAGGCAAGTAATGGGATATTTTGAATGAAGATTCATTAAAACTTAAGTGGGAGCAAAGCAGTAATTGAGAGGCTCTAGTCTCAGTCCGATGGACGTGCCCAGGCTCTAGAGCCATTCCATGCAGAAAGGGCACACTGTTCTCACAGTTTGCAGTGCAGTGCCTTCACTGGCAATGATTTAATCTGAGATTGACCCACTGTGCCAGCCAGCAGAACGACTGCTGGTTCCACTGAGAGCTTGAGCATGTAAAATAAAGGTGGTGGTGTGCATTAGTAGCTCATTAATGACAAAAGGTATAAATATGGCATTAGTTTTGGATTGTGGGAGAACTGCCACATGAAGAGCTGTCTGGCTAGCAATGTTTCTGTCCTTTTAAACAGGAGTGGAAGAGCTGAATGTATTGTGTAAGAGATATTCCCTTAATTTGAAAAAGAGTCAGATATTTTCATTTGTACATATAAATACAGTTGACAAATAAGATATTGAATTTTCATCTGCTCATCTCCTGTTGTCCAGCGAGTTCTATGGCCCATTGCCGTGAGGTACAGATTTCTCAGAAAATGTTCTACCCTTCAGAATGAGGTGCAAGAAGCTCGAATCAGCTTCATGTTAATGAAGGAAGCATCTCTGAATGCT
The DNA here is from genome assembly GCA_013397055.1 of Pachycephala philippinensis. Classification (NCBI taxonomy): domain Eukaryota; kingdom Metazoa; phylum Chordata; class Aves; order Passeriformes; genus Pachycephala; species Pachycephala philippinensis. The sequence goes on from VWZT01002066.1 coordinate 402,535, forward strand.
GTGTCATATTGCAAAAGGCTACTGTGTGGATCAAAATGTGGTAGATGCAATGAGGTTGCAGCCCTTTCTTCTGGTTTTTATTATTAGTTGAAAAAGCAATTTTTCAGATACAACAGAATTTTCTTCAGTTTAATTCCATAAATTTCGTCAGGTTTACAAGGTGCTCATTAGGAAGTTGGTTTTAAAGATGGTCTGTCTGCTCCCACAAATGACATGGCTTTGTTACTACTAAATTATGATTGCCTGATCTGCTAAAGCTAAAGGGATTGCAAGTCTGCTGTGCCAGCTGGAGGAGGATGCAGGGGGGAGATGTGATGGCAACAAATATTTTTTTTTCCTAGAGTTGGGTTAAGATATCAGTTTCTTATATGTTGATCATAAGTAGATATGGACCTATGGGGATTTTTATTAAGCTTAATTTCATCTTTTTTTTTCTTTTTCTGGGGGACAAAAAAAGTATTTATGTGACTGTTTCCTGCTTGTTTCATCTTAACACGACACCATCATCTCTGCTTCTCCCCGCCCTCGTTGCTGTCATTTTCCAGGAGGAAAGAGACCAGACCTTTACAGTGTTTTCCTTAGTGATGTGTATATTGCATCCCATTACAGGCTACGTTTTCAGTCTCAATATTCATGTTTCTCCCAAGCTGTAGTTTTTTCACTTATTTCTCCATGTTAATCACAGATATATATGCAAAACCAAAATATGATCTGATCTTCCTTGAAAAGGCTCAATCTGTCTGAGACATCAAGGTCATTACAACCTGAAACTGCTCTCTTGCCCAAGTGACCAGAGCTAACCTTTTCACTCATCCAAATGCAGAATAACCTTTGAATAATGTTGTTGTTCAGACACCGATTAAAAAATTAAAGTGCAATTACATTCCCCAAAAGGGAACCCAGTAACTCCAATACAGCATGTGGTTAGTTGTGGTTTGGTTGGATTTTTTTCCCGAATAAATAGGACCTACATTCTGATAGCTTAAGTTTGATACAAGCTTCCATTGTGTTAATGCACTTTTATGCTACCTGTAGTTTTGCAGTTACTTGAAAAAATATTAATTCTCCTGTAAATTGGGACAGAGAAGCAAAGGCTCAACTTGGAATAAATAGAATAATGAGAATAGATACTGAAGTGTGATATGGATTTCAGCCTTGCTGCTGACGGCTGGCAGTGGCAGAGCTTTACCTGTTCATTTGTTAACAGCAATCTGAGCACACACCTTTGTAAACCTCAGTGAATAATTTTTTGTGGCTATAAATTAATTTTTATGTGTAAATCATGAAAGAAATGGAATTTTTAAGCCAAACACAACATGAAAGGCCTATTCGTCTAGTTTGTTATGGAATTAATTGGATGTGACCTAACAAGTTGGGTTTTAAAAAGCAATTTTTGAGCCCTCAGAATATTTAGGTATCTGGGCAGTAAACTAATTTCAGAATTTTAGTTCAAACAGTGATAGATTAGATGGTAGGGGAGCCCTCATTTTCGCAAACAGTAATTTCCAGCAAATCAAAATTCAAATAACACTGCAGTACAAGAAAGAGCTGGCTTTGCATCAAGGTTTTTAATGTTTAACACCAATTTCTGTCTGAGTGTATCTGAGATTACTCTGCCAATTAAAATTTGTAAAACCTTCAAGAGGTAGTCAAATGTTATCTGTGTCCAGTCTACAAGTGCTGTCATGATACTGCATAGATTCTGAATAGAAAAAGACAAGGATAAATACCTAGGACAGAAGCTGTATTGAGGTTCAAGAGCAGGCTACCAAAGGTCTCATTTCAATGGTTGAGTTAGATAAACCTGAAATCTGTAAGTCATTCTGCTAGACGAGAAATGATGATGTCTTTTAATATTACAGAATTCAGTATTTTTTGTGTGTCTGTTTGGAATGCAGCATGTATGCATGCTTTTATGCATGCTTATCTTAGTTATTTGCTAGCACTTGTCACAAACAGAATTTTCATTTATTTTAGTTCTCATCTTATGGGTGAAAGAACTTGGAGAAGAAAGTGGGAAATTGATTAGAGAAAATATTTTTATCCATACTTGCTATTGTGTAGCACATACTCAGAACACATTATAAACATATTCTTTCCATTCCCAAAGGGATACAGATCTTTTCTCTATTAAAATCTGATTTATAGTACAGGAATCAGATAATGCTTTATCTGATTTGACTCACCTGGCTGCTTGCTGATAACAGCTCTCATGTCTAATAAATAAATAACAAAAAATCCAATAATGCCAGAATTACCCAGCATTCGTCATTAGGTCCTCAGTGGTGCTTTCATGGAAGGTAAATAAGAATGAAGGTAGAAATCAGCTGCACTGCTCATCAAAGAAGAGTTTGGAGGGTAGTGGTAGGCTTTTTTAGGAAATGGTTCTTTTTCTGTGAAATTACTTTAGAAAATAATCTTTCCAACTAATTTATTCTTCATCCCTATGGCCTTTGATATGCTGTATGTCATGGCTGTACTGAAAATGCAAGCATATATGTGTGTGTGTGTATATATATATAAAAACTCTGTGTGTATGTGATTGTGCCTTCCAGATAATTTTCATGCCAATTTGCCTTCTTTAGGCAGGAAGTTAAATTGCTGTAAAATGCTGCCATTCGAAAGAGTGCCACTGTCATTTCACTTCAAAAGGCAATAGCTGTAACAACAGGAGCAAGACCTTTCTCTAACTGTAGCAACAGAGCACCCACTGACTACTAATGCCACAGGTAGATGAACAGATCCCAAATCTTTTTGATGCTGTTTACATTGTTAGTAAAACGGAAATGTTTGCACTTTTTTACTTCACTGGGGCTTTATTGACGTTGCATTGTGAATGGAACAAAAAGTTTACAAAAGCAGTTGGGGTTTGTGTTTTAGGAGAATTCAAAGTCTAAAAGATGAAAGAAAATGAGTAACTCTTTCTGGGAAAGATTGTAAATTAAAATGGACAGGTATCACTGTGCTAGTGAGGCTGTTTGTATAAGCACTCTCTAAGCTGTTTCATAACTTAAATAGTTTATATCAGACATTTTGCTACCCCAGTTCACTCTGACTGAGGCAAGCTAAGTGGCACTTCTGGGAATAGCTTCTCTATTTCCAGAAGTTTTCACTGGCAGAGTAAATAGCTTCACAGCTGGATTCCTACTCTCCTCTGCTTTCCTCTCCTTCCCTCCCTTCTCTTGTTCTTTACTGGCAGAAGATAGATTATCAGTGATGTATTATTTCACTTATCCATTGCAGCTCTAAGACTCTGGGTAGGGGTGGAGTGGACAGAAATGGTGTTGCTGATCCCAAAGCATTGGGTGGCTGTGACCTTTGGCGAGCTGTTTGCCCACAGCAGTGCTGCTGTCGGCCTTCCAGGGTCACATCATTTATTACTAGGCATGGCCTGCTGAAATACATTTCCAATGAAGCAGATGTTCTGATGGTGGCAGCCTGGCATCCCACTGGCTTACTGCAAGTCAGCAAAAGCAACAATGAGGGCATTGCTTAGCATTGCATGAAATGATTTTGAACCACAAAGACCATTTGGTGTACATTAAAGGACTGATGAACACAGAGCTCAGTTGTGCTGGGCCTCTAAACCTTTATTTGCATTTTTTGCTGAACAGCAGCTTGAAAACTCAGTCAGACTTTGTGAAGAGGCTTGAAATGGGAGTTTGAGGTCACACATTCAGTTCGTTTCCACATATTTCAGTAAATGTTTGGAATTAGTGGAAGAGAGATTCGGATCCAGCTCCTCTTTAGCATGGTAGCAGGGTCCCTGGCATTCAGTTTGGAAAGGCTGCTTAAAGGTGATAAACAGATATGCTTTTCCAGATCACACAGTTGGGGCAACATTACTGCTGTGGGATTCCACTTACAGAAAGATTCATGTGAGTACCTTAGTTCTGAACTGGCTCAAACCACTTCCAGTGGTACCTTTAGCTCAGCTGGAAGACCATCTTTAATGGGATATAGAGAATGTATCTATGATCCTTCCATGCCGGCGTAATAGAGGGTAATGTTAGGCTTTTTTAGGAAATGGTTCTTTTTCTGTGAAATTACTTTAGAAAATAATCTTTGCCACTAATTTATTCTTCATCCTTATGGCCTTTGATATGCGATAATTGCCAGGAAGGAGTAGAATAAAAAAATCTAAGAGGGACTCCACCACAGCTGTGCACAGAGTAGATGACTCTCCAAAACCTGAGTAATACCATCCTGAAGTAAACTGAAGACATTTAGAATCATAATAGAATGTCCTGAGTTGGAATGGACCTATCAGGATAATAAAATCCAACTCCTGGCTCTGCACAGGACAACCCAAAGGATCATGCTGTGTGCCTGAGAGTGGTTGTCCAAGTAATTCTTGAACTGCATGACCCTGGAGAAAGTGTCTCTCCACCTTTCTTGTAGGCTTCTACTGGCAGGCTCCAATTAGGTCCCTCTGGATGGCATCCCATTGTTCAGGTGTGTCAACTGTACCACTCAGCTTGGTGTCATCTGTAAATTTGATGAGGATGCACTCAGTCCCTTCATCTACATCATTAATGAAGACATTAAATAGCAAAGGTTCCAATACGGATCCCTGAGTGACACCACTTGGCACTGATGTCTACTGGGACTCTGAGTCATTGACCACCACCCTCTGGATGTGACTGTCCAACCAATCCCTTATCCACCTAGCAGTCTACCCATCAGATCCATCTCTCTCCAGTTTGGAGAGAAGGATGTTGAGGGGAACTATGTCCAAGACTTTGCAGAAGTCCAGATAAATGACATCTTTAGCCATGACCACTTCCCTGGGGAGCTTTGTCCACTGATGGAATCACCCCATCACAGAAGGCCACTGGGTTGGTCAGGCAGGACTTGGCCTTGGTGAAGCTGTGCTGGCTGTCTCAAATCACCTCCCTGTCCTCTACATGTCTCAGCATGGCTTCTTGGAGGATCTGTTCCATGATCTTCCCAGGCACAGAGGTGAGACTGACAGGTCAGTAATTCCCAGGATCCTACTTTCTACATTTTTAAAGAGGGGTACAATGTTTCCCTTTTTCCAGTCACCTGGGACTTCACCTTGACTGCCGGGACTTTTCAAATACCATGGAGAGTGGCTTGGCAACTACATCAGCCAGTTCTCTCAGGATTCTGGGATGTATCTCATCAGGTCCCATAGACTTATGTACATTCAGGTTCCTCAGATGGGATCTCTACTTATGGTGGGAAGCACTTTGCTCCCCCAGTCCCCATCCTTCTGTCCATCCACTCGAGAGGTGTGGGAAGAGAAGTTGACACTGAAGACTGAGGCAAAAGAAGTGTTTAGTTGTCAGCCTTCTCCTCATCCATTGTTACCAGTCTTCCACCAGTGTTCATCAGGGGTGGGTGCACCTTCTTTGACCTTCCTTTTCTGGGTTACATACCTCTGGAAGCCCTTCCTGTTAGTCTTTGCAGCCCTTGCCAGGTTCAGCTTCACCTTGACCTTCCTCAGCTGTATTTCATCTCTGTACTCTTCCCAGGTTTCCTGTCCTTATATCCACTGCCTGTGCATTTGCTTCTTCCCCTTTAATTTGACCAGCAGTTCCCTACTCAACCATGCCTGTCTCTTGCCTCCCCTGCCTGATTTCTTGCTCCTGGGGATTGCCAGCTCTTGTGCTCTATGGAAGACTTCCTTAAATATCTGCCAGCTCTGCTCCACTCCCCTGTCCCTGAGGTCAGTCTCACAGGGGATCCCACTGACCATCTCTCTGAGGAGCTGGAATTTTGCTTTCCTAAATTTCGGGGGCCTAACTTTACTCCTTACCTGAGCCATATATCTCAAGATTGCAAACTCCACCTGTGCATGATCANTGTCTCTTGCCTCCCCTGCCTGATTTCTTGCTCCTGGGGATTGCCAGCTCTTGTGCTCTATGGAAGACTTCCTTAAATATCTGCCAGCTCTGCTCCACTCCCCTGTCCCTGAGGTCAGTCTCACAGGGGATCCCACTGACCATCTCTCTGAGGAGCTGGAATTTTGCTTTCCTAAATTTCGGGGGCCTAACTTTACTCCTTACCTGAGCCATATATCTCAAGATTGCAAACTCCACCTGTGCATGATCAGTGCAGCCCAGGCTGTCTCCAATCTCCATTTCCCCAGTTAGCTCTCTTCACCTCCCCCGACCAGAACACTTACGTGTGTGCAGCTACATTGTTGTGGCACATTGCAGCTATGTAAACTAATTCCATTATTAATATGGAGGGGAGAGGCTTGTCAAGAGAGCAAAATGCTGTTCTTTCCCTTGCATACCCTGTGTTACTTCACTCCCTGCTTCTGCTAATGGAAATATAACCCAGAAGTATGAAGAAATAGGTGCTCTGCTTCAGCCCAGCATTGGTGCAGATAATCCTCATCACTCTGGTGGCCACAGATTGGGGAGAGTACAAAAAGTCACATGAAAATCAAAAGCAACTTTCTGCTAGTGAAGGATGTCCGTTGTAAAGTCAAAACACCTTTCTGAGCAAGAGGAAGAACTGCAGAGAGCCAGAGAGATAGCATTTAGATTGGTGAGGGTCCAAATTAACTCTAAGGATATGAGCACTGACTCTGAATTTTCATCGGTGAGTGTGGGAGCTGAATTTGTCCAAGAAAGAGACCTCATAGTTTATACTGATGATGTTTAACCCTAAAGGCATTCTCATCAGTCAGCCTGCTCACATGGATTCTGGAAAATCATCTTGTTTAGACAACAGCAGTCAAAACTGAAACATAGTAGTGTACTTCAATGAAAGTCAGTGAAAAATTGGCCAGAGTAGAAATGCTCCTGTGTCATATCCCTTGCAAATATACTTTAATTGTTTTCATCCTTAAATGCCCAGAACCAGCCATAATAAATGTAAATGTCACACTATCTGGAGACTTCCAAAAACAAGAAAGCTCTCTGAGGCATGTGGTGAGTTATTGCCAGTTCCCAATGTCTCTGCAGAACCACAAAAGGGCAAGGACCAGTAGGAGGACAAATCAATCACATCTGGCTAGAGTTTCCCAGAATTAAAAAATGAGATGTGTTTGTCTGTGATGACTCAGTTAATGAATGTGTGCTATTTAGATTTTTGGGGGGTTGTTCAAGTAGGTAGGTGTTGCCACTAAGCGTTGACTCCTGCTTTGCATTTTGTTTGTGGACCTTTTAGTTCTGTTTATGTTTTTAGTACATATGGGTGTATGTGATTGATCTCTTCTTCCCAAAAATATGACACTGAAGGAAATTATTTTCTCTGCAGTGATCTATTCCTGTACCTTAACGGCAAACAGTCCTGGCTATCTCCTCTACAGTGTCTCAATTCTTCATTTACTCTTCCCTTTGTAAACATTTTGCACGTGGTATCTGAGGTGGCACTGCTCTCTCCCAGTTTTTGGCTCTAGATGTTTTTGGAAAAGGTGGTTTTTTCCTGCTGTTATGTGAAGTTCCATAGAGGATGAAAGTCTGGTGGATGTCATCACTGACTTTTGCTGTATGTTGTAAAAACTTATGTTTTGGCTGTAAGTTGTTTATGGCATCCTGATGTGTAATTAATAAGCCATTAACAACTGACTGTAGTGAGCGTGCTCTGGAACTGTTAATTTTAGACATGCATACCAATTACACACCACTAAGCAAAGCTGTTGTTTTCAGGTGAGTTGGGAAATACAAATATCTGATACATTATTCTATGTCTTGCCATAGAAGCAGCTGTGACTACTTTTGGGCAGTAAATTCATATGGTGGGGGGGAGTCAAGCCAAGTCAAGGGGAAGAAAAAAGAGAAAGTGGCAAAATTGCAATGTGAGATTGCATTTGGGATTAGGAACATGTTTTGGAGAAAAGGCAGGTAACACCAAAATGGGGGAAGACATGAATACAGAGGTTGAGAAAATGAGAATAGAGGTGCTTTAAGTAGACTGTTGACATCTTCCTTTTTGAATTGAGACCAAAATTCCTCAGTCTTGTTGTTTCTCTGCTGTTAGTGATCTCTCTCATTTTCCAGTGCTGTCCAGGCATTATAACCTACTTCTATTGTCAGTAGACTGGTAAGTGCAAGTGATGCAGGCCTGTCCCTAGGATCTGCCTGGGTATTGATCCAACAGCAAAACATGGCACTAGACATTTGATTTTAAAACAACTTGCACTCTTATGGATATCAATTCAAGACTGAAACTAAGGATAACCAGAAACAGAGAAATGAAATTAATTAATGTTTGGATGTAACGGTACTTACAGATTTGAGACACCAGCATCACTCAGTGTCCCAGATGTATTCTCTAGGAATGAATCTGCAGCCTCAGTTGATGGTGCAGATGTGTGCAACCTCAGCCTTTCCCACTGCAGAAACAGAGGTATCTGGGAGGAATAAGGTGAAGCACTGCTGATTTTCTTGTGGTTCAGGCAGTTGATTGTCTGGAGTGTTTACTCTGTGCAGGTACTTTATCTGCTTGCAAGTTAGCTATTCATTTCTCTTGGCACTCAAGCTGAGTTTTCAGCACCCTAATGTTCCTGAGAGCTCTGCCTTGGTTCTGTAAAGCACAGGATACTCCAAAATGAAAGCTGTAGTATCATCTTTAAGATACTACATAAGATGTTGATGTATGTGTCATTGCTCTTGAACAGTTTCACGTGTGCAATGGTATTATCAATTCTATCATAATGAGCAACACACAAACCCTTGAGGAATTCAGCATGCAGGCATTCAATGCAGTTTATACAGTAAATAAGGCATAAAGCACTATGATGAATCAGGGCTCAAAGGGTGTCAGTAAAGAGAATCCTATTTGCCAAAATGAGTCTGGCCTGCTTGGTTAATGGGACTGTGTAATTAAAGGATGAAAGCTAAAGAACCTGCATTAAAATTTCACAGGCAAACATTAATTCTGGCATCCCCTTGCTCTCAAGTCCATGATTTCACAGCCTTAGCATTTCTGAAGAGTTGTCTTCCATGTGTATTATTTCCAAGTGAATATGGGTTTAAATACTATGAACGGGTGAAGTGTATGTAGCATGTCCCATTTTATCAATAGAAGTTCAGATCAGCATGTGGCAGCAGAGTTTCCTGTTATTTACATTTTGAAGCTTTTTCCTTGTATTTAATAAGAAAAAAAATAAAATCTTTCAAACAATTCCGAATATTTTTAGTATATTTTAAGTAAGTGGTAATACATGTCATAAACCAAACAGTAAATCCAAATAAATGGAGGTGAAATCAATGTCAAGAGATCTTACGAACTGTATAGCTTTCCTATGGCATCACTCCTGAAAAACCTGAAAAAAGGTTCCTCTTTTATGAGCTTTCAGTTCAACTTTGGGGATTCCTTTGTAACAGCATCTTAAGAAACTCTGCTCCAATTAGATTTTATTTTCTTTCTGTATTCTGTGGATACAGTATGTAATAAATATATTCTCATGCTGTTAAGCATTATAACACAGCATTTATAATCTAATTGCCAATAAGAAACCTCAGAATTGTACATTTAGGTTTCCCAAGCGTAGGGCATAACTGTAATTTACCTAGGCACCAGCAATACCACTGTATCACTGCTGATTGGCAGGCCGCTTAATGATGCTGTGTATAAGACAATTTTCTAATCAGCTGCGTGAACACTCATCAGGAGCTTGCTTCTTGATTTAAAGCAGAGTTGAAGAGAAAGATAGGGTTTGTTTTGCTTATAAAAACAAACCAGGAAAAAAAGCAAATTACAAAGAGAAATATCAGGGTTGTTTTTTTTTTCCATCTTATGAAGGATTGATACAGTAAAAAAAAAAAGAAAAGCACAAATATAGAAAGCTTTGATATCATGAATCTGGATTATGCTTTTAAAAGTTCAGTGTAGAATTAAAGCTATGGCATGAATGAATCAGCATTCATCAGGCTATTTCTTTTGTGCATTTTGATACTGGGATGATAGCTTAAACATTAACATTCTTAACAGGTGTTACATTTCTAGTCATTGTTTAATAATAATTATGTGATATAGTAGATACTCTGTTGGGTCTAGTCAGTTGAAACTGAGGCACAGTTAGTTTTCCATTTATTTCACATTTCAGATTTTAGTTTTCAGCCCACTAACTTTAGCCAACCCTCTTTTCCACTCGAAGAATAATTAATTATTCCTTGCTTTCTTCCTATCTATTTCATCCTTTTGTTCTGTAATAGAATAGCTTTAATTTAAAAAATGTGATCTAAATCACATGTAAGCTGGGTCAAGTGTGTCTGGCATGGAAGCAATTCATTATATGATTTAAGAGGTTTTAACAAGATGAGCTTCAGTTGACCTGCCAAATTTATGAATAATTTTGATGGGCACAAATAAAGTACATTTTCCAAATTTATCCCCGAGTAATCATTGTAAAACCCGTGTAAACACACCTTGTAAACACAGTTCTGTAGGCTGGATATCCAGGGTATGTTGAAGAATTCATGTTTTATGAAAATATTAGAGCTTAATACCAAGCTTGTGGAATTAATGGGAGAATTGCACACTGACTTTAATATTAATATGGTGCCTCTGTCCCTTCCTTACCAGGGTTACTTAAGCCCCCAATTCATCAGAAGATTTAGGCATTCATAGATTCTTATACACGTTACTAGTTCTATTGAATATAAAGGGATTATTCAGAGGGTGAAGTTAAACACGTGTAGAAGTACTTACTGCACGTCAGACTCTGAAGTGGGAGTTATAACCTTCAAAAATGTCTGAAATGGCTTTTCTGTATGTAAAATAAGGTGGTACTGACTTTAATCTCAATTTCCAGGGTTAGCTGCCTGGCCTTTTACCTGTTCTAATCTCTCTTCTCACTCACCAATGCTATAAAGCTCCCTTTTCTAGTTCTGCACATTATGTATTGCTGGTTGACTGTAGTAATTTACATGAATTCCTCCTGATTTTACTGTTGAATGCCTGGGCAAAGTATGAAGACATGGTAAGACAAATGACTTTGCAATATTTCTTACATCTGGTTTCTTTATCTGTAATTCAGCAGTTCTGGTTTCCCACCAGTACAGCTGTCATGTCCATGTAGCGAGTGAATTTTTCATGAGAATTTTGGAAAAAAGAGTTTCTGGATACCTACCAGAATTTTAAAAAATCATAAACTTTTCATAAATAGCCAAAAGCATTAGAATATGGTACATGTCTGCATAGTTGTAAGAGAACAAAACACTCTGGATGGAGTGAATCAACAACAGAGGATACGAGGTTTTTTTATTTTTTTTTTTACCATGATACAAATTTGCCACATTTTTGTGTCTCCCTCTGCCATATGTAAAGCAAGATTTTCAATCCACATTAAAACCATGTATGCAGCAAAAACAAGGGACTTGCTAAGGAATGGAGAATGCTTTCCATATCATATTATGGGCTAGAGTGTGTGAAATACTAACATTAACATAAATCTTTTTGTGCCAGAATAATTCAGCATTGTTCCTTTTTTTTGTATTTTGAAATATGAAGTGTAGTTATGTTTACCTTTTAACATTCCAAAAGCCTGTAAACTCTTCCTTTGGCAAGTTGCAAATCAACAAATGCTGGCAGAACCCTGAAAGACAGCTTTCTGTTGTGAGCTTCTGTAGAGATTTATACTGCTCATTTGCAGTGTACAGCAGGAGGGTTGGTTGGTTATTCAGAGCTTGTGTGTGCCACTTTGTTTTTGCTGCTGCCTTTTGTTAGCCTGTGTGTTTATGTTAGCGTAGTTCTGGACCATTTAAGCCTTGTCTTGGATTTTTGAGAGCTCTTCCGTTGGCAATTAATTTTACATGCCAAATATCTCAAGAAAACATTGTTGTCAGTGAATTTATAAATTAGCTTGTGTCCTTTTTAATACCATAATTACTTTAGTGTCCCAGCTCACATAGTCCCAAAAGAATTTTACTGACTGTTGTGAGATTCACTCTTTCCAGTTTATACCATTCTCTAACTTTCCAGAGTAATGATTCCCTAGATGTTTGTCAGTCTTGGTTTTGTACCCATGTTTCCTGAGTTTCTCTGCCAATTTTGTGTTCTATCTGCTCTGATGCCAGTTTCAACAAATTCTTTAAAAGTTACAAATAGTGAAGACAGTCTTTAAAAAAAAACAAAAAACAAAAAACAACAAACCCACAAAAAAACAAACAAACAAACCAAAAAGAATCCAAAAAGCTAATACTGTTTTCATGGCACAGCACTACTTGCTGACTCAGTGGGTAGCACACCAGGCTGGGGATCCAGCAGTGTCGCTGGAATACATCATTATCTCTCAATAGTATACTGCTTCTCTTGTCCTACTGCTTATCTTGTTAACTCTTTGGGGCAGGGACTGCACAGTGCTCTCTGTCCTTCCTGGTAGTCATATACTACAGGGACAAACATAATTAATTGCAAATGGGAGGTGATTTCTGGAGTTACAGTTGAAAGCTATTACCATGGAATGATTCCTGATTTTAAATAAATGCATTTTCTGTGAGTGTAAGAGACTGCATCTGGATTATTATCTTCAGAAATGGTACTGTGGAAAAAGAAGAAGATCATTGTTTAACATACAGTGCCATCTACAGAGCAGGCTATGCAACCTGCACTTCTTACATTATATGGGGCTTTTTGTTTGGGTTGTTTTTGTTGGTTTTTTTCATTTTTTGTCACAGGCCAGTTGACATTAATGGCTAGAGAGTGTATGAGGAGTTTTTGTCAGATGCCTGCAGTATTGGAGGATGAGGAAGAGCGGTTTGTGCTCATCTGTTTCGGCCGTAATCGGCAATATCCATGGGCCAGGCTGCAGCACCAACACCCACTCTTAACTCTCTCTTAGAAGCCTATATTTTTGGGGGCTGTTCTGTCTTTTTTTAAATGTAACTATTTCTAGAAATGCTGCATCTGCAGCTACCCTTCCTAGCAATCACATGATCTACCACAGCAGTCTGACAGGCAGGCAGAGGTGGAAAAAGGAGGAAAGGGACCAGAGAGGCAAAGCCCATCTGTGATCACATTGTGTGAACACGAAGTATACTAAGGCACCTTGTCAACTGTGCTCTCTGTTTAGAGTCACTTTAAATGTGGATGTGAAGGGGAGTGCGTCTTCCCATATTGTTACCTAAGCACATGCTGTAGAGAAAACTGTTAAGCAGTGGTTGTGTGTTTGCACGGTTCACTGGTTGGAATGACAGTGCAGGGAGAGTTGGATTAAATCCCAAAAATCTTTAGAGTGGTCTTCAGATAAGTGTTAATTTAGATGCAGAAAACTGGATTTTTTTTTTTTTTTAACGACAGAAAAAGCGAAAGAACAAAGAAATATCACTCCTTCCCCTCTCAGGGATTCATTATTCATGTAACATAGCAAATTAAGTTATTGTGGTCATTGCAGAACAAACTGTTGTCTGTCCTCTTTTGTCTAGCTCCTGAACATGGCACGTTATCTGATTTTTAAGCTGTTACTAGCTCAGGACCCACTGTTTGCTATCTTCAAATTAGTGGGTTTGAAAAACAGAAATGGGAAGGGAGGGGCTGAGAATGAATTCTGACATCCAGGGCAGAGACAAAATAATTTTCTGGCAGATGATCTTGCACAGCTGAAGAGGGAGAGGGAAAAAGAGAAGGGTCTTTGGTTTTTTATATAGTTAGATGTGAAATTCAGTGTATTCAAAGTAGCAGCAGAGATGTACTGGGAGTCTGAGTATCTGAGACAGCTGAACTTGCACGTTGAATAGAGTTTATGAGACTAGTCTGCCATTTGTCACCTGCACTGTCACTGTCAGTACACGTGACTGTGTAGGTGAGTGGGGCTGTATGTAAATAATAATTCCTATTTATTTAATGTACATTAAAACTGAAAAGGGACAGAAATGAGTTAGCAGAGTGCTACAAAATATGAAGTTAATTATGTAGTAGTTATCCTCAACATTTCCATCTTTAAAGTGGTTTTGAACTGCTTAAGTGCAGCAGTTACTGCAGACTGTGATTAGATAAACGGATGCAAATAGTAATTGTAACTGATAAATGATTGATGATGGCTTTATATGCTTATCATTATATACTGTTGTAAACACTTTTTTACTCAGTGAGGATGGAGTCTGTAGGAAAATTGATGATGTATGAAATATGAATTCAAACTGTAGTGCTTTTAAGAGTATAGAGGGCCAATATTGTAGGGCCAGTACAGAGTTGTTACCTGAGGAACTGGTGAACTTTGCCATTGGTATCTTCGGGCTGAGAACCAAACATCTGCCAGCTGACATTCAGAGCCTGAATACAAGTGCAGCTGAGAAGGTGAGTTTACAGGAGAGAGCCTAAAGGTACAGATGTGGAGGCTGAGCACTGTCAAATGATGGCTTTTGATGTGGAAGGCCCCCTGATCCACTGCTCAAAAGGAGAGGAAATCTCTTCATTTTCCTATTGCTTTTCATGGCTCCTGCCTTTTTTCACAACTTTCCAGTGTTCTGTCTCCTGTAGATCTATGAGACATTTGCAATGCCTTATTTGACAGCCACGGAGCAACTGTGTTACACCCACATTGTAGCAGCCATTTGGGACAGAACAAGTGTTTGGATCACTGGAAGTTGATGGGAACAAGGAGAAAAATATGCATGTCTAGAAAAACAGGGTGGGATAAGAGGTTTGTGCGATGTTAATGATGCTGTAATTCTATTTGGTTTGTCACCTGCCATTTGCTAATTATTAATCACAGTAACAACATTTGTTAGTTACATTAATTGAAAGGGAATTTTATTGCAGTAGCTTGAATTTAATATCAGCTCTTTGTGTATCACACAATGCAAAAAGTAACCTGTGGTAATTAAATTACAGGCTAAGTCTTCATTCTACATGAATTATTCTATTCACTGGGGAAAAAAAATAAGCAGGATATCACCAAAGAAAAGGCCCAAATCATTAGCAGCCTCTACTCCCTGCTCTGCTCACTTCACTGGCAGTGCTGAAATTTGTCTGCTACTTTTCCTGTGGTGTTGTAGAACTAACAATGAACTTGCCATCTTTTCTGTCATGTGCCTGCCCTTGGGCTTGTATAAAAGAAAGGAATTAGGTTGTGTTTTGTTGACCTTTTAGATGCAAAGGAAATGGTAGTCCTGTTTCTTTACACATCAAATGCTGCCAGGCTGCTGTCTGTGTTAACCTTTGTGGAGCACCCTGATGTGATTGTTACCCTCGAACCAGGACACAGATGTCAGAGAGAATTGAGAAGGGATAAATTGGAGGTGCCATGCAAAACAGCTCAGCTAAAGACATTTTTCTCCTGCACTGAAGAAAAGGTATTCTGTACGTGTTTAACTGCTTAGCTGGTCTGTGAGTCCTGTAATTTGCTTAGCCAAACAGAACTTCAAAACAGATGGTTTCTAAATTCGGGGAAAATAACCATTACAGTATTTTTCCCTGTGCAGTCTGCAGTTATACTTTAGTACTGAAATTATTTGAAAATTAAACAGGAAAATAAAATTTGGATCTTTACCAACTGAATACTAATTTCAGGAACACACCATTTTTAGTATGTATTAGGTTTACGTCTGCACATTTAGCCTAAGATTTGTTTATGCTCTGATTCAGTGCCTCTTGCTGCTTACTTGCATAAACACTACCAAATCAGTCAGTTGGAGTCACCAGAGTATTTAGCTCCCAGCTGCATTTGCTCATAAAAGGAGGAATGACAAGTTTCCTTTGCAGAGGAGGAAGTGGAGAAACAGAAGGAAGTAATTTACACTTACATAGCACCTGCCACCAGCCACCTCTACAGGCAGTTTGCCAATAGTAAGTGCACTGCCTTGTGTGGAAAGCTTTTCTTCGTGAGAAACTGCTCCATTCCCGATCTCTTAACTGAGGAAACTGAGGTGCAGAGCATTTTTCTCATCCAAAATTGTAAGTAAAGCTAATCAGAAGGTTAGAATCTGAATATCCTGGGCTTTGGGATTATTTTCTTATCCTGATAGAAATAAATTATGACAAAGGCACTAACTGTTTTATATTTAGGGGGTTTTTAATATACATTATTGCACATAGTCAATATTTTCAAAGTGTATCTAAGATAATTATATTTAGGAACTCTGCCTTTCTCTTAGAATATATGGTCAGCTGTTGATCACGTGTCCATCCCTGAACATAAAGAGAGTGTCTAGGTGTAAAAATGGAGTTAAAATGGGTTTTCTGAAAAGCCAAGTATAGTATTTGGTCTCCACTTCAACAGTACTTTAACCATTATTTGTTAGTGTGAGAGCAACAGCATGTTCTCAAGTAGCCATTGAGATAACTCATTACCTAAGAACAGAAACTATCTTGGGTTGGGGATTCCTAGAGGGAAATGTAGGTCTATGACTCATTTGATTCAAGTCTTTGCTCGCTCAAGCAAGCATGCAGTGCAGTGCCCAGCCATACTCCGCTGCACAAGGCAGAGCTGGGCTGTGGAAAGCACTGCCACAGAACACCGTGGACCACAGCAAACAGTGACACAGTGTCCAAGAAATCCCTAAGGTACAGGTTTTTGAGGCAGGGTGTGCTGAGGAAAATCCTGCTCCATATTGTTCGGTCTTTTAAGTTCTTTCCTAAATACTTCATATGGACCATTGCCTGAGGCTCCTGTGTCAGTGTCCTACTAAGATAAATCCTTGGGATGACAACAGTGGCTGCTTTTGTGCTCTTTTGACCTGTAGAGTTCTCCTGAGAGCACAAATATGTTCTTCCATTTGGGCTTCTCTCCAAGCTGTTTTGTTCTCTACCCGGATTAGGGACTTAGCTTTTAAGTTTAAATTATCCTTTCTTAGACAGAGGACTAGAATTATATGCCCTTCTTCAGAGAGCATTCCCTTGCACAATGGACCACCTGTACTGTGGCAATAATATGTGTTTATCTCTGCTGAAAACATCTAACCTGCTACATGTTTTTTACCATCTCTAGGCTATTTCTGCTAGTGCAGCTGTAAAATACAGCCTTCGATTGCTTGCTAAATTGTCAAACTCAGTTGACAATTGAGAGTCTGCCTCGGCATTTTAATGGGCTTTGGCTACAAAGGTTTCAGAGTAGGACTTTTCTCCTTTACTTGAAAACCTGCTTTCTAGTTGGGGTTTCTAAAGGTGGTATTGTAGATCTGCAGGCACCAGTGGAAGTGGGTTTATGGGCCTGTAGTATGGAGACTCAAGCAGAGAAGAAGATGACTTCCCTTCATATGCTCTCTTGAGTTTTCAGACCCTTTAACAGGGAAAAACTGTTTGGGTTCCTTTGGTTGGTTGTTTTGTTTGGTTGGGCTTTTTTTAGACTGGTGCAGTTGTAGGTTCCCTGCCAGAGGCTTGTAAGTAAATACATGTGTAACAGAGTATGAAGCTACAAGAGTGCTAAAGGTCTTGAGCTGTGAGTAGCTGTTTATGTAACCCAAAGCAGTTATCTACTGCTTTTTCATTAAATGCTCTTGTTAAGCTGTGATTGCTGACCGTAAGTGCATTCATAGCATCTCACCTGACAGGTGCAAACTCCTCACTGCTTTCCTTAAGCCTTCTCTGAGAATTAAATGACTTTTAATTCTTTTCAGATTCATCCCATTTGTATCTTCTCTGATGTATATAATTTCTGGTGGCTCAAAGGGGATGCTTTTGGGCAGTATATAGCCATGAACTAGGCTTTTGACTAGCCCATGTTGCATTTAGAGCTGTAGTTTTTATGTAAATCAGTTTAAGGACTGAAACTGCGGTTTGGATGTTCCATTAATACCTTCTTGGCATGTTGCATCTCTGACTTGAAAGGTAAAACTACAGTATAATAGCCACTTGATGGTGCTTTCTAAAGACTCTAATGTCTCTTTATTTAGCTGCAGATACAGTAGCATCTGTCAGGAGCATAAGGTTCCAGAATTCTTACTGCAGCCATTATAACTTTGTGGCTTTTATGTTACTACAGAACATTTATATACAGGGTAATGGGAAAGGAGGGTGAGTGAAACATATTTGCACATTTTAGTAACAACATCCAGTATTGAAGGGTTGTGTTTTATTCTGGAAGAAATGCCACTTTGGGGGGGTCATTTGATGTCCTAGTTTGCAGCTTGATTGGTCATTGTTGTGATTGTTGGCCTGTTGTGTTATAACCAAAATTTCAAGAATCTGATTGTCTTGAACTTCCTTGTCATGAGTTTACATCTAAATCTGCAATATATTTCAACTTTGAATTTAGAAAGGTAATTGAATTATGCTATAGAAAGCAAAATGTGTAATTTTTCACATCTGTCTAAAAGATCGTGCTTTTTTAGCACCTTGTCTCCAAGGAATGTCAGGTGGATGATATCCTTCACATCAGTACATGTAGCCATCACCACACAAAAGAGAACCTTCTCTCTTCAGTCTGATTTTTCATTCAGATGCTTTGACTAAAGCATTACTGAGATAATGTAGAAATTAACTGAAGTAATATCCAGCAAAGGGTTGTGAATTTTTCCCATATTCAGAAGAGAATTATTCTGGGTATTAGTTCTGCCTTTTTTTTTTTCCCTTTGGTCTGGAACCTGTTCAGTCTATTCTCTACAAGAAAAGACAGAAAAATGAAAGGAAAAGAAACNGAGTAGTGGATTCAGATTATCAGGAGCATTTCATTATATAACAATCAGAGTAATATACTTTCAAGTAATTAATGTTAAATTTTATTTTGAAGTTGATTATACCTTTTTTTTTTTTTT
>VWZT01002066.1:421270-502774 GCA_013397055.1 Pachycephala philippinensis
CCACCATGCCCACTCAACTGTATCACAAAGAGCCACATCTGCTCATTTTTTTAACACTTCCAGGGACAGTGACTCTACCATGAGTCCCAGGTGAGAAGTGGAGTGGTGACTGACCTTGAGCAGATCCAGTCTCTAGTCCAAAAGTGGTGCTTCTGATGTTACTGCCTTTTTGCAGTGTTATTTCATGTTGCATGAATAACACCATTCTCATCACATACTTGCCTGTTCTTTATGCTGCTGTAGCCTAAATTACTCTGTCTACACACCATTTAGGTACAGTCATATCTTGGAAGAGAAACGGCCCATGAGTTGAATGTTACAAACATGGATGGTTCAGTCTCACGAACCCCTTACAGAAAGTTAGGGGATCCTTTGTGGGAAACAAAAGCAGTGCTCTGCTCAGCAGGATAGTGAAAAGTCTTGGATTTCAGGAATCGAGTTGCCCCTGCTGGAAAAGTGATATGTAATGAGTGACCTGAAAAAAGTGATTTTTCCCATGTGATGAATTGAAAAGAAATTGATGGGAAGAGATGATGCGGAAGTTCCTGCCTCCTAATCAGTGGTTCAGCTAACGTACAGTACTAGCAGGAAATTTCCAAGCTGCTGATTGTATTGCTTCAGAAAAAGAAAAATCATCCCATTTCTTGAAAAATGCAGTGTTTTGTCTTGGAAAGAAAAATGCATTAGATTATGGTACTTAGTATTTTAGACCTTCTGCCTTGTCGTAACAAGGTTCACTAGAGCTAGTAGAGAATGACTCGAATATATAGCTTTTGCCATAGCCTGCAGATGACATTTTAGTCTCCACTGTCACTAATCTGGCTGGGAATGACAGTCACAGTGATAATTACATGAGCACTCCAGAGACTGAGAGGCAAAGCAAAAGAGATTCTGCTCCATAGAGAATTTGCTTCTTGAACAAGCAAATGCAAGAAATCAAATCCTTCTGATGCAGGTTGTCTGATAGTATCAGATGACATATTGTATCAGAGCAAACTTAATTATTAGTAGCATTGTAGTGCCTTGCATGTTTTAGTTTTGGAACACATACATATTTATTATTCCATCTGCTTCTGAAAGACTTAGCAATTGGTTATTACAATTAGATAATTACTAAATATATTCTGTCCTTCTGGAACTTAAATGGAATGCAGACTTGGGAGCCAGCAGGGAATACTCAACAAAACTGAACTGTGCTAAATTGAAAACTGATGAGAGGGTACCTCTTTCTGCAGTGCATAATTTCACTTTGGAACACATTGGGCTGAGATGGTATCAGGTTTTGTTCAGCACTGGTTGTGTGTTCCTTCAAAGCGAGTGCCTGGGCAGCAGCAGGTAATCCTGCCTAACTCCCTTGTCCTTGGCTGCATATAACATAATAACATGCAACATCCACAACAGACACAAACCATCACGAATGCCCCTGATGTGAGAGCGCTGGAAGAAACAATGGATGATTTATTTGAGTAACGGAACCGTTTAAATAGAATAAACACAAACACTTTTTAGAAGTTTTGTGTTTCCATGATTGTAGTCAATCTCTAGAGGTTAGAACAGTATTTCCCTGGGGAAATACTCCAGCTATGTCAGAACTGCCTGGATTAGGTGGAGGGGAGGTGTTGTTGTTACCTTTCAATTTGGCTGGGAAGTTACCAAAATTGCAAACAAGGGAAAAAGAGGCTTCTGGTGAGATCAGTATGCCTTTTCCCATAACTGCTCCTAGTTCTGATTTAAGGCTTATCTCTCAAATCAATTGTATAGAATGTTACCAGCGCTTGGTTGGCTGTGTATTTTTAAACTCCAAATGAATACATACATGTGCAAACATAGGTGCAGTGAAATGTTGCCTATTAAAAACTGAACTCATAAAAACCTGTTCTAAAAGTAATAGACTATCAGCATCTTCTTTTATAGAGGAAAATCAATTTAAAAAGAAACAACTCTGAATATAATTAAACATCATAACTCTGGTTTATATGTGCTTAATAGGTACAATAATACCTACTGTATCTCACAGGAGCCTTTTGAAGTTTAATTAATTAGCATTTAGAAAAGCACACTGAAATTCTAGGATGAGAATAAACTCCAAGTTCATTGTATCACTGCTGCTGTTTTATGCACAATTTTGAGAAAAACCTAGTAATTCAGAGATCCAGAATGTGTGTTAGCATTTCATCTTGATTTTACATTCACATAAAATTAATTTTTTCTTGTTTTTCATAAGATTTTCCACCTCCTAGAATCAACACTTAAGGTTGTTTTTTGCCTAAAACACAAAACATGTATTTAAAACAAGTTTTAATGTTAAGTAAACACCACTTCTTTCCTTAACCTTGTTTGTTTTACTTTCCTTCAGAAGCAGGAGGCATAAATCAGAAGTGCTCAGAAACTTGCAGCCATCCTCAGTGACAGTATAAACATAAACTAACACTATTCAGTATAGTGGTATTCAGGGCAGCCTAAGTAGTGGGAACATTGTTAAAAGTCTGTGATAGGTCTCAGTAGTTTATAGTTCCTCATTACAGCATGTTGTTTTTCAAAAGGAAGTATTGCAGGAAAAATGAGCAAACCGTTGCACAGCCTTGGTATTCAGTAGGAACGGAGATTGGGGAGCAAGAGCAATCCCCACAAAGATTGGTATCACAGTTGGTTCATTAGCTGTTTCAAAGATGAACTGTTAATCAGTT
The DNA here is from genome assembly GCA_013397055.1 of Pachycephala philippinensis. Lineage (NCBI taxonomy): Eukaryota > Metazoa > Chordata > Aves > Passeriformes > Pachycephala > Pachycephala philippinensis. The sequence continues at coordinate 423,958 of VWZT01002066.1, forward strand.
CTGAAATTAGACCACGTCTTCAGTGAACTGGAGAATCTAAAACCTTTATCACTGTGTGTAAGGGAGAGGGGCAGAGATGTCAGACAGGCTGGCTGAGTAGTAGACAAGCATATTTTTATTTGGGTTGCATAGATATTAATTTTATCTTGCATTCACATTTGTGACAAAATATTTTTAAACCAGGAAATCCTTTTTATCTAAATCGATACACTTTTTTCCCTGTTAGAGCTACATAGAAAAAGGCAGTATCTGGATTAGGTTGCGTTGAAGGTTATTTTTTCATAAATAAAGTCAGCCTGACATTTTTGTTCTGCTTTACTTTTGAACTGACATCTTTACCTTTTAAACTGGTTTTATTATGATTTGCCACTGCACACAGAGTTGCATGTATGCATATTCAAAGGTATAACTTCTTTAGTTAACGATACTGACAATTAATTTCTGTCACAGGCCTACAGTCTGAGGCAGGAGGAAGGACTTATCGCCAGAATTAGCCAACTGAAGGCTTGGGAATTGCTGCATGGTTTTCTCACCTAAGGGAAAGCTCTGATAATTATGAGTTATGGAGGATCCTTCAGTTTGAAATAGTACCGTCTTCAACACTGGGTTTTCCCCATACGTCTCACAGAGTTATGAAGTGGGGAAGACAGACTTCATTATGTACAAAGTGTTTAGCAGCATAAACAATCATAAAATTCTGTAATTTTTATGATCTGATGTCAACATGAGTATCTGTTGACATGAGTGTCCACTGCGTGTATTCTGGATAGTTGTTCCAATATTCCATCTGGACTTGACCTAGTGAGAAAAAGACCTTTTTATTATACTCCATTAAAGTTATGTTTTAGATTAGAATCATCATAGTCCAGCAGATGGGGAACTGTGCTAGGAATCACTAGACAGGCATTTTCTCAGGTTTTGCTGGGTAACCCAGGGCCGCTCCAGGCATACTTCTCTGTGCTTCATTTTCTCCAGTTCAGAAACAGGAGTGATGCCACTGACCATCCTTTAAGTGCAGTGAGATCTACTGGTAAATGTTTCTTTACAAAAGCTGATGGTGCCACTGTTATTCCTGCCCGGGTCACTACATGTGCTGTGTAACCGTGGCAGAAGGCTGCACTCTTTGTTGGTTGGCTTCTTTCCCCAACATCTCACTGTCTCAGTTCCTTGGATTGGTAGTTTTTTTCAGGACTGGGACAGTCATGTAGTTTTTCTTTGCACAGTGCCCAGCATAATGAAGTCTGAAGGCAATGACTGCTATCGCACTGGTAATTAAAACTGAATTTGGTAAGCTGATGGGATGGTTAGGTTAATAGCTTGTAACGGGGTGGTTATTATGTTAATAGCCTGTAAATCCCTCCTGCACAGAACTGGATCATTCTTAACTTGTTGGATTTCTGTACTTATGACATTTTGATCTTGCAGGTTTTCTTACTATGTAGAATGGAAATTGCTGATTTTTAGGGAAGCTGGAATACTTGGAGAGAAAACACAGTAGTTGTGGGTCAGTTTTTGAAGTATATTGACTCCATTGGTTTCACAAAGCTGGTCTTAGGTATTTGTTTCTCCGTTTGTCTTGCTAAATTTACAAGCTTCTTTGCATTTTGAAGTGAAACTCTTTAAGACCTTGTAATCAAACCACAGCTAACTTGTTCTTTATTTAAACTGCAGTGTTTGCATGGGCTGTACTTCCAATGTATGATTTAAATTCTGTGGGGGAAAAAAACTTGCCACTGAATATTTTAGGTTGTAGTTTGGACTGTGGGCATATAGGAAAGAGTGCTTCTGTACACTGTGCTTACGCAAGTATTTATATAATGACTTTAAAAGGTCTCAGTTCTCATCTGATTTAAGAGTAGCATTGCTGAAAGGCTCTTACAAGCTCTAGGGATCAGGACTTTAGGAATGCATTTTTAGAAGGGAGAATATTAAGCCCATGGGGTCTGCAGGCAGTAAAACTCAACAGACCATCAATCTCCACAGCCTAAAAGCTACTCCTCTGGCCCACAGCTGGCTCTGCACCTACAGGGGCTGGGCACTCCTAACCCAGCCCGGCATTTCCCGGGAGTCACAGTGCCTGGCACTGCCCCAGCCCCTTCTCTGTGGCAGCACTCAGCCCTGAGCACAGCCTGAGACATTTCAAAGAGGCATCGAAGCAGAGCTGCTGAATGGATAGAAGGTTTGCCTCTCTCCTGTCTCTGCTGCTCTTCCCTGAGTCTTTGAAATTCCTGCGACACACACAGGTTTTTCTGAGGTGGAATGACCTATAAATATATCAGATTCTCTGAAGATATGTTGTCCTATGCCAGTCAAAAGGATAAAGACATACTATCCTTACTACTAGGAATAATTGGAGAGGTGCCAGTGAGGAGCCAATTTAGAGAAATTATTGCAGTGAGATAGATGCCTACATAATTGATATTTGGTATGGACAGATTTATGGAGGTGGCTGTTACAATCCTATTAAATACTTAACTGAAGCACTTAGCGCTGTCACTTTTATGAGCATAGTTTTGCACACTCATTCTGTGGTAACTTGAGCTTTCTACTTTTTATTCTTTATGTGACTTCCTGCATCGCAGAAAGACATCTATAAAACTCCCATCCTCTTCCTTTGAACTTGTGATAGGCAGATTGCATTGACATGGTCTTCACACAGGATCGAGCACCTTTTTCTTCTACTGCCTTTGGCGGTACTTCCCCCCTCCATCTGGACAGATCTGATGGTTTATTTTTTCCTCACTTCATGCCAGAAACATGCTACATATCTAATATATTGTGTTCAAAAAAGCCGAATTTGCTTTTTTAATACAAGCTCTTATCTCTTACCAAGCACAGATCTGCAAATACTGTACTATGTCCCTTACAGCTATTCTCTGTTTAGAAATTCTTCATCATATGTTGGACAGATGGCACAATCAGTGGGTTGTATCAGAGCATTAAAAAAAGAAATTGTTTCTCATTGCTTCTACCTAGACTGTTTTGAATTCAGTGAGATGCAACAGCTGTAACACAATCTTTCAATGACAACTCTGAACGTGGTGGGGAGGGTATCATTTCATTTAAAAGCTGAAAAATATGTAGGAAAAATGTCATTAAAAAGAAACATAAAGGGCTTTAACAGAGCTATGAAGGTTGCAAGGTTAAGAACCTGACTTTTCACAGTTTTTTATTCTCTCAGCTGTCTCAGATCACAGGTGGATCTCCATTTGCAGCTGCTTATACAAACAATACAGCTCTGTTTTTCTTTCTGTCAAACACTTCTTAAGACTGTGCCATGATTTGTTATTTAATAAGGTATCTGGTACTTATAGAAGTCTTGCCTAAGCACCAAAGTTACTTACATTCTTAGTGACCACGATAGAAGTAGCAGCATTAATAGTCAACATGTTTGCTAAGAGGACAGCCCAAAGCTTCAGCACTGGGCGTCTGTTGTGCCTGACCATTATCAGTTTTGCAGGCATGAAACTTGGTGTTAGTATCAAAGAACCTGAAATGTTTGATAACTGTTAAACTGTATTAAAAAAAAAAAAAAAGGACAGATCTTGTGTTTTAGTCCTCAGCCTAAAAAAGCCATAGTACTCTTTTCCTTGCATGCTTTGTTCCTCCTGTTCCTGTCACTCCTGTCGAAGAGAAGTGGTCTTTGTGCTGCTCCTGTCACAGGTCCCAGCTTCTCTCAAGGAAGAAATGCAGTCAGCAAAAGAAGCAGTGATAAGCTGCCAATATGCAGAGTAATGAGTACAGCCTTGACAAAAGGCTGGAGGAAAGATGAAGATCACTGCAGAGATGGCAAGGAACTGTGCTGTGGAGATGAGGATAGTTGGTGGTGGGAGAAGGGAGGCACTGGAGGAGCTCCTGCTTTTGGACTGCCAGGTGAGCGGTCCTGGAAGGCCCCTGACTGCTGCTTGTATTCAGCTCACTCCTGGGGAGAAAACCTGGTGTGACATTGTTTGAGGGAGCATTCTGTTCTTTTGTGTCTCCATTTTATAGGAAGGAGATACATCTCTCTTACTTGTGTCATCCATTTTCAGAGAATCATTGAATCATTTAGGTTGGAAAAGACCTTTAAGATCCTGGAGTCCAGCCATAACCCTCACACTGACAAGTCCACCACTAAACCATGTCCCTAAGCACTAGATCTAAATGGCCTTTAATTCTGAATCTCAACTATTGTACTTAATCTTCTTATATAAATACCAGTCATATTTCTACCCTAAGAACTTTTTTATGGCTTCTTACTTCATATCTGTTCAACATCTGTGTTCCCTCGTTACATCACTACAGTCAAACTGTTCAGGTACTGCTAATCTTATATCCTGGCCCAGGTAAACTTGAACCTGGGAAGGTGCTCTCAGCTAATGTGGGGAATTACGTAAGAATAACTGTATCAGTTTAAATTCATATTCTATGTAAATCTGGAAATTTTTTTTCATATTAGCAAATTGTAAAAAAAAGGAAGTTTTTAATTTAAGCTTTTAGCAGGGGGGAAGATGAGAGTACAGACTAGAAAAAGACATTCTTCCCCTGGTGTTGTTGCAATATTCAATTTTCTATCTGGCACTGTGTGGGAGGCAGTTTGGATTGTGGGACAGACTTGATATTTCTGCTAAACGATCAGCAGCTAAATGATTGTGCTGATATTTAATTGTCACCTTTTATGTTCAATAGTTTAACAAGTCACTGTGACTGATGAGGTGTCTGTTGCATCGGGTAGCATTTACTTTGTCTCACTCTGTGCACTTCTTCTAAGCTGTCTTCATAACTGTGATGGCTAGAGAGGGGAGCAAGGAAAAGGAAAGGGTTGTGCAGCTCTGGCTGCATCCTGACAAGTCTTGCCAGAGGTTCTTGACTCAGGTTTGGACAGCAGTATACATCGACCTACATAGTGCTGTGGTGTTCTTTGAAGCCAATGCGCAGCTTAATGAGAGATGGGACTTCAAGTCACTGTGAGAAACATCAGCCAGCAGTTTGACAATTCAGTGTTCATTGCACTCTCCTGTTTCTACCCATTCTATTATATTTTTCCCAAGTAATTGTTATTGCCCTCCTGGGCAGTTGCTTAACTCTCTGTAAAATTCTGCTACATCAGAAGCAGGGGAACTTGCCCTTTTTCAACATGTTCAACAACATTGACACAGTTTTTTGTTGGTCTGTGCATTTTATTATAATTCTTTCCCTATGACAACATGAAGCAGTGAACAGCTGGCCAGCTACAGAAGTGCTTGTGCAACCAGAGAAGGTTAGGAAAAAGGAGGGCAGGGAGTTTGGCTGAGAACTGCCTGCCAGCCTTACTGCAGAATTATGATTAAAATGTTTTGTTGAGAGTTAAATATATAGGCACGTGAGGGTCAGCAAAACAGCTTGGGCTGCCTTCTGTTTCCTTCTCTATTTGTTTAGCATACAATTTCTCAAATGTCACATTTACTGTAATAACTCTCCTTTCATTCATATGATATTAATCTGACTTTTAACTCCTCCTTGCATTTCAGATGAGCTCCTAGTGTAACAGCAGAGTTGTGGGTTGATTTATTTCTTCCTTGGCATGGCAGTGATCCCACATCACTTCTTGTGGACTTGTTCTAGATAGGCAGTGGAGTGAACAAGTGGAAATTACATTTCCAATGGAGAAGCCTGTAATTCCTAGTGCAGGAGAAACCAAGGGGCTCTCTGGGAACTCAGGTCACTCTTTTAATAAAAAGCCTATCAATATACAGCTCATAAACCATCAGTAGCTGTTTGGATGGATGTAAATCAGCAGCTGTAGTTTATGTTACTCAAAATATTGCAGGCTGCTTTTAACAATATTTTAGACATTTTTATGATATGTGTATAATCAGGTGGAATACCATTGCATCCTTGACTTCACAGCAGAGGATCCAGGGATCCATCTATCCATCCATACATAATCCATTACAAAAAATTTTGATGTAGGTATTTCAGACTTGTAACAGTTACTGCATTTCTCTCGAAATATAACTGGGAAAATATGTAGGAAATATAACATTTGCAAGGGGAGAAGGAACAAGGGATTAAGGGATAAATCGTCTGTCCACAGTGGTGCTGTTAGGAAAATGTAGATACCCATGCTGTGATTCATCTTACCAAACATTGTACTTCTGCAGCTAGCAAGTCACAGTTGCTCCTTTTATGCTCAGAAGATGAGTGGGCAGTTTGAAAGTATCATTTATTTGATTTACTTCACATGTTTAGCTTAAGATGTGTCACATCCCCTATACAGTTGCAGCCTTAGGGCATTGTAGGTGTTTACATTTACTCAGATGAATCTCACCCCCATTTCCTCTCCTGAGTAAAGTATTTTTTCATAAGGAGAAGTACTTCATGAGTTGCCATCATTCTTATTTCTTTGTATGGTCAGAGGATCTTCATTGCAGATGCAAATGTGCATGTTTGTAAGTCCATACTTTATTTAGAGATTTTTCCAAGGTCAAACTGTTTCATTCTCCTGTCCTCAGCAGAATTAGAAATTGGCTGTGTGGGGAATTGTTGCCATCTCACACATCTGATGAACTCTGAAGATGACCATTACTGTGCTGAAAAACACTTTCTTAATGTTTTCTTAATGCAAATTGCTTATTTTCTAAAGTGTTTTATTAATAATTAGTGAAACTCAGAAAACTGAAAAATGAGTGCACTTGTGGCATTTCATGCTAGCCAAGATACAGCATTTGCTTTTCTGGTTTTTTACTGCCTGTAAATCAGAACATTTAATCAAGAGCCTGTATAATAAATTTTAAAGATCACTCTTGCAAAAGACAAAAATATCCAACAAGATAATGTGGACTTTATTTCTCTGCATTTTTTATATTTTTTATAGAACAGAAGGTCAATTAATTGCTCAAGCTTAATAGCAGCCCTGCTTAGACTCCCCTCTGTTCCGAGATCAGTGCTGTTTGTCATTTTGAATACTTAGTAAAGCTGTCAATCTTTGTAAAATCCATTTCTGAATTCAGATTTGTACATTGAAATCTGTGACAAATGTTGAAAATAGAATTATATAATTTACATTAAAAGTGTGGAGGGGACCGACTCTTGTTTCTCCCAATTTTTTTTAAACTTGTTTTCTTCTTCACTATGTATAGTTGTTGTAATTTTTCATCTATTTTTAAGGATTAATTTAGCAATCTGAGTATTAGCACCTTCCTCGTTTTCAGCTTCGCTGGAAAATAATGAACACTATTTGGTGCCCTGCTTCACCTCCTTAGGGAGGTGAGAAATGGTCCTCAAAGTTAGTTCAAAGTAAAGGGAGTAATTTGTTCCCCTTCCCTGAAACTTAATCTCTCTAGCAACTTTATTATTTAAAGAACAAAAGCTGTTATTAGGCATCATATCCTGGATATTACCAAGCTTTTCTATTTCGGAACTATCAATACTACTGATAGTGTCAGCTCCTCTCCCTCCTGAGAGCAACCTATTTTCAGTCATGTTTTGGAAAGACCACTGCTATTAACTGGAGTATTTTGGAGATATTTTTAAAGGGATGAGAGGAATGTACATGGCTCCTGTTGTATTCCATGTTTTGGCACATCCTCAAGGTCTTCAGGAGCCTTGGAAATCTTAGGGTTAGTTATTTGGTTTTTTTCTTGTTTTTTCAGCAAGTGCAGTAATTAAAGTTTTCACTTTCTGAGGTTTATTGAACCAAAAAGAGTCCTTACTTTACTTAGGTAATACTATGATCCTGATTTCTAGTCAGGATTTGTAGATGTCACTGTATTCTTCAACATATAATTTTTTTTTCTCTTTTAATTACATGGTTCCTTGGAAATTTCCTGTTCTTACATGCTTGTTTGACAAACCTATGTCCTTAAAATTTCAAGATTCTGGTTTAAAATTAAAATGAAATATTGTGTTCTATACCTGTCCTTTAACTAAATCTAATTTCTTGAGCATGTCCACTTCCTTGGGGGAAGTAGAAAAAATGCACTTCACGTGTCTGCATTTGAATGGCAATAAATGCAAAAAGAAAGTTTAATATCTGGAGGTTAATTACTGATGTTATGTGCAGCAATCATTTGAGAGATCCTAACTTGCTGAATCAGCAGGTTTTCCAAATACAACATTTTGGACAAATTTCTTGTTGTTTTCCCTTAATGCAGAAATTTGGTTCTGATTTAATTTAGCCTCCAGGACATCAAACTTTGGCACTTTAAAGTCTCTATTTCTGCTGCTGTTTTCATATTCCATGTATTCTTATCATGGCTTGATGCCACCTAGTTTGGCTGTTCAGCCTTGCTCTTTGTGCTCCCGCTTTCCTGTTTCTCCAGTGAGTACCAGAGTACTCTAGGAAACCATGGACAAATAAAATGATGCCTAAAGAGGCCAACCTAGAAACAGACACTGGACAGAAGTAAGGGAATAAAGGTAGATATTTATTAGAAAGGCCTTCAGAGGTACACCTGGGCAGGCCAAATGCTACACCCAAGATGGACCCTGAGTCACGAGTTCTTCACACTTTTATAGGTTTGGTTCTTTTGCATATCAACCCAATTTCACCAATTAAACTTTAGCTGATGATGTTATTTCCCCTCAGCTTGCCCCCCTTCTCAAGATGCTGGTTTACACATTTTGGGCCTAGGACAGTCTGGGTGTCCTTGGAGACAGAGCCTGGAGAGGCTTTGTTATGTCTATCTTAGCATGAGAGAGCAGCAGCTTACAGGCTACAGGACACTTCAGAGTTACTCACTAGGAATACAGAATTTGAAAAATATAAAAGATAAAACGTAAGGCATCAAAAGAGGGGTTTTTTTCATGAAGTATTAACGAACAACTTTTTCAGTAGTAATAATAATGGCCCGTAGCTGAGGACACAACACATAGTGTCACTGGATCTCTGTGCACTCCTCAAACCAGCATTCCTGCAAACTGAAAGAAAACTGCTCATGTGAAATATGTCTTTCCTGGTTAAAAAGTAGCTGATGTTCTGCATGAGCTTCTACAGTGTGTTAAACCTCAGTCGGAGAGCACTGAGCTATAAAATTGATGCACAGCCTAGAAGTCTTAAGGAAGCAGGGCAGCTTTGCTAGCCAGAGTCGATGCTGCATGTAGGAGACTGGTGTGCCAAGAGCTGCTAATGTACAGACTTCAGAATGAACATGTGCTGGATGTGAAATGTGACTTTGAAACATGCAGTTCACAAAGTAAGTATTTCCTCAGACGAAGGTTGGATAAACTTTCAGAGTCACACGTATTTACAAGGAGTACACGAGCTGTGGGCTGCAGAGGTTATTGTATTTTGATTTGCTTTGCTTTAGCTGATATAAATCATAAATGACTTGCTTCGCCTCGGTAGGGTACCTTTGGGTTTATGTTGTAACTACTACAGCCAGGATGAGCTTGACATTGATTTTATGCACCTTTGAGGAAGAGGTAGTGTTTAAACTGGAACACCTCAAGAGCATCCGTGCTGACTGCATATCTGTGTGCGCCTGATGCGGGGAGATGTGTGATGACCCTACCCTTCTCTAGAGGGAAAGAACAACACTCTCCTGCTTATACATCACCTCCACAGAGTGGAAACCAACATCTTCCTGTTTATCTCAGAGCTTGTGACATCTGAATGGGTTACAAGAAAGAAGCTAGGCAGTATCCCTCCCTCTCTCCCTCCTTCTTCTGTGGGATGTACCTTGGTATTGCAGAGTACAGTTTTCTTACTCTTTCATTAGAGGTGTAATCCCTGTCAAACTCCAGGCCTATAGCAACTGCTCTTCAAATCTTGGTGTATAAATATTAAACAGTGCTTATGAATTAGACCCTTCCTCATGCAGTTAAATAAAAAGATAAATAAATAACAAAAGCAAGAAACCCTTGTTCAAACGAACCAGTGTATCCAAATGCAGAGTAAAATCAAGGATGACACTAGAGTGCAATTATCCTGCTTAGAGATCAGTTGCCAACAGTAGTGCTAAAGACATGGGAATCTGAAGGTTTCTGTCATGAAAGAATTAGGACTGATTATTCCAGGATTCATTTTAAGAATTTTATTTTTCCCCCTAAGTATTGTTGTGAAAGAAGGATTTTTCTACTCTTTCACCTGTTTAGTGCTGTGTGACGATTGCTTAGCTGGTATTACTATATATTTTTGTAGCAGGAAAGAAGACACCACGTAAAGTTCTCCTGTTTACCTTTTCGTGCTTACTTTTGGCGCTGATATATACTTTTGACATTTCTCAGTTGCACATCATTAACAATTTATACTTCATGTCAAGATTTAGATAAGCTAATGACAAGTCAGATAATGTATGTGCTCATTTGCACACACATAAAAATATCTTGGATAAAGTACAGAAAACTGCAGAAAAGTTTCTGAATACTTTATGGTTACTTGTGCTTTATTGCTCAGTTGACGTCTTGAGAATAAATTGCCTTACTCTGTAGTAGTAAGAAACTTTTCCATATGCATCTACAGTGTCTTTTCTCATGAGGTCTGTATTTTTGAGGGTTTTCTGTTTTAACATACAAAAAAGCTTGATGTTATGTTCTAGGATCACTTATATTTTGTAAGTGGATATTTGCATACATACAAATGCACATTCAGGTCTTAACATTTCTAGGTATAGGGTAGGTATATGTCTTGGTGGCTAAGAAAGTTTAAATGTACTCTGTTGTCATGACATCAGGCTTTCAATGAGTTAAGACCAGTAGTAATGTCCAAAAAAAAAAAAAAAGAGAAAACTATTCAAATACACATTTCCAAAGCAGTAAATTTGTATGACAAATGCAGTGGTTCTTATTTCTCACCTTGAAGAGGAAAACTGAAACATCTCCCTCATCCTGGAGCAGTTTAAGTGTTTCATGTAAGAGTGTGTGCATCACCTAATTGAGTGTGGTTTGTTACATGTTTTCCAAGTTTCCACACTTTTATGCACATATGCAGAAGAAAGAAAAACCGTGGCCACCTCCCCATGCCTATCAGTGGGCAGGTGGCCTTGCAAGGCAGGAGTAGTGAGAAATAGCAGCTTTGGTAAGCACTCGCATGGTTTGGATGGTCTCAGCGTTAGGAAGCAAATTGGTGAGGTTTGACAGGTCGGTAATTCTGTCATAGCTGGCTTTACCTGAGAGAGTTTTATAGCAGGAGTGCACTCTATATTAATAATGTCTAAAGATATAGCTGCCCTTCTGGTGCAGGCAGCATCCCAAGAAAACATTAATCATGTTTTCTTGAAGCAGCTGAATTGATTTCTTGGGAGAAAAATTTCTTTGTCTACTCCCCAGCCATTTCTGAGCACATCACCAGCTTACGGTGGCCTGAGCAACTAATGAACAAATAATTACTGCCTGTTGATCACCCAGGAAAAAGGGCACACATATTGCTTTAGGTTTTAGTGTAAGTAACTTCACTTTTACCAAGGTGTAGTGACTGTTTTGTTCTATCACCTTTTTCATGTTTGGTTTTTTTTCTTTTCTTTTCAATCCTTGGGTTACATGGAAAGTAATGTCATATTTACTATGCTAGGAACAGCTTACATTTATTTATTTTAGGTTTTAATATAATACCTGTTGTGGCATCCTGTGTAAGCCTTTGCAAACAAAGGAAAGCTGTTTAGTTTTTGTTCACTTTGTTTGTATTTGTACCGTTCTCCCCAAGATGTAGCTCAGTTCTGCCTGGCAAGTGAGAAGATGGCTGAAAAGGGAGTCCATTAACCTGAGCAGAGCCAAAGTTCCATCAGCTATAGGTTGAGGGTAGGAGAGAAAAAATGGGAAGAGTAAGAGCAACTCAGGTAGTCTGATGTGAACATGAAGAGTATTGAAAGACCCTTTATTGTAGGAGACATGCTAGTCATTTTGTCAACGAGACCTTTTTTATCTTACAAGCTTTAAAACCTTCTGTACATAATTAGTACCCTACATACTAGGATTCGTTAAGTGGTTCCCATATGTAGCTCAGGGTCTCTCTATTACTCACCTGTCGTAAGGATATGGAGCAGCCTGCTGATTTGAGTTGGAGCTTCTTGCTTATGTACTTCTGTGTTTTGTTGGAAACGAAGTTTTTCACTAAAGGTTGTCTGCAGGCTTTAAGGATTTAACTGGACTGTGTGCATGGGAATTAAGGCTGATGCGTTTTACCCTGGCTCCAAATGCAAACAAGGAAGGAAAAGTCTTGAAGTTGTCCTATCACGATGGATTAGCACAGCAGGCCCTTAATGTAGGTCCTTGCATTTTCCCCTGAGGCTGTGGCCCCTGTGGACCTGATGCACCCTAACAGGAGAGGTGCTTCACTACTCCCTCATCCTCCCCTATGGGACTTGCTAGTCCATCAGTCTGCTGTCAGAGCAGGGCACCCGAACAGTCCCTGATCTGCTGCAGGCCAGGCTAGCTTTAGCAGTTCCAGTTGTTGGGCTGAGCTAACCTGATTTATTTTTGTGTCCAGAGGAAGTAAGGGACAGTCAATTTAAAGGCCTGCTGTGCCAAGCAGGTGAAATGAGCATCTGATTTGGAGACAGGCCTGTACCTGAAAAGAGATGTCTGCCTTCAGTGCTTGGATCTAAATGTCAGAGTCTGCCACTACTCAAAGCCTGACCAGCTGAATTTTCATTTTGTATTGATTTTTTTTCAGGTTTTGATCAACACAAAATGTTCACATACCAGGTTGAGTTAGCCTAAGTCATTCTCTCTAAAATCACATCATTTATACCAGACTGCTTTGATTGAGCTCCTGCCTACACATAGGAGACATGCCCCAGGTGAGCTGGTTATTGCAGTCATGATTCACACCAGTCTCATTTAAACTTCACTTGTGTTTTGGCTGTCTCTTAGTTTTTCCGCTCCACAGCATCTGCAGGTGAGGTGGCAAGAGCGAATGTCAGCCAGTATTTCTTACTGTAAGATATTTAGTGGTCTGCTTCCCCTAGAAATTTGCCCCTCTGAATGACACCAAGCTGAATTCACTTGAACTGAGAAATGTGAGCTGCAATAGAGAAGAAGATGTCCCCCTCTTCACTGCTGGCCTATCCTTCTTGGGAATACAGGTTTCAGGTCTGTTTAAAGGTTATGAAGATAATTACTTCACTTTCAAGATGGACACTGCAGGTATTTACACCTCTCTGTGTCACTGCTGTTGGGCCTTGCATTTCCATATGCTCATGATCCACAATCTCCAAGAAGGTCATGAGCAGTGAATCGTCAGTGGCTTAGAAGTGTCCGCCAGAAACCTCTATCAGGGCATCTCCACTACCTATTTTGAATCACTTTATGCTTCTAGTTTAGGTATGATTTAGAGGCTTAAAGTTTGGCAGCTCAGTTCCTCTGTGGTGCAAGGCAGTGCTGGGGTTATTCTGTGCAGTTCTGCAATTATTCTTATTTAGACATCAAATCAAATGTCTAAAGAATATTTTATGACTATTTACTGTTGGGACTATTAGAGGAAGTTTCATTATTTGAAAGCATTTGCATTGTGCTTGTTTATGAGGTGCTAGAACATGATGCAAGTAAAAGCTAAAATAATATTAAAGAGTTTATCAAAGTTTTATAAAATACATACACATTTTTACATACACATACATACAACATGTTGACAGGTATACCTCAGCTAAGGTCCTTCCTTTGCTTATCTCCAAATCTTTGGGCCACATAAAAGGAAGCTGAACCATAAGTCTCAGCATTTGGAAGTAAATAGCCTGATGTGACTGATGTAAATCATCTTGGAAAATAGATTGCTCTGACAATTATATGTCAGTTACAGCCAAAGTTGCAACTGAGTTAATACTGGCCTAATACGATGGCGTTATTTATACAGGTCTGAGTCTGTGTGAGAAACCCTTCGTTCTACCATAAACAACATTTTAGTTGTTTCTTTTCCAGTATAGCTTGAGTCTTAAGGAAAACTTTTTTTCTCTGTAATATACTGGAAGCATACTCAATGAGTTATTGTCTTATAAATATATTGCTTTAAAATATTTAAGAGGGAGGGTTCTCTTTTCCTTCCATTTTTCTAGCATTTGCTAGTGGGAAAGTGTTAGATTTGTTGTTGATTTTACTTTGCAGAGGTGATTTCTTTCTTTTTTATTTGTAACATGCTCATTACATGAGCATGAGAGGTGCCTTATGGATTTACAGGATAAGTAAACTTGAGGAGTGATACTGTGCAAATTTCTCTTCTTCATTTCCACCTCTCCATGTTCACATTGCACGGGATTGATTTCCAAAAGACAAGATAAATACGGAAAACTGACAGCTGAAAGCACCATACACTGGGAACTTGTGTCCTGATTACACTGTGGAGAAAGTGATGTTTGCTTTATTCTGATTTATGAACAGGGCAATGACTGGCCAGGTGCTGGGCTAGCATCAACTATTTATTTTCCTACATAAAGAGTGATGAAAGGCATCAGAAAGCAGAAGGAGCAAAATTTTTTTTTTTTTTTTGGTATACCTCAGCTAAGTGTATCACAGTGCTATTGGCAAGTGGCAATCTGTCTTTGCTGTTTTGAAGAACATGTTAACCTTTCTGGAGACCACATCTCACTGTAGGGTTTTGGCCTGAAATTTCTCTTTCCTAATCAAAATCCTCACCCACAGTGCCTGTTCAGTCAGGGGTGAACAAAAGACCTAAATACCAAGATCAAGCAAGCTCGTGCTGTTTCTCACCTTGTGAGATTTCAAAGCATTTCAGACACCAGGGCTGAATTCAGCATCACCACAACTTGAGCTGTGCATTGGACAAAAACCTCTCATCACTGCTGAAATAAACACAGTACAAAGTCAGGTCCAGAATGTTCCACAGGCAAAACCACTCACAGAATTCAAGGTCTGAATAAAACACCTCAGTATCAAAGAGGCAGGAAATGGGAGAAAAAATAGCTCCTGTGCAAGTGTTTAAAATCATACCTTAATGTACAAGTAAAAAAGGAGGCAAATAATTCTCATTAGCGTCAGTTGAGTGTGACTAGATGACACTGTTAATGGTGCTTTTGGGTTATTTTGTGACATAGTTTATATACATGTTTATGTACTTTATACTTTCTTGTATGTGTGTATGCAAAATCCATGTATGTGAGGACTGACATGTGGGGAAAATTACTTCAGCATTGTATTAATTAATAGCTAATCATCATAGCTAATCATCTCAAGCTGGCAACATTGTGATACCATTCAGAGCACTATGAGCAATCCTTTTCCTCCACCATCTTTATTTTATAACCTAGACCAAAATGTTTTGAAAACTATGAGAAGCTATATTATATAGCTCTTCCTTGGCTGCCTGGTGGGCTTTCTTTGTATAACAAAGAAAGTGTAAGGAAATACTTATTAATTTTAGATTTGTTTTGTTTTTAAGGTAAAACACATTAATTACAAGCATAAGGGATTCATCACACAGGAGCTGGTAATTGCTTCTCAGTGTCTGATGTTATTTTTCATGTGCATAAGAAAGTTGGAGGAGTTTTGGCTGATATGGAAAATAATAGTACAGTGGTTTTAAATTGCAAAAGGCATTAGGTATTTTTCCCGTAACTATGCATTTTCTTTGCCACTGTGATGAAAATGTTTACAAGCCAAAATTAAGCCTTGTACTAAGTGTCCTGATTTTTCAGAGATACTTAACAAATTCCCTCTTCTAACCATGTTTAACAACCATTACAGATAAAAATATCCAAAAATCTTGGAAATATGACCCCTTAATCCATCCTTAGTTTGTTTAGGTGTAGCACAAATTACTAAAAAATCTACTGAAGTTTTTGGAAGTATTGGATTCTTACTTCTAAAATCAAACTATCTGCTTGGATATCTGTCTGTGTTGCATCTCATGGGCTGTATTTCTAAGCTGATGAAATTTCATTTTTCAGTCATTACTGTGACTATAAGCAAGGCTTTGAAGCTTCTTTAGAAGCTATAAACAAGGCTTAAAGAAGCATTCTATGAACATATAGCATATGCACAATACCTGCCTCTAAAGGCTCAGTCTTGCAAAAAGAATTGAATATATTGAATAACGTAGGAAAATAAAGCAAGGAAATGTAGCAATAGAAGCAAGTGGATTTGCATTAGCTAAGGGTCACAGCTAGGGAAAGCAGTTTCCTTTAAAAAATTAAAATTAATGTTAATTTTAACAGCATTGCTGTTTGCTCTGTCTCCTAGGTTATGCATTTCTTTGTATTGCTGATAAGACATTTTTTTTTGTGGGAAAAAAAGCAAAGTATGAATGTTCTTACCTAATTGTTTTTTAAGTACGTTTATACACATAGGGAACATGGAAATCTCAGCTCATGGTGTCTTCCTGCCTTTTCTTTACTCAGAAAAGAACTTCAATCCATGGCATGTAATTATACTTTTCTTCTCTATTGTTTTTGTATTATTCTAGAGCTCTAAGAATGTTTGAATTGTATCTTTCACAGTGGATGATCTCTTATGCTCCATCCATTTGGTGAATTAAACATTATGATTACTATTAACCTTCATTACAGGTTTCAATGCTTTTTAAGGAGGTGGTGCATTTTTCACCAATTTTTATAGCATTGATTACAGAAATTACAACATAAAATATTTGCTACATTTGCTCATTGCTTTTATGGCAGAAGTTAATATTTGCTTTCTGATTCTCTTATGGGTTAATGAGGTATGGTAAAAAAGTTTCATTTCAGTACAAAGAATGAAAAAGGAAAGATCTTGGCCGCTTTCTCAGTTGTGGTGCATTGGATTCCCAGAGTGCACATGGGCAGGATTTGAGAATAAATTTTGTCTAGTGTTGTGTCCTTACAAAGCACTTTTTTTGTCAGCTGTATGTGTTCACAGAAAATGGGCAGTAAATGCCAGGAAATACAAATTTAGAGCTGAATATGTGGCTCTTCAGCATCAGAGCCTGATCAAGCCTGATTTTTTTAGCTCAGTCATTAGTACCAGCCAGAACAATCTCTTGAGACCTGATAAAATTGGTTTGCATATCAGTGACTACATTAAGTACAAGGCTGAGGAAGGCCAAGGTGAATCAGAACATGCAAGCTTAATTTTCCTTTGTTTCAAATGTGCCCATGCAGTGTGGAGGCAGTAAGTCATTATTTCACTGATTGTGTGTTAGTATAAAGCTCACATTACGCTGGGCCCTGTCCTGGTTTTGTCATCTTTTAGAGCATTTAAAATCACGCTGCTTGGAAGTCTTTGTGCAATCCACAGAGCTAACAAGGCGTGAGGCAGAGCACTGTGGAAGATGTTAGGAATAGCAAATGACTTGGAAAGCTGAAACTCTTTCTAGAACAGGCCTGTCTGCACATGTCTTGGGCAGACTTCCTTCTCTCTTGACAAACTGCAGGTGCTGAGTAGCTTGGAAGATTCACGTTGTTATTTTGCTAAAAGACAAAGTACTTCCTAATGTGGGAAGGGAGTGTGAGGGGGCTGAATGTAGTAATGGATGAAGCAAGAGCTTGCCAGCGCTCAGAGGAGACAAGGGGAGGACCAAAGGCTGGATGTGAGAGGGAAGAGGAATGGTCAGAGCACCTCAAGGGCACCATATTGAGGGTGCCAGGGAGCTCAGCACTGATGCAGTGAGGTGAGGGGCAGGGTCAGGAGCTGCATGCCCACAAACTGACATGAAGTAATGCACATTTAAACATAAGTAAGGTTGGTATTTGTCCTTCCATGGTGCAGACTTAGGCTGTCCTTCATTTTCTGCAATTGGCATTGTAAAAATAGTGTAGGACCTGGTACCACCCATCATGGGTGTTGGGGTGACTGGAATGCACTGCTGAGGTCCCGTCAGCCTCAGGTGCTGAGGGGCAGCTTGGGGCTTGATGTCCAGCCCTGCTGCTCCTCAAAGACAGGAATGGAATTAGTCCCCCATTGCTGCTGGGTGACTGAAGCTTCACCACTCCTTTCTTAGCTTTGTCACCTCAAAATCAGTCCATGCTTTGTTGTGTCCACCCCTAAGGACAGCCCGAGGCATGCTGCTCCAGGCTCCTGGAGGAAAAACAGCATCTCATAAAAGTAAAACATCTCCAGACAAGAACATCACTTCTGTATACATAAAAAGCATTCAAGATTTTAAAGTCAGGTATCTGTGGATCATCCTTGGCCCTACATAGATGCTTTTTAAGCTTATAAATTCCTTTTCTCTATTGGTAAAATAATACGTTGATACTAACTATACTGGACTGTATACCTGCCATGGGTCCAGACCTTACCGTGAGATTTTCAAATCAAGGCACTTGTATAGAAAATCTATTTTCAGTCATTTATAAAGGCTTCTAAATTTTTATTGGTTCTAGTCTTTTTCCTTCTCAAATCACTGTATGGCCTCACCAATGGTAGCTGAAGTACAAACTCAGTCTTGCAAGTGATAGCTTCCATAAAATTTTGCTAAATTCCTTTTCATAAATTGGTGCTCCTGCAGTGTGCAGCAAAAACCAGGGAGTATAAGTGTGATAGGAAAGTTTTATTAGCCTTTCTTTAGGATGATCTGCACTATGCAATTACAGCTTTCATGTGCATAATTAATAAATTCAGCCCAAATCCACTGCAAAAATGCCACGCCACCTTCCATGTGTTTGATGTACTGTATATATTTTTGTGTGATAAGTGTACATATCATGGGGTGTAATTACAGTGAACATCTGTGAGTATATGTACGCTGCTTTTCTTCATGATCATAACAGAAAAATTGAGGTAATTGATGATGATTTTTTAAAAAAAAATTAGTTATCCCAGCTTCTAATCCCATGATCGCTTTACACAAGGACAAAGCAAGGGTGTTTTCCCCGAGCACGTATAACAGTGATTCCCACTACCAAACTACAGTTATCTGAGCATAAAAGGAAAAGCCTTAATAACACAGCAAATTTACACCCTTATCTGTGCTTGACAAAATTCTAGCCATAATTTGATTTGACCATATACACAATATATGTTTTTATTTAAGTAATAATGACTGAGGAATAGAACATTTCCTGAAAATTAATGGCTGGATGAAAAATTTTATAGCCCAGATTCAGCCAAGGGCCATTAATCCCAACTGGTCAATTCTCCATGAAATGCCTTATGTCAGGGGTCATTTGCTACATTCCCATTCTTCCCACCCACCAATAAAGGAGTAAAATTAAGTGTTACTTTCCTCCTATGGCATCGCTGAGTCTTGAAGCAGCCACTGGAAGCCCCTGCTAGAAAGTGTTGCAGTTGCTGCCTGGAGATGAAGGTTTCATAGTGGATGAGTGATGGAGAACGTTTCAAGTACGGTCTTTCACTGTGTATTACTTTACATTTTTAAGTGAATAAAGCTCTTCAGGTTGCTTCTTGGAGCTGACAAGGGGATGAAACGACTGCTGTGTTTCCCTTGCTACTAGAAAAGCTGTAGCATTAGGAAGGTGGGGGGAATTTGCACTCCGCATAGATCATAAATCTGTCTCATCTACGACGGCTGCCATCCTTCTAGGATATTATGTTTATTCTGCTGTATTTAGTGACCAGTGTTAAGTACTTGCTACTCTGGTTTATTCTCCCTGAATATTTCATTCATTGTTGGTAAAAATTGATATATTTATTGGCTACATGATACTGTTTCAAACTGGAGGGCTGAGGTACATGTAGTGACTATTGAAGAGAATTAATGAGAAAACAGAAAAATAATTGCAACAAGCTTTCAAGAAAAGTATTGCTAAATATTCAGGGTTAAAAAAAAAATCCTTGCATTTTTTACATTCTTCAGAATCAGGTAAAAACACTACATTTCCTTTTGCAAATCAGAATGAAAATCACTTCCGTATATCATTATATGTGGCAAATCTGTCACCAGGATCTGTCACCCAGCACTTTCCCTCTCTTGCTAGCAAACACGTACACCTTTACTGAGGAAATAAGCTCTAATGACAAGGAATGACAGCTCAGGGGCGGAGGGACAGATGACAACAAAAAGCCCAGCACCTCTTGGGCTGAACTGGTGCACCTATACCTTCAATCATAGCTCTGGCAGCCTTTCACTGTCCTTCCCAGTGTATACTGGGGCAAATTCACCTGCCCACTGGGGGCTTTTGTCACTGCTTTTCAGGAACAGGGAAGAAAAGGAGCCAGTCAGAGTCCATTCAGCCTGATCAACCTTTGGAGATGTACACTTTAAGTTATAACTACTTATCTGCTTTGTTATTAGATGGTTCCTTAGACAGCTTCTAGTCTTGGAAGCTATAGATTGAATTTTAATTTCAGCCTGCTGCCTCGTTGGCAAGAGGGGTAAGAGAACTGAGCTTTCACTCTTCCACTCATGAAATGGAACAACAAGCCTTTCCATTGTTAAAATTTTGACTTAAGAAAGGCATTGCAAACACAAAACTGAACTTATGTAATTATTCCATTTAAGTACTACAGTTCAGTTGGTTGACTTGGAATGGTCAGTCAGTGCATCTGTATAGAGGGAGGATGTAAAAAGTTCAATTTCAAGTGAAAATAGATTTTCAAGATCTCTCAAACCTTTTAAGTACATGAAAGAAATAATGCATCTAGGTGTCTTGTGGCTTTCCCTGTAAGACTGCTTTAGGGATCATGGTTTCAGAATATTGGATGATGGAAAGGATAATGTGAGCTAAGTTGAGCCAAAACATGTTTGACTCTGTTTCTTTGTGCAAAGGGACTTGGATAATTTGAAACTTCTTCCATATCCCTTATGCAATATATTGTTTGTAGCACTAATTTGAAAAGAACAACCAAATAAAAGTGGATTTAATTCCACTGTATTTTTATTAAGATGAATAATTTTTTCAAGTGTTTTGTTGTGCAAGCTGTGACTGGAGCCTCGGTCTTGCAAATAGTTTCACACAAGTTGTCCCATTGTGCAGTAGGCTACTCACATGCATGGTTTTGCCTGTGGATGCTGGCATTTGCAGGATCACAGCCATTTTTGCTAAAATTATTCTTCATCTTTAAAGTAAATCACTTCTAATGAAATTACATGAGCTTGATAGCAACACCAGCACCCAGACTGGATTTGCAATCTGTTTTTTTAATTATGGAATTTAATTATTTTTCTTCTAATATTTACTATTGAATTTAATATTTATTTTGTTTTTATCACTTCAACATCCTAAATTTCAGGGATTCACTAGAATGTGTCACATCATTATAACCCTTATTATGAATTATTCACAGTAATTACTGAGTTGATGCAAACTTCATTGTGAAATTTAAAGTACCAGAAAATCTGGTGGTGATACTGTTTTACTCTTTGGATGTTCTTAAAATAAGTCAGAGTCAACAGATTGCAAAAATATGCAATTACAAAGTTATTAAAATGCAGATTTTTGGCAGGAAGCCACTGTAGTCCCCTGTGTTCACAGCTGCCTATTTACAGCAAAACCTCCCTGAGCAGGCTGTGGTGGCTTCTTTGAGCGATTACAGCTGATTGGGTCAGGGCAGTGGCCTCTCTCAGCACCAGGTCAGTAACTTTTTACCTCCTGGGTCATAAGCTTCACTGGGAATTAGTTTTTTAGGCCATCATCTTTTGTTCCTGTCACGCTGACGGTAAGCCCGGAGTGCCTCTCCTGAGACTGTGTATGTACTGTACCTATGTCTACACAGATGGTTCCTCAGATTAGAGTGTAGACCATTCAGCAGCATAAATTTTGAATTACACTTTTGAGGTCAGTGTAACATGCATTTTCCCCAGTCAGAACTGCCTTTAATCATTGCTGCCTTCACAGTTCTCTGGGAGTAGGGCATACTGGAATATTAACAAAGTGGCAGATGCTTTGCTTTAATGAAGAAATAAGCACTGTCATTTTGCCTTCATCCTATCCCCCATAATGTCACTGGATGCCCCAGTGGTTTTTTCTTTCTCTCTGCACAGTGACTTGGGAACAAAAATTATGACCTACTTCGTGTAAAAAAAAACTTTCAGAGTTGATGCTCAAAGGGTCGTGTGCAGACACTCAACACCACTGCTGCCAGCCAAAAACTGCTTTGCCTATGGTTTAGCATCCAGGTAGGACTGATATGTGGTGGCTCTTCCTCAGTGTCTATTTTTGCAAGGTGCTTGCAATATGGACTTCTGTCCTTCATTTGTGCAGCTTCTCCCAAGCAGCAAAGTTCTTTTCCTTCCAGGAAATTATGAGACTGGTACAAGCCATGAAAAGGAGGGGGAAGGTTCTGCAAAATAAGGTGTGCAGCATCTAAATGGCAAGAAGCAGCAAGAGTGAGCAAGTCATCCCTGCTGTGAAACTGGAGTGATGTTCCCAGAGTGTGGAGAGGCAGAAGTTGGCATTGTGTGTGATAAAGTACAATGAAAGCACCTCCCCTTCTAAAGCTCCAGCTGTCTCATGATGTTGGGGGCTTGCTGGCTGTGTGTAGCAGATGTCATTAATGTCAATGAGGGTCTCTCACAGGACAAGTGATATTTAGGGGTTCAAGACTGAAATAGAGCAGGACCATTAGAGAATATATTAGAAATGGTTGGTATTATACAGTGCCATTATATATGGGCCCACCTGGTAATACTGTAACTTACTCCTCATAGAAATACCTTTCTTCTCTCTCAATAAAGTCCAGTCTGCACTGTCCCAAAAAATTCAAAATGTGTCCACCCTTTTCATAGATTTTCCTAGCTGATAATGCAGAGCCTAAAACTTTCAAGACATTAAGTCATCATTTAAAAGCTGTGTGTGTCCTAGGAAACTGGTATGGGCAATAACAGAAAATCTTACATTGCTATCTTAGAAGGAGGAAGATGCAGTGAAAGTCCTAACCGGACCCTTTAACCTCCGCATTGCCAGTGCATTCTGTGTTATACAGGAGGAGGTGTTTTGAGGTTACCCTGAGCAGACAGAAGTACATCAGAAGAGCTTCATTTTGAGACTCCCTGGAGGTGCAGGCATACCGGCGGAACTGCAGATGCCAACCAGTGGTGTCATTAAACCACTGAATTGTGCTTCCCTGTGCAGGGGTCCCTGAGCCATCCTGGGAAGCAGGTTGGATGCCAGCATTCCATGCAGCAGCTTGGGACTGCACAGCCCCACAGGCAGTTCAGCTGAGTAGGAGTGGTGAAGCCCAATGTGCTTTTCTTCCACCCTGGTGGACCATCTCCTTGGCTGCAGAATGAAATGGTGAGAGAAGGAATCCAGCAGGGATCCTCCAAGGATACAGGACTGTACCCTCAGGAGCAAAGGCACAACACTCTTGCTCTTGGTCATTTGGTACGAGCATGGTGCAATTAACACCGAGGTCATGGTCTCAATCCCCATATGGGCCATTCAGTTAAGAGCTGGACTTGTTTGATCCATCTGAGGCCCTTCCAACTCACACTGTTCTGTGATTTGAACGAAGGACACTCCACTGATTTCTGTTTGGATGGAGAAGTGTGCCCCTAAACACAGTGGTGGGCATTTCCTATGCTGCTGGTAATCACAATTTTCACACATGGGAAGAATGCTATAAAAATCAAGACTGGCAAAGGTGCTGAAGAACATGAGGCCACTTCCCTTCATAATTTACTCCCAGGCACTTTCCTGTATGTTTTTCCTCATCCAGTTCTAAATGTCCTGAAACAAAAGAACATTAAATGTGGGGCTCAAGGTCTGGTACCATGCAGATACTCATCCAGAGAGATTGAGGAAGAAGGTAGAGAAAGTCTTTTCTATATGCTGTAACTTAGAGACTTTTCTCCACAGGAGAAAAGACAAAGGGTCAGAGTGGTTTTCCAGAAGAGAGTAGATTTTGATTCCCAGAGAAAACAAAAAAGAACTGCAAATCAGGTAGGGTATGGGATTTGAGGAGCCCTTGGGCAGGTGGGTGATGGTGCTGGAACCTGCAAAATATATTGTGATCAGGGAGAGAGGAGGAGCAGTGCCTGCATGGGTCTTACAGCGCAGGGCGCTTGAGGAGATAAAAAGTGTGACTGATGATGCTAAACATCCTGTGCTCCTTCTGCATCAGTGTTGGTTGGTGCAGAGTAAGCAGCAGCTTTGGCCATTAGATATATTTTAGGATTAAACCAAAAAGAAAGGAGGCAAACTTGCTTAGTATTCAGCAGTCCCCTGTCTGGGTGCTCTTCCCCATCTTCTCTTGAAGTAATCTATTACCACATCTCAAGAGAAAAATGACCCCAATCTAAAGATTAATAGAGCAGTGTGCGGACGTTTCCAGTGATGTGTATGAAACTCAATTTTTTTTTGTCGCTGTATGCACTGAGGTGTCCTTTATCAGCAAATCTCTAGATCTTAAAAAGTAGGCTGATTATTGGAGAGGGCAGCAGACAATTTAGGGCACATGGTGTTTTCTTATGACAGGAGCTTTGCTGTGAAGTACAGTAATTTATGTTGATAAATTGCGGCCATCAGAATGTCTTGAACACGTCTTAGAATGAATTTCTAAGCATACATCTCTTGTTTTAGTAGTGGATGTCTAGAAAAGGGGTATTTGTTTGAGAGACTGGGGAAAAGATAACTCTTGCTTGTACTATTTCTTGAAAAGTAGTGAGGGACTTTCATGTGTTCCTAAAATTGGCTCATTGTCACTAGGGTCAAATCAACCCAATTTTGGTTTAATGTGACAAGTTAAGAAACTTTCCTCCTCTGTAACCAAGTTGCAACAAAAATGAATGAGCCCATATAGTGTCAAGACAGTAGTTTTTGAACACTAGATCTTTCTTAGCAAAGGTGTGTGTGTTTTGGAGTTCTGTGTGCATACCAAAATGTAAAGCTTTTTAAATCAAGAATTAAAAGCACTGGGGGGTCCATGTGTTATTGTGAGAGGTTGTAAATTTCTCTGTCCTATTTCCATCATGTTATTTGGTCAGAAGTTTTAAAGGGAATTCTTTGGACTTCAATTCAGTACAGCACAGGCTGGGTACTGAAGTTTCTATGATAACAGCGTGTCGTGGACTTAGCTTAAGCACATGATTTAGTTCCTCTCTGAATTGTAGCCTGCAGAAATGAACAGTGAACTAGACTGAGTAGATGAGGCCCAAATTAGGTACGAATTTACCCTAAAGATGAGTGTGCATGTGTCTTGGAGTTGCAGTTGTCCCTGGACATGGTAGTGAATGTACTCAACTGGCCTGAAGAGTTGTACTATTTGAACCCAGTATCCCTAAGGAATGATTGAGAGACCTACCAGGTGTCTCAATCAGGAAATATATTCAAAGTTTGACCTGTCATGACCCATCTTGACTTGCAGATCTTTTGCAGAGATGACCCTGGATTATAGAGGTTTGAGTTCTAGGATTTTCAGAGGGATAGATGCTGAAATTAGTCCCCTTAGCAATTAAGAGGTTTTGAGGGGGTGTTTTGGTGTTTTAGCGCATTATGATTGCACGCAGAACTTGTTAAAATACTGATAATAATGCTACATCAAATTGAGTGTGCTGTGGCATATGGTCTGATATTAGTAACTGTAGAAGATTGGGATTTAAACAAAACAACAACAACAACAACAACAACAACAAAAAACAAACAAAAAAAACCCACCCAAACCATTTGTTTTTGTTCTGGAAGAAAAGGTTTCTGTATTGACAGACAACTACTGTGCATGTAATTTTCTAACCTTATCTCCTATGACTTTATTGTACTGAGCTGCTTGCATATATGCAGCAGGAGGAAAACTACAGCATAACCTGTTTACTAATGATGGCAGTTCCCTTAGGCTGACTGCAAGCATGGCATATTCTTATGAGACACTTGTAAAACTTTCCAAATAGCAGCAATGAGTAGTGATTTCTAGCATGCCTTCTGGAGCTCTGGAAAAGGGTCTTTTTACTCATAACTAAGAAAAAGAGCCAGTTGGGATTTGTTCAAATAAGCTCTTTCTTCTTTGATATATATTGCTGTCTCCAGTTTTGCCACAAGTGTCTTCAAGTTTTTATAATTTCTGCCGCTCCCTTTTTCTTTTCCCCCATGATTTCAGCTTTCCATGCAAGTGGTCCAGAACCTAACAGTCTGCTGAAGATAAACTAAGATGGGACATCTCTTGGGCGTGTATCATCTCCTAAACCAAAAAAGTGAGAGACTCCACATTTTGAGTTCATTTTTCTAGTGGAAGGAAGTTTCTCTGAGTGTTAACTTGTGTTTCAAAACAGGAAAAGGCTGATTGAATCAATTACAGCTTTTTCTTCTGTTTTCAGACCCGAACTCCAAAAGCACAAAAGCATCAGTGCACTTTTGCCTCGTACATTGCAATGTAATTGCATCATTCACTAAAAATTACAACTGACTCCACAGTGTAAGGGAGAAGGAAATGAGAAGCTGGCAGGCAAGTTCTGACTCACCTTAAATGTATACATGAGGAGCACAGTGTATCAATGAAGTGCAGATCGGACTAGGCCCTGGGGTTTATATTCACATTACATAGCCTGTTCACAAATGTGAAGGGGGAGTACGCTGTCAGACTCCTACACTTATTAATTATTTTCTATTTAGGGAAGATTAAGTTTTGAAGAAAAACATCCAGTAATCACCAGGGTACTATTTATATATACCATCATAAACTTGTGTCAACTTAACTGACTTTAATAATGATTATTATTATAAAACCCAGCAACTCTTTATCGCCCCCACTGTACACATGCAGTGGTAATGAGGAATTTTCTTTTTTCCTTCTCCCTTCTGTTTCTTCACACAATACCCAACTTAATTTCCTCTCCTCTTCTCCCCTAGCTGTCAATCATTGTCACATTACTTTGCATCATATGCATCAAGAAGAACAGCTTTTTCCATCAAGTAAGCCAATTCTAAAGCTGTCTTCCCAGAGGCTACACAGATTGTGCAAGCTGGAGGAGCTCAGGAAAGAGTAAACCGGACAATAACAAAGGCTCCCAGAGCTGCCTCTGCCTGCCAATCTCTCATGCAAGCATTCGCACGGTGCTCTATATAGGCCATGCCTCCAGGGCCAGAATTGTGTGTGAGCTCTGCCAGCAGATCTCCTGTCCACACCATTAATCACAGCAGGGAGCGGGGAAATGGCTCATTATGCTGCATCAATGATATTGTCCATTCTGTGTTCTACAAATTACAGTGTTGCAGTCAGCATCCCCTGACTTCTGAAGTCCATGTTTCAAGACAGGGAGCAAAACTTCTAACAGGAGCGTTTATCTGTGAGCAACAGAGGTTAAGCAGCAAGCTGCATTTAGTGAGTTTAGACAGCTACAGCAAGGCAAGCTTTCCAAGGCATGTTTTTTCTACTGTTAAATCTTTGGTAGTTTTCCTTCCCTCTCCCAAAATGATAGATTTGAGGAACTTCTCTATTCTGAAGCATTGTTTTCAAACCTCTCAGTCCATTTCCAGTATAGTTTTTGTGTGAGACTTTTTTAAGTCATCCTTCATGTATTCTGGCCTTCCTTAAAGGTCCTGTGCTTTGCTGGAGAAAGCTATGGCTATTTATGGGTACCCTTTCAGAGAAGCAGAGATTAACCTCCCTGGCTGACGATGATATTAGAAGTTGTATAACTACATTTTTGCTCTTAGCTTTTAAAAGTGACACTTTATTGGTCTCTTTTATGCTTATGTACCTGTAAATGAGACCTTCAAAATCTGTATCATCCAGGTTCCACTCTTGCATAGGACAGGACAAACCTCATGCCATGTCCTGACCTCAGTGCTGCAAGGCTCATCAATATCAGTTCTGTACGGACCTTGCAGGGTTCTCCAGTTCTTCCTGGAAATGTTGGTGCTTAGCTTGGTGTTTTCTAAATACACCCTCCAGTAAGCTCTAAGCTGTTACCAGATTTCCTTCCTGGCTGATCTTGGACATCATTGCAAAGTGCTTCCCTTGGTCTCGTGAAGGCTGCCTTGTGGTGGGCATGCATGTGATAGTATTTTGATGGTCTTGAAACAAGCCTGCCTGTTTCTGGAAGTGCAGTGCTGCCTATTCTGTAGCAGACACGCCTTTTGATAGGTGGCCACGCCTTAAATTGCAAAGTAGATGTATCTGTTCAGAGATCACCAAGCTTCATGTTGGGTTCAAAGCTTGCACAAGACATCATGTTTAGAATAGTGCAGTGAAGAAGTGCTATTTTTTTTATCCTTTTCAATACTTCTAAGGAAGATGTCAGTTTAGGAGGAATTTAAGCTGCTAGCATTGTTTCTAGAACTGACAGAAATTTTTAATAGTAATTAAAAGTTTGATTTTCCTCTGAGATAATTTTGCTTTCAGTAAAATTTTCCATATCTGCAGAATACAAAAAATTATTTCACATCTAGTGATTTTAAACAATCAGTGAAATAGTTTGTGTCAATGAAATTCTGCTAGGTATCATATTTTTTGTGAAGTGACTGCAAAACAAAAACAAAACAAAACAAAAAAGTGTGGAAAATATTGAGTACAACAAATGCCCAGGATGGGAAAAGCAACATCAAGTAAGATACAATCATATTTCATAGAATCATAGAACAGTTTGGTTTGGAAGAGACCTTAAAGTTCATCTAGTTTCAACCCCACTGCTATGGGCAGGGACACCTCCCACTAGACCAGGTTGCTCAAAGCCCCATCCAACCTGGCCTCGAACTTTTCCAGGGATTGGGCATCCACAGCTTCTCTGGGCAACCTGTTCCAGTGCCTCACCACTTCGATTTTGAGTTCAAAATATCATTCAGAAAGGTAGCTTTCTTTGCTGTTGATAGGAATACTTCTCCTACAGTACCCCTCAGACACTGATAATTAGTGAGGAATTACAAAGGTTTGAAGATGACAGTAATTTCAGGTAAGGAACATTCCAGGCAAGGAACATTCCAGGCTAAAGGCAAATTTACATAATGGAAGCTCCCTGTAGCTTAAAAAATAGGCTGTTTGAGGACGTATTTCCTTTCTTGGCAATTGCAGCCATCACGTTCTTTTAACACCAAGTGCTGTTGGCAGCAGACAAGCTGTAGTGTAGTTGGTGTAGTCTTTTATTTTACATGTGACTGTTGGATTTGTAGTTCCTTTTCCTTCCCCCTTCTTGCAGTGTGTTAGGGTAGTTTATTGGTAGGTTAAAAGCCAATGTCAAGTCCTCTGTACAGTAAAACTGAGAGCCTGCTGACATGCATCACTGTGCCATGGCATGACTGTTGCAATCCATCTTGACCAGTGTGTTTGAAAGTTGAGCTACATATAATCAATTGCACTCCTAAAACTTTAATGGCGTTGACTGCACCATGTAGCACTACATTAATTTAGCAGTGCATTCGGCCTCTGCGTTTTAGGTCCAAGGGCTTACACCACCTGGCCTGGGCAGTGCCTGACACACTGCTGTGTAATTAATGCAGAAGCCTTTCCTTCCTCTCATCCCAGGCAGAAAGCTTGCTACAGCCCTGCTGAGGCACTGCTCCCTAGAGAAGAAGCAGCCAAAGAAAAGATCCCCCAAGTCACTGAATCCTTGCAGGGGGCCTGGAAGTGCATGGCATGTTTTCTGAATGTAAGGGATGAGTAGCTGAGCCAGTTTGCAGAGGGGAGAAGAGGGTGGGGGGCAGGGCTAAAAAGGCTTTTCAGGTCAGGAGGAGGAAGCACGCCAATACAAGGAGCACTGTTCATATTGGAAATCATTACTGGAAATCAATCAGATTTTTCGAGAGTGCACAACCAGCTAACAGATTCTCAGTAGCGAGTTTTCCACTTGAATGAAGTTTTTGACAGTCAATGAGACTTAGGACTTGCCTCTAATGACCAATCTCTTTTTTCATTTTGGGGACAAACATTATATAGGAGCTGTTTGTATTCAGCAAGATCGATAACAAATCTTAACCTTGCATCTCCAAAAAAACAACTGTAAAAGCAAACAGCCAGGAACATTAAATGAGCCGTATGCAATGACTTACTGATTCATATACATGGCAGATACCACTCCCGTGGCCTTCCTGAAGCAAAGGGCTCTAATGCTGTGTGAAGTGGAAGAAGTGGGTGATACTAGCTAAGATAGGCTGTGCTGTGTCATAAGTGACATTTTTGTTGGATTTTTTTTTTTTTTTCCAAAAAGCTGGCTTTAAAGCTTAGAAAGAAGGAAGACTGAAAGATGCAATGGGCAGCACTGTTTCAAGAGCAATCCTTTATTTTTTGGAGGACATGGAGAGCCATGTAATCCAATTGAGTGCCTCTGAATTATAAACAGTGTTGCTTGCAGTCTCCTGTTGAATCTCATGTTCTGTCTCAAGGGTTGCAACACATAAACTGTGCTGGACTCCGGTGAGCGAGTTTGGAGGAGCCATAGTTCCATGAATGTCAACAAATGTAAGTTTAAGATGCAAGTTTGTAGATAAATGGAATAGAATTAATAAGCAGCAGTAATGGCTTTATAATTGAAATCTTATAGACATTACAGGTACATAGGGTGTTAGTAATCACATTAATTATTTGTTAACAGAAAGACAAAGTAATAAAATTAAAAATCAAAAACTTAGTTGTTCACATGCAGATCTAGGGGGACATTTTGTAACAGAAATAATTGCTTTTGCTTCATCCTCAGGGTGATGCTTATCTGAGTCTAATGGTTTTTTCTTAAGAAAGCAGAGCAAAATAAAATTCTAAGTAATGCACAGCAATAGTAGGGGTGAAAATAACCACATTTTAGAACCTCTTACTGCATCCCACCCCAACACCGTGAAAGGAAGCAGTGCTGCTAGGAAAGGTAAAGATAAATGGAATTACTTTTCTATCAGAAGTATAATAGTCTTCATTAGTTAGTTATGTGTGCCTAGAATAGATCAGCTGTCAGGGAGAGCAAGTAGATGAACATGTACCTTGTGAGCTGTCAGGAGCAGATCAGTGTAGGTTTTTTAAATAATAATTACCCCCTTCCAGAGAAATGTTTTAGACAAAAGCACAGCTGCTTTATTAATGGTGCCTTTTGTGCATTAGGATGAATATTCCAGTTTGTTCTCTTCATTTTTTGTGTAAATGTAATACCATATTTACATAAAACTCTGTCAGGAAATGGTGCCATTCGCTGTTAAAGCTTGCATAATAAAATTGTTTGTCAGGGATTTAATTTGATTGAAGTTTGTTATTTGTGCTGGCAGCTCAGAGGGGCTGCAGTTTGCTTTCAAGCCTGGAGATGCCCTTGCCCTCTGCAAGCCATAATGCAAACAGCTGTCCTGGGATTTGGTGTGGCAGGACACTTACCTTTTTTTGTGCCCTGCACCTGATTGCTCAGTGGTGAAGGCAGCTATTTGCTTCCTTGTGGTCAGAGGAGCTCTTTGAGCACCAGATTCACCATTCTGGCACAGTTTAATTGTCTGTCTGGTCTGGCAGCTTGATTGTGGTCTTGGAGCAAGTAACTTGTGGTGATCAAGAAAGTGTGGGGCTCCTGGGGGCCACACAGGTGTCTGAATGCAGCAGCTGTACACCAGGTCAGTTCTTGTGGGGTCTGGACTTAGCAGGGGAAGGGTTTAAATATGCAATATGTTGAACCCTTCTGTGGTGGGTTGACCCTGGCTGGATGCCAGGTGCCCACTAAAGCTTCTCTATCACTCCCATCCACAACTGGATAGGGGAGAGAAAATATAGTGAAAGGTTCATGAATTGAGATAAGGACCAGGAGATAACACTCACTGATTACCATCATGGGCAAAACAGGCTAAACTTCGGGATATTAGTCTATTACTAAAAAAATCAGAGCAGGATATTGAGAAGTAAAATAAATCTTAGAAACACTGTTCCCCCCCACCCCTCCCTCCTTCTCGGGCTCTACCTCATCCCCACCTGTGGCACAGGGAGACAGGGAATGCTGGTTATGGTCAGTTCATCACAAGTTGTTTCTGCCAATGCTCAGGTAGAGGAGTCCTTCCCCTGCTCCAGCTGGGGTCCTTCCCACAGGAGACAATCCTCTATGAACTTCTCCAATGAGAGTCCATCCCACAGGCTACAGTTCTTCACAAACTGCCCTAGTGTGGGTCCCTGTCCACAGGGTGTAGTCCTTGAAGGACACACTGCTCCAGCGTGGGCCCCCCACAGGGTCACAAGTCCCATCAAAAAACCTGCTCCAGCATGACCTCCACTCTCCATGGGTCCACAGATCCCTGCCAGGAGCTTGTTCCACCATGGGCTTCCCCCAGGTTCACAGCCTCTTTTGCTTGTCTACCTGCTCCAGCGTGGGACTCATCCATGGGCTGCAGGTGGATCTCTGTGTACCCACGGTCCTCCATGGGCTGTGGGGGCACAGCTGCCTCACCATAGTCTGCACCACGGCCTGCAGAGGAATCTCAGCTCCAGTGCCTGGAGCACCTCCTCCCCCTCCTTCTCCGCTGACCCTGGTGTCTGCAGAGTTGTTCCTCACACATGTTCTCATTCCTCTCTGTTATATCTGCACAGTAAAGTTTTTTTACCTTTCTAAAATCTGTTATCACAGGGATGGTACCATCATTTCTGGTTGGCTCAAACTTGGCCAGCGGTGGATTCATCCTGCAGCCGGCTGGCATTGGCTGTGCCGGATGTGGAGGAAGTTTACAGCAGCTTCTCACAGAGAACTCACCCCTGTAGCCCCCCTGCTACCAAAACCTGGCCATGCAAACCCAATACACGCTCCCAGCATTCAGAAGATCTACTTTGATGTTTGCTATTGTAACTTTGCACGTTGGAGTTAAGGACTGAGCCTTTACAGAGCTTTGTCAAATCATATTTAATTTAATTTTGGCACCGAAGCCCAGTGATAGAGCAACGTGTGCTCCAGAACAGGATTCTGGATATGGTGCTGAGCTCGTGCTGGCAGCAGCAATAAGAAGACAGCCTGCTTAAATTTGTTTTTCAGGGATGGCTAGGAACTGGCTTTAGATCAACTCCCTTAGGATAATCATATCCCCATCACAAAAAGCAGAGAAGTGCTAAATTCTTGGGAGACTTGTTGTTGGGGACTCTTCCTACACAGTGGTAGGTGATATAAGTAGTTGGCCAAGACTGTTGTGAAATATTTATGGCATTGCTGCTGTTCTCCTCCATGGAGCGGGTGAATGAGATCCCCATTTCACCCAAGCTGTGTAGGTATTTACTGAGCAAATATCCATATACTAATATTTCACCTACAGGCCCAGTTTGATTGATAAAGAAATAATCATTGTGTTTGCACATTTTTGCAAACAATGGGAACAATGGTATGCATACAGAAGCTGAAAAACTTGTATTATGAATGTGTTTTAAAATCCTCTTTTACTGCTTCTTCTTGCAAATATATTAATCTGAATGTGACAGGATTTATGAGGAGTCCAAAGAATAGAAGAGAAAAATAATTAACATTCTGCTCTGGTTAACTAATATCATACTTTAAAACCTGTTAAAGGATATATAGGGGTTTGTGAGAGGGGCTTTTTTAATTTTTGTGTGAAGTGGTGGAAAATTACTGTAGCTAGAGGTGAATTGTTGATCTTGGTCAGTCCTGGATCTGGTTGTGTTGAAAAGCTTTCTGGTGCTAAGTTGTTTGAAGCCTGAGTACCTGGATGTAGTCACCTAGCCCTGAAGTTTGGGTGAGGAAAAGATTCCCCCTCCTTCCTCTTCCTATCTCTCTTCCCTGTCTCCAGGAGCCTAATCATGAGGAATATAGGGGGAATTTCACTCCTTTCTGCAGCACTGTCTGTGGTCAATTGCTAGGATCATTTGGATACCTGTCTCTAACAAATTCCGTAGATTTCACCTCTAGATGCATCATATCAACTTGACAGTGTAGCAGCTTTCAAAATAGCAAGTATTTTTAGGTTCTTTGCTGTCATGTCAAACCAGAGCTTCAGACCTAAATGCTGTGACAGAACACCATTGTTTTTAGCTAATCTCAGGTTTCAGTGTTGCACCAGATTGCCATCCTCAGCTTTGTGTGACTAAGTAATGCCTCTAAAGCATGACAGCGTAATAGGATGATGTGTGCTATGAGGTGTCTTATGGACGAGTTAGCAGTAAGACAATTCATTAGCTGATGCATCTCAGTATTACTCTTGCCCTTTTTCTCACGAGAATAGTGTTCTTTATCTCACAACATGAAGTAGAGACAGACCAAAATAGCAACAAGTTATTTTGTCTAGCTTATATGCAAAATCTTTACAATAGTGAGTGTCAAACTGAAGCTACATTTTATTTCTGCAGCTGTTTCTTCAGTGCTCTAACACTATTATTAATAGCACCTGTCACCTGTACAGCACCTCAGAGTTGTAAGTAGTTTGAGAAACATTATACAAACTTACTGGAAAGCATCAAAAATTAAGTAAACACCCTACTTCTCACTGGCTACACTCAGTTCTTAAAATTACTTCATAAGCCTGGCTTTGCCTTTAGCTTAGTGAAAGAGTCGCCCAGACAGCTATTTCCCTGACTTTATGTTTCTGGTAGATCACTCCCATTACAACTTTATCACATCTAGACCAGAAAGGTACTACTGAAAACAGTCTGTAGAGTTTCCTTGTCCAACTTTCCAGGCCACTTTAATTAAGATGCTAAAGTGATTTTGAACAAACACAGAAGCACATTGTGTTGGTAGTGCTAAAATGCTGCTGTAGAAACTCCTCACAGTTAATGATTCTTGTTGATTTTGCTGAAGCAGTAGTAGCAGCAGGGACCTTAGTGTAGAAAGCAGTCTTTCTTAGTGTCATTTTTATCAGCTTATCATTTTAAATTGCCACCAAGCAGGGGATGTGACAGGAAGACTTCGAGTTATTCTTACAGTATCACCATGATTACAAAGCTGGAAAAAATATGTGGAAAAAAATGCATGCTGGAAATAAATTTGAAAATTTCTGACATTCATTTGCATTTCTGAAGGTTCTCTCAACATGGGTGGTTTCTAGCCAGGGTAGAACACACAGTTCTGTTAATGTTTTTTTTTCTCTTTTTAAATGAAGTTGTGAAGCTTTGACAGCCTTTAAGCTTTGTTGTCACCTCCTAAATCCACCCTGGCCAAGCAGCCTGTGCTGCAGAGCCCTGGCCAAGAATCTTTGCCAGCACCTGAACCAGTGGAAAAGCCACCTGGCCCTGCCTGCTGGGCCCCCTTCCTCCCATATCCTCTCAATGCTTTCGTAAGTCTGCTTGTATGAATGCATTGAGATTATAAAACCATTGTTCTGTGCCACAAAACCAGGTACCCAAAGTTACAACAGTTATAAAAAATGCCCAGTGCAATTTCTGCTTATTCAAAACTCCCCTTGGCTCTGAGGGAACCTGTGCAGTACCAGGCTAGTCAGCCCCTCCCAGCAGACTCAGCAAGCCTTTATGGTACTTCTCCTGTATCGGTGTTGAAAATAGTTCATGTTTTATTGTAAATTACTGTTATTTGCAACTTCCAGTTTTGCAGTTCCCACTGCACAGAGATCAAGCACCTAATTTTTCCTTTGTATCCATCAGTGTAAATCAAGGTTAACTCCAGTGAAGTCGGTCTAACCACAAGTGTAAACCTAGGAGGAATGAAAGGAAAATCAGTCTACAAACTACTTGGGCTTTTTATTTTTAAACAGCAAAATTAATGCTGCTATTCTGCAGACACAGGGTGACCTGCAAAGTGCTAGCTCATGCATTACTAATGTATCTCCATTTAAATGCAGATTTTTGCTCCTAACACAGAACTTCAGGGAAATCCTCTCCAGATAAACTGTAATAGGATACCAAATGGCGATTCAATATTTCACTTTAGCTTGTGTTTCAGCTTATTGATCTTAATTTTCTATCATTTTGATGCAGCATTTGCCTAAGGGGAAGAGAATTACATCCACTATAATATGGCTTTTAATTAATAATTAATATTCCACACATCCATGGCAGCAGTGGGAATCTGCTTGTATTCCTTTCCTGATTTCTATTTTCAGTGGTGGAAACCAGCAAGGTGTGACTTAACATGTTTCAGGAAGTAATTGAGACACAGTTGAGAAAAGGAAGCATGGCATAAGTATCACAGTGTCTGTGTGGGACATGTTTAACATGATAGTGTTTTGTCCTCAGTCATTTGTGGTAACAGTAGGGAGAAGACCCTGACAAAGTTTGGTTTTGCCATATATGACAAGTTTAGGATGTGGTTTTCCTCTGTACATGCCTCCCTCAAGCACTGCTTAAGTGCAGCTTACAAGATGTACATGAAACCTTGATTGATTTGTATTTTTTTAGATACATAAGCTCTCTTCTCAGGACTGAACTTTAAGTTACAATGGAACATAGAAATGTTTTTAAGTCTACTAGATCATGAATACAGTCATTAAGAGGAATTACCTGATGTTGAGAGTGTTTTTGCAGCACCTAACATGATGACATCCAATCTTGTTACAACAAGGCCACGCTATTTCTGTTTCCAGGCTGAAAGCTGGCAGCACAAGGATTGCAAGCAAGGCTTAGGTCTCACTTTCAGTACCATCTACTCAAAAATAACTCCCTACAGTGGTAGAAGTATTAGTATGATGAGATTTTAAAATAAATTTTTAGGTTTGGGGTTTTTGATTATTTATATGACTTAATTACCTATAGGGTGCATTTTGTTAACATTTCCAAATGTTGTTCTTGAAACCATAAGATTCATGAATTTTCAAAATTTTACCTCCAAGATTAACATTTTCCACATGGCATCCTAGGATTTGTATTTTTTTTTTTTTTAATTTTCAGAATAAGAGCAATAAAATAGTGGAAATTGCCAGTCTTCGGGTCACTGAGACCTCTTCTGTGATAGAATTTGGTCAGCAAAACAGATGTCTAAGAAGTAATGATCTTTGTGATTATGCTCCCTTTGGGAAGCTCACATACATCCCCTCAGTTTTCTTCTCTTAAATTTTGTCCAACATTCTCAAACCCTGGCAGATTGAAACACCATCTAAACAAAACAAAAACTGCTAGAAAAACATTCTTCCACTACCCCATCAAAATCAGTCCTCTCCCTGCCCACGTTGAGGTCTGAATTAGTGGTATGCTACAATCCATCAGACATAAATTTGTTACTGATAAGAACATAGGGCACACCATAAAAAACCGTCTCATGATCGATTTTGTTGGGTGGGGACTGGGGAGGGGAGAAGTTGGTGGGGGTTGTTTTCTCCCCCACCAACAATGCAGGAACAGCATTTGCTTTTAGTATTGAAGTCCTTGCTGACTTTATAGATGGAGAGTAATGAGAAAATAGTACAGCTACAATGGAGGAGCTGGGTATTTTTCTCATCAACAGTCCATTATCAGTAAACACAGTTTGACTGGAACCAAAGCACTAAACAAAACTTCTAATGCTGGGGGGTATTTCAATGAATCACTTACGGGTTTATCCAAATCAACTCTTTAAAGTTCTCACAAAAAACAAGAGACTACTATCGGTCAAAATGAACACTTTCAGTGATCCAAAATAAGATTCTTTTAATTAGAAAATTATAAAATTTCCAGAGTTTTTGAGATTTAGATTTTTTTTAAAATCACAATGTGGCATCCTTTATTAAAATTGGATTTCATACCCAATTATAGCAAAACTATAAATAGTAAATATTAGAAAATAAAAAGGTGGTTTTCTTTAGAATGTGTTTCTTGAAAAGTAATCTCAATAGTGAAAATAGGTGTTGTAATAGGTTTTTTTTTCCCAAGACATAAGTTCTTGCTAGGACTTAAGAAATAAGACTGAAATTCATTTTAGAAAAAGGGATTGGATCAGGTATGAACTGATGAAACTTCCCACTTCTTTGACCTTGTAAACTTCCATCAGAATGCAGGACACAGCAGGAAGTTTGCCTAGCAGCAGTAGGTATGCACATCTTCTTATTTCCTTTACTGGCTCAAACCTAGTTTTTCACATTAATTACTGTTCATTTATTGAATGGAAAACATGCATTTTTAATTATGATAGGTGAAATGTTGGCTGGTTGTGAAACCAAGTGCTTGGAATTGGTCCATTTGAGCCATGTGAATCAGCAGTACTGTTTTATAGTTTTTGCATTTTTTTCATTTCAGCATTTCAAACTGTGATCCTTGCGCAGCAGAAAACCTGATAGAGAAAGATTAAAGGCTCCATCTAGTGGGCAAGAATTTTCTATTGAAAGAGGGGAAAAAGGCTCTCATTTTCACTTCATTTTATGCGCTATGAAATACGGCTTCAGATTTTGTTTCATTAAGCTGCCATGTTGTTGTTAATTTTTGCCTTCTGCAGGCCCATTATTTTATATGCAAAGCTGTGAAACATTAAGTATTACTCTGAGTCTTGAGCAAGAAGCAATAAATGATACTAAATGAGTGGGTTTATACAGCAGTTCATCACCAAAGTTCTTCCTCCCCACCCCCTTCAAGTTTCAATATATAGTAACCAAAAGAAGGTAATTTGTGCATGAACAAATGTTTTTCCTACAGAAAACTGACTGGAAACATTCATAACTTGACCACAGCACTTAACACAATATTTGGGGGTATTTTTCCACAGGGAACTCTACCCCCGTGTTACCTCAGCATTAAATGACTTGTTTACCTGTAAACGATGAAATCTGTGTTTTCTGGCAAAACATAGCCCCTGTGGCCTCTGCTCTGTCTTCCAAAGGCAAACACCAAGACTCATTCTTCCTGGCATTTGTCTAGGAGCCTCCTGCCTGGTACTGTTGTGTGTCCAAAAGCATCCTGACAGAATCTAGCACCTTTATTTTAGATACACAACTGATCCAGAACAGTAGTACCTTTTTTTTTTCTTTTCTCTTTGCTGAATTTCTGCACTGCATTGCCGTTATGCTCCCAGCTCCTGAACTGCACATGGAGGACCCTTCCATTTGCAGCAGTGAAACTTGGGTGTTACTCTCTCATTCCAACAAATTCAGCTAGCAGCTGAAACCTCCTCTTCAGTTCACTTCAAGTTAGTAACAAGCATAGGACCAGGAATAAGTAGCAGCAAGCACAGATTTGGCAGAGGAGACACTGAGCTACCTGTCCTTTTGTCTGTCTGTCCTTCCTTTTAAAGCCATAGGGCCTGGCAAGATCAGTTCCTCCTGTGCAGCTTCCAGCAAGGGGTAGACAGGGTAAGATGCATTACAGTAATGCACTACACTCAAGTTCACTATCGCCAGCGTTCATATCCAACACTAGAAAATGTGTCTCCTGTGCAAATCACAAAATAGAGCTTACCAAGTTGTTCTGCACTCCTTTTGATCACAGGGAGATCTCCCTTTCAAGTGGGTCACTTAACAGCAAATCCAGAGCATTTTTACTGTGGTATTTATGCATGATTTGGCAATTCTGAGAGGTCACACAGACTTGCTGATCTTCCTGAACAATTCTCCCCAGCTCCAGCTCTACTTGTATCCTCCATGGAAATGTTTTTCTGAGGTGCCAGCGAGTAAGAGCTGTCATTTGGCTCGTTTTACAGGCTAAAGCAAAGGATAGTATTAGAGTTCTTACTCTGAACCTTTCTATGAGCAAGGACTAACACAGACCTGAGTAGTTCCAGAGTGTCTTTGAGGAAGTTGGTATGTTTGCAACATGCAAACGATGCTACCTCAAAAAGCAAAGAAATGAAAGGGGAAACTTAAAATTGCATGTTTTGGTATTTGTTAAGAGTAATGTACATAAACACCTACCTCACTAGGCATGCAACAGAAGAAAAGATGCAAGTCCCTTATTTGAAGTTGTTAAATAGTATCACTTTTAACTGTTGGCCTTTGCTCTAGAACTGTTCATGTTTTAGAAATTATAGGCTTGTTGCTGAGCTAAAGCAAATCCGAAGTTTGGAACTACAGTAAGATACTCTTTGTTTTACTTTAAATACCTTTTCTAGCACTAGAACTTGAACTCATCCTAATGAAATACAAATTTCCAGATGTGAAACTCTGAGGACTATCTGACAAACGGCTTTTGTAATAATCTACTGTAAATTCAAAATGTTAATTTGGGGATTAATTTATTGCCTCTACAGGTCATTGAAAAATTTCATACAAGCCTTCTGACTAGATTATGTTTATCTGGGTTAGATTTATTCAGCTACTTTTTTGTTCTTTGTCGGAGCAGTGGTCTTTTGAAACAAATGCACTCACATGGCAGAGAACCACTCAATCTCTTCCTTATTTTTCACAGCTAACCAGGTGCTGAAGTTTGGAACACTCGTCAGTACTTCCAACACCTATGACAACTCCGGGATTGTGACCATCGAGACAGACAAACCTTTGCTGTGGACAATGGCTATCAAGAGATAAGATCAGCTACAGCTGCCTTTTCTGATCTCACACAACTCAAATTATTACAAAATTTCACTGAATTAAGACAGCAAAGCTGTTGCAAGATATAAGCAGGCACTGATTTTCTGTATTAAATGGAAAACAAGTCTGAAATAAAAGTCACTTGAGATTGAATCAACATTACTTGCAGTAATAGAGTACTTCATTCTGGTAAGTCACGCTACTTAATCAGAAGATACATGAGCAGCCACTTGGTACAACCACAAACAGAAATGAATGTAAAAAAACTGCTGCTGCTGCTTATCTGGTTAGTTCAGGCTACTTTTACAAAGTATTTTATTCCAATAGTGAACTATTTTTTTCCCGTCTTGCCAAAAGGAAATACAGTACCCAGCTGCATATACTATAACTGTATTACAAGGTGATAGCACTAAGATTAGTTAATCTTATTTTTCTGTCCTGGTTTGTAACATATGTAGGTGCTGGTGAAGACTTCTCAGGAAGAATAATAATTGAACTTTTCTACTTAGGAAGCAAGTTATTGTACTGAAGAAGCTCCAGTTTTGCTTTAATATCGGTATCAGATTTCCCAGTATGAAGTGCTTTTAAAGTCTGTAATAGAAGTACCATTGTACCTTCTGCAAATACCAAATGCTTACAGTAAGATTTTTGGAGTGAATTAAATGTCTTAATCTCAATGTGAGGAGGAAGAGCATTGCATCTACCAGAGTTTTTGCAGGCTTAGTTCTTAAAATCAAAATATGCAATCATTTAAAATAATGGAAACTTCCAGGTCAACATGCAGAGGTCTTTATAACTCTATGTACAGAACAGGATCCAAAATGGGTGTATATCCTATCCAAAGGGATGAGCAAGTTGTGGATTTGCTGAAGGACTGCTTAGTGTGTCTGACAACTAAATTATCCTCAAATGGTGTATCTCAGTTATCAGTTATGTTTGGGTTTTTTAATTATGCCATCAGAATAAGGACTGGCAGTGCAACTTCTTTATTTGATGGAGTTTTTTTCCTGTCAACTACATACTATAACCTAGCAGGACTTCCAAATGCAGAACGGAATTAGTGATAATTATGGTGATTCCAGAAATTAGTGACAAGAATTCCCATACACTTTTACATCACCACTTGAAAGGGTGCAGAAATGCTGTTTTCTTGCTGTCTGCTTTTGCTGGAATGGTGCTGTTCCAAAGCTTAATTTACTGCTTTTTAAACAGCTCCTGAACAGAGGTCATACAGCCATCCCCCTTGGAAGCTTTCACTATTTGACTGGGCAAAACCTTAAACAACCTCATTAGAATGCAACACTGACCCAGCTCTGAGCAGGACATTGGACTAGAGACCTTCCAAGCTCCATTCCCACCTGAATGATTCTACTATGGTTAAAAGAAGTACCAAAACAAGTAAAACACATGACTACTCTTACCAAAAAAGAAAGCCTGTAGACAGGTATGATCACATACACTTTAAAAGAGAAATACGATGACAAGAATGTTTGAAAACCCAAACTGAGCTTGTTTAATATCAAACAAATTAAAGCTGTGAAATCATTGCTGCAGGTGTCACAACTGTCTTCTTCTTCATGATGAATATTCAGCCACCTCTGTTGAGAGAACAAAGTAATCAGTTTCAACTAATGAAGTGTGACCAAGTGATTCCACCTGAAGTTTAACTTATCCTCCCACCATTGCCTTGTTAGGACAACCATTACAGCTTATCTCCCATTTTCAAACACTCCGTGCCTCAATGACCACTCTTACATGTATAAGCCAGTCACACATCATGGACACAGAATGGTCTTCAACCTCTTATAGTGCTAGAAAGGATCACATCAGGTCTGGAGAATATGAGGAGTTTTAATTGGTAGTGTTAATATGTCAGTACCATGGTGCCAGTCAACTTGGAAGTTCAAGTTTTTCATGATGTAACATTCATTCCAAAAGGGATTTTACAGGATGCAGTTACACATAAAACAAAGTTTCAAACATATCTAGCACTCAGTAAATGAAACAAGACCAACTTTGTTCTGAGCCCTGTCATCCTACAGCACACCCACTCAGTTTTCTTTACCTTACCATCCACCCATTTACTTTGGATACCCAAATTATAAACAGGAAACAGTAGGAATATATAAGATCCAAATATGGTAAATGTTCTATGGTCAAACATACACTGAGGAACTGGAAATCAGAATATCTGACGTTCAGTTTTGAAGCAGAATACCCAGAAAAAACCTTAAGAACTATGGATCTAATACTTTGCAGCATGCTGAATTAACAACCTATTTGTTCATAAAGTCCTTTGAATCAAGCAATACTTGACATATTACACTAACATGTGAAATGCACAGACACCACAGCAACATGGGTCCTGTAGGGCTCACTAATGTCCTCTGTTTAAAACTGAACAGGTTAAAATTTAGTGAAATCGAAGGTCATATTCACTTACACAATTATATTGTTGATTGGGATATGGATCAATTTGACAAAGAAACCAATAAATCCCATTATCGCAAAGCCTATTGCTGTTGCCATGGCAATCTTCTGGAACTCTGCAAAAAACAACAAAAAAATTTTGTCAGGAAGTTTCATTTACTCCATACAGACATGCACTGCAGTGACCAAAGGAGAGCTCTCTCTTTAGAGAACCATGGTAACATTGGAAACACTTGAAAACCTGCACTGATGC
Organism: Pachycephala philippinensis; assembly: GCA_013397055.1. Lineage (NCBI taxonomy): Eukaryota > Metazoa > Chordata > Aves > Passeriformes > Pachycephala > Pachycephala philippinensis. Next base: position 466,618 of record VWZT01002066.1, read on the forward strand.
TGAGAAACAAATCTACTTTTTCAGAAGACAGATCAGATTTTCAGAGAGAAGACGCAGATTTCCACAAAGAAAGGCCAATCACAATCTTTTTTAAATAAGCAGAATCAGAAATACCCCCAATGACAATTCATGGAACATTTATCCCATTATCTTTCCTTTATATCCCTACAAGCCCTGAAAGTAATCCCTAATGCAGCATCAAAACCAGAAAATCTGCATTTATGTCTGTCACAGGAGGACAGCATCGTAAGTCTCCACAAAAATCGAGTACTTGGGATATTTTCAATTATTTTAGGACAGCAACCATGAATTTGACTAAGAAGGTCAACAGCCCCTCAGAAACCTGCCAGTCTGACAAGGAATGAAGTTCCTTATGGATCTCAAAAGTTGCCAGCACACTGAAGTCACAGACCTGTCACGCTGAGCATGTGAATAAAGCACTCTATCATTAAGGAGGACCAGTTGCATTCTGGTTATAGTTACAGCTTCTCTCCAGGGCCTCTCTAGTCCAAAACCTCTTCTTCCATACTCCCAGCAACGAAATTGTTCCTGTCCCAATCAGGCAATGACTGACAGCTGTGGAGCACTGAATTTCAGCTAGTTAACCTCTCTCCTAAGGTGAGTTTTAGTACCACTCACACGCCTACATACGTACCAGAAAAGAACAGGTTCAAGTTTATTACAGCCAGAACCATAAACCCATTGACATTTAAACAACTAAAGCTCAAGTTTAAATCTCATATTGGCAACTGAGAAACATCCACAGCAAATGAATCAACAGAAGTGACGTGTGCGAAGACACGTGCTAAGATACAGGATGAAGTAAGGATTGTGTTCTGGTTTATTGTGTGCTTTACCTTTCCTGTCAGGCTTGGTGCATCTCTTAACAAGTCGTATGGAGTCTTTTACAAACTGACGGCTGGGTTCCACAAACTGCATTACCTGATCCATGATTGCCTGCAAAGACAAACACATTTAGCATTGATGGTTCCACATATAAATTGAAAAACATAATTTTTTAATTACAGAAGTAGCAGTTACATACAAAATTTGTTAAAGGCTTAAGATAACTTAAAGTGTCATATCCCAACCTAAGGTATTTCCACTTTGCAGGAAATGAAGCCCCTGTATTAGTAAATAAATGTGAGGGCCTATTTCTGATTGTAAAAGAAAAGAGTATGGAAAACTATGGCTTTCAGCACAGAAGAGGAAAACAACAGCTCCATCACAGTTTGGCTTTCAGCTTATGTCCTACACCGTGTTTCTGAGAACATCACCAAAGGCGTCTAAATAGACAAAAGTCGCCGGTTTCAGGAGACCCCCCGCCAAAAGCTGCCGGGGGCTGGTGAGCGCGGAGGGAATGCTGTGGCCGAGCCTTATTCTCACACCAGGCGTGTGCCAGCATGGCCACCACACGCAGGACACCCACTGGAGGGATTTGCTCCCATTAATCCACACGGATCCCCTGGTACGAGGCTCCCGGTACGGTGCCGGCCCCTCCCGCGTCCCCAGCGGCTCCCTTCCCCTCGCTGTGGCCGAGCCCCCGTGGCCCCTCAGTCCCCGCCATGCCCCATCCCTAGCCCCGAGCGCTGCCCAGCCCCGCTCCCAGCCCCATCCCTGATCCCCGTGTCCCAGAGCCGGGGGACACCTAGGCCCCCCGAGCCGCCCTCCCTCACCGCCGGCCGAGGGACACGTCGCACTGAGCGGCGGCGGGCCTGACGTCACGGCGGCGGGCGGGGCGCGTTTTGAGGGGAAAATGAAGCTCTTGGGGGGCGGGGTTGCACTTGGGTTTTTTCTCGCTTCCGGGGCCTGCCGCTCGTCCCGCCTCGCTTCCGCACAGCGCTGAGGGCGGCCCCGCCCCCGCCCCTGTGGCGCCTCTGCCCGCCCTGACAGCGCGTGTGCTCTCCGGGCCCTTGGAGCCTTGGGATCCAAGAGGCTCCCAGCGGGAAATAAAGGGAAGAAGGTGCCGCTATTCTCCCAGGCGAACAGCGACAGGACGAGAGGGCGTAGTCTCAAGCTGCTCTAGGAGAGGTTTAGGTTGGGCATTAGGAGGAATTTCCTCACAGAAAGGGTGATTAGATATTGGGATGGACTGCCCAGGGAGCTGGTGGAGTCACTGTGCCTGGAGGTGTTTAGGGAAAGACTGGATGTGGCACTCAGTGCCAGGGTCTAGTTGGCAACGTGGTGTTAGGTCATAGGTTGAACTCAGTGATCTCAGAGGTCTTTTCCCACCTAATTGATTCTCTGAATATGCCTGTAAAAAATGCAGTTCGATGAAGGGATGGCAAAAAAAAAAAAACAAACCTAAAAACCAAAATCCAACCAACCAAAAAAAAACCCATGTCAAACTTGTTCAGGCTGTGATTGCCCATGAGCCAGAGACCTATTGGTTTGCAGGAATGCTGGAGCCATTGCAAACTAAGGGAGTTCATCACTTTTGAAAACACTGGATTTTTTTTATTTTTTTTTTGTGTAGGGAAGTGTGCAGTGCTCAAAGGTGGTAAAGCTCTGTACATTTCAGTGCCACAGGTGTTGTGTAGGACACTTCCTTGCATGAGGGGGAAAAGAGACTGTCACTGCTTAAAGAGAACACTTCCTTGCTGCTTCATCTTGTAGCAGGTAAAGGAAGAACAAAGACATAATGGATGTAATTTTTTTATCCTTACTTTGCTTTTGATGTTAATGATTTTGGTCTAGAGCTCTGTTCCTAGTTGACTCCATCTTTGAGTTTATATTGAGTATGCAAAGCTTATTATTTATTCATCAGACTGTGGCCTCTGCAGCCAGTTTGGCAAATGCTTTGCTGATCTCAACTCCCTGTTGCATTTAAATGTGCACAAAGTATTTTCTGGGCTTAAATTTTTGCTGACAGCCTTCATTACGGGTAAAGTACCATCACATCACAGTAGGGAGTTGTTGGTCATTCCACGGGTTTTTTGGCAGCCGCCTTCTTTGTCTCTGCCCACAGGGCAGGTCCCTCAGTACTACTGATGTCTTACAGAGGCTTTGGAGGGTTATTGGCTTGAGGTTCTCTACAAGTTTTCTCCAAAAGTCCACCTTTGGATTGGATTTTGCTTTGAATGAAAATTCATGCAGCACTGTTTCTCAGATGGGGCCATAATTGTGGTGGCCAGATTCTGCTGGACCTCTTCCATTGGCATACCAGCACAGAAAGATTAGTGTCAGTCAGGCCTCCCACAGCAGATATGTGTGTAATTTGTCTCTTGTTTTTGAGGCCAGTCTGCAAGGATGGAAGGAAGAGAGTAAGATCCCTAAGGAAAGCAGCAAAGGGCCTGATAGCCATAGTGCACAGTGTGTGATGGGGCAGAGTAGGTTGCTGAACCTTAGAATGAGAATCCAAATGTAAAGGCACTTTGCTGGGCTTTGTCTTAGTTGTTTTTTTTCCCTTCAGTATCACAGATGAATGCCAGAGACTTTACCAACTGTGCTGCATGAGGAGCCTTGCTGTGAACCAGCCCCGGAGTGGATGTAACCAAAAGGCACTGATTGGAAAAAAAATTTAACCTGAAAAAAGAAGGCACATGTATGAAACAATTCATAACAGAGACTTCTGGTTGGATTAGATTTTTATTTTAAAAAGCATTTCTGAAATAAAGCTTTGTTCCCTCAAAAATCTCTATTTTAAGTTGTTTTTCCTGGGGAGAAATGTTCTGGAGAAACATAGCACATCTTGTCTGGCTTAACAATGTGTCTTTGTCATGAGTTTGTACTCTTGAGTTCTCTAGGGTGGGGTAGAAGGTATCAATTGTCCTGTCTCAGCTTCCTTCACTCTGCCATGATGAGCTCTCCTCTTTGCCTGCCAGATCGCAAGTTTGGACTTCAGCAGCTTAGGAGAGAGGCAGAGTCCTGATTTGTGCACAGAAAGCATTTGGTGTTCTCCTCACAGTATTTTCCAGCATTTATGGGTTTTTTAGTGTCCTTGAACTAAAACGTTGCTACTTATACTTGGTCTTCATTGCAAATACGTTACTGTTCTGTATATATGTACAAAAAGCCATCTGCACTTGCAGAAGGCAGGGAAAGGTTTTACGTCTCCTGGGCATGTGTATTTTTTTTTCATTGAAAGCTAGACTGCTACTAGGGTGTTTTGTTTCTACTTCTTTATGGTTCTTGCAAGGTTGAGGAAGAAAGTGGTGTGCTTGCACAGGTGAATTTTTACGGCAGTTTTTCAAGTCTGCTTTTGTGGCAGCTTCTAAGCAGTATAGAACCATTCCCTCAACAGTAAAAAAGACCATTGTTATCCTATATACTAGTGTGCTAGTGCTGAATTGCTTCTGAATATTGCATAAACTGGAGCCACATGGGGCGGGGGGAAGGTTTTCATCCTCTGTATGCTCCAAGGATGAGAGAGTTCTTTTGATGACAGTTTTACTTTGCATATTTGCACATTTTGGTTAGTAGTTTGTTTCTTGTCCTTTGGAGGACATGAAAGATAAATATCTGCTTTTAAGTATTGACACGTTAGACTGTTGTATGACATCCCTCCCCCTGGATCTGGACACTTATGCATGGAGAGTGAGATCAGCCTCCTCTTCTGCCTCTCCCATTCCATGCTGCCTGTCTGCCACAGCACAGATCGCACTGCAGCCTGCAGAACATGGTGGGATGGCAGGAGTCAGAGAGCTCCCAGCAGCTGTGGCAAACATAATTTTGGGGTCAGCTGAGAGGAGAAAAGACACAGTCTTCAGTATGAGAGGCAGCTCAGCCTCTGTATGGTGGGATGGCACGTGTGTGATCCCCAGGTGGTGTGGGAAGGACAGACCAGCAGCTCCAAGCTTCCCTGTTCCCCTGAGGGGTATAACCCCATTTTCCCTACCCTGACTCTGCTCCAGCCCCAGGCAAAGAGGAAGAGCAAAGTGGCAGGTCCTGCTCAGGCTCCCCTCAGTACTACTGATGTCGAGCAGCAGCTCGATGGCAGGGACAGGGCTCCACTCTCTGCATCCCAGAGTGGAGAGACCTGGCAGTTTGGTTTTCTTGTTTGAAGGATTACTCCCCACATGCTAGAAGAAAGTACTTGTACGGGTCTTGGCCGGTTTCCTGTGGCTGCACAAAATGTGATACTTTGGGATATGAAGCCTTGCTGAGCTACCTCCTTCCCATCCCAACCCATCCCATGATGGCCAGCAGGAACTGAGCTGCTCCACTGTAGGAAGAGCCAGAGGGATGAGTGGGTGGGCAGGAGGCACAGCCAATGCTGTGCCCAGGATCTCTTAAGCCTGCCTTGTGGCAGGCCATGAGGTGTTCGAACTGGAGGAGGCAAGGCAAAATATTGGATTCTTCTCCAGGGGGATTTTTGGGAGGGATGGACTGTTTAAGCAAGAGCAGTATTTGGGGACAATCTGACTTTCCTTCATGAATTTAAGGGGCAAATGGTTATCCAGAGAGACAGCAAAAGCAAAGAAAAAGACTAAGAAAACTGGGAAGGTGGCCACTTGTGGACTCATGGATGCAAGGAAGTGGGCATCTGAGTATGTTCTGGGTCAGAAAGCAGCAGAGAACAAAGACCACACAGCAGCAGAGATTCACAGCCCAAACAAGGGAATAATGCAGAGAAGGAAGAGAAAGAAAGGAGGTGGTGTGGGAAGGGTTAAGGGACATCCGTGTTGAACAGTGCTGCAGGTAGCTGTCTTCTCAGATTTTCAAAGGGAGCAGCAGAGTAGCCCCATTGATTGAAGTCATGGTAATGCTCCATTGCTTGACAGTCAGTGTTGTTGGATGACTAAATAACTATAAAGTTCAGTCTTCAGAAATTGCTAAGATATATGGGACCTTTTATTTTTTAATTCTACATTATCATAAATGTGTTTGATTAATTTATATCTTGAAAAACCATTGGAATATCTATGTGTTTCTGACATTTAAAAATTAATTTTAGCTTTTCATTCCCCTAAACAATCCAGAGACTCTGTTTGGATTTGATAAGCACATCTGCATGATTTATGATAGGAAGAAAGATTATTTCCCTTTTCAGTATCTGTACAGATGCAGGGGAAGTACATAAATGGAGAATTAACGTTAGGAAGGAAATGATAGCTCAGATTTGGGGGTCAGAAGGAAATGATGGCGTGCTTGTGGTCTGTGTCTTGGGGTTTAGCCTCAATAATTATAGAAATGCCACTAGATCAGACTTTAATGCTGTGGTTGTGAAAGGGAATGTCTCTAGTCTGAAGCAGTCAACAAGCCCCATCTTTTGATTTGTGCTGCTTAATATTCAATGGAGATGAAATATGGGGATGAGGGAGAAGTGCTGTTAAAATAGATTTTTACTAGTGTTGGATTTATTGTCTGTAATTTTAAAGATGACCTTTTTAAAAAAGCCTGTGTTCAATTTTTTTTGAAAGAGAGCACTTTGGAGATTTGTGTCTCTATAATGACAGACAAAACAGGAGAGAAACAAGGACAGTGTACTAAAATGGCATTGCTAAATGATACTTCAGACTGAAGAAATGTCTGAGGATAAGGTTTCTACATAGCAAAAGAAATATGGGGAAGTTAACAGAGGAATAATAATTCCTTCACCAGCTGTGCAGGTCAGAGAGGTAAAGAAAAATCAAATGCTTACTCATTTCTCTGATGCAGTGCTTGTAATAGTTTGTTTTGTCTTGCTCTGATGAATAGCAGCTGGTGATACTGGCCTTGTCCCTAACTTTGTAATTTCCACATGAAGATTTTTGTGTATATTAACAAATAAATCACTGAATCCTTCTTTAAGAAAATGCTAGCAGTAGTTGTGGAAATACTAATTAGCACTTCAGATTAGAAAAAAAGGGGGGGGGGGTAAATTAAAATTGGAAATATTCTTAACCTTAAGATGACTTTTTTTTCTCCAGAGGACAAAAATTTGATTAAAAATTAAGTGATAGTTTTCATTTTATAGCAAGAATATTTTATGTCAGTAGAAACATTTTTCATTTTCTCTGTGTGTTCAGACATTTAAAAATGGCTTTCAGAAGTTTCAGAGTGGATGCATGTATTATACACAAGACTCAATCATACAGTGGATACAGAAGCAGCAGCAAAATCTGCAAGCAGAGTGTACTGAACGTGTGTTGTGTCTGCTTCAAGCGAAGATGACAGAGCAACCAATGTGCTTGGTAACCATGAACAAGTAGCTCATGCCTGCATGGCTGCAGTGTCAGAATGTTGATTTAAAGTCCCCCTTTCATGATGAATTCTTGTTTTACTTTGTTTTGGCAAATCTGCACTTAGTTCGTGAAGCATGGCTCATGCTCTTTTTTGGGACATGGAGTAAACTAAACCTTTGCCTTCTGTGATGTTCCAATATACCTTCTACTCCATTTGTGGCTCAGGATGTCTGTTCCATCCCATGTAATGGGATCATGACCTATGACTGGGGTTGGCTCAGCTGGACCCCAGTTCCACTGTCATTATATGCATTTTAGTACAAAAGCTGTTTCATTACTTTTTGTGCCCACAGAGGTCCCGGATCCCAGCTGGCTAGGAGTGTGGGCCAGAATGCCATTTTTTTTATTGAGAGGTAAAAGGTGTTTCTTCAGCTTTTTCCTGCTGTAAAACTCTAAAAATTTGAGAGAAGGTGAGAGACACTGTTTTATAAGGGTGAGAACCATTTGATAGGTAGGGAAAATGAGCAGCTGAAAGGATGGAGCTGGGCACGCAGAAAAAACCTTCCTACTGCTGAAATGCAAAATAACTTTTGCCCCTAGTTTTTTTAACTTTTTTTTTCCCAGCTTATCTATATAGAGTTGGTTGCCTGCTTGTCTTTTTTTCCTACCTTCAGATTAAATAGGACATTTCCCTTTGGCTCAGGTTAAGCTTTTGTGATACTGTTGAGGTCTCCTGAATTTTGCCAAGTGTCTGTGCTAAAGCAGACATGTCACTGATTTGTACAGGAGCTGTGCGCTTCAGGCACGCTGGCAGCATGTGCTTTCTCAAAGGGCGCCTCGGAAGCATACTCTAAATATGTAATAACTTGAGCATAAAATAATCCAGAGGAGTTTGGGTATGTCAGAACTAAAAATCAGCTTTGGAAGGTTTTACAGGGATGGGAGTCATTCTTGAACTTCAAAAACCTAAAATTGCAAAATATTTGGTTTTTGGGGTTTTTTTAATACTCTTTTGAAGATATTTTTAAATGCCTCCCCTTTCCTCCTTTCTGCCCTCACAAATCTTTACTCTCTCTATTAGAAACTTAAATGGATCTGGCACTTTTCACTACTCCAGTCTTGCTGAGGAACCTTGATAGGAGCTGCTGTTCAGCAAGCCAGGGACAGTATCTCTGAACTGCAGACAGTTCATCTTTAAGGGTGATTTGAGAACAGCCTGAAAGTGCTGGTCACTAGAGAAGCAGTTTTGCTTGGTCACTGGTTGAGTGCATGATCCTCCTCACATGCAAGTGGGAGCAGGGCAAAGCTGCTTTTCACAGCATGAAGAAGCTGCAGACCTTCCTTGCTATTGTCTGAATCTGCAGCATTCCCAGGAAGAATATTTTTGTTCCTGCAGAAGGAATACTAAGGTTCTGCGGATTATTCTGCTTCTTTATCTCATCAGTAATGCTCTTTATTGGTAAAAAGGATTTGGGGAATCACCTGTCCAAATGGTACAAATGTATCCAGCAGTTTTTCAACACAAAATTGCCAGTGTTCCCGAGTCCTGTCAGTAGCAGCTGCAACTGGAGCAGGCAATGAAATGTTTGTAAATCTAATTTCTCTCACTTCCTTTCTCAGTAAGATAAAAATCAATTACTTCCATTATTGCTGAAAAGATAGAATCCTGCAAGTTGGTGTTGGTTTAAAAAATAAATACCTGAGGATCCAGCACTTTCTGCTGCCTTTATTACCCAGGTGGCATTTCCATTTAAGCACGGACTTAGTGTTGCAGAACTGTCCAAAATGTTGCAGGAATCAGATTTAGGAAGTTTCAAAAGTGAGTTCTGCTAACACCATGGTAAGTTTGTGTCTGTTCGCCTGACCTAGTCCAAATGCTTTGTTTAATAATGAAGTGGAAATATTTCAATGGCAGCATCTCTGCAATTTTGGCAGCAGGTGGCAGCCCCAGGCATATTTTAATTAACACCGTTTTCAAATTGTTAGCTAAATTAGTCAAGTATTAAATAATCTTCCCCAAATGATATCTGCAAATTTGAACCTTGCATCTGTCTTAATGTGTGGACACGCTGCTATCCTGGTAATGCTATTTACTGAATTGTGTATCTTCTAGCAAATTCATGCTGCGTAATCGGAATGATATCTGGGTTACCTTTATAAAATTCATTTGTAAAGCACCTGTCAGCTCTTTGGTACTGGCATTTGTAGTATTACAGTTTCAAGTCAAAAGCCGCAGTCAACAGCTATTTTCCTTGTTGCCTGCAACAGAGAACTTGATCTCATATATTTTTGATAAGTATAAGTCATTAATTTTCATTATCCTGAGTTTATGCAGCTGGAGTAAAGATGCCTGCTCTGGGCCTGTAAGAGCTGTAATCCTGATTAGAACCTAATGCTGAGTCAAGCCATGAAATTGATATCACAATGCATTATTGTCTTTGTCCTTGGAGTTATTTTGGATTTAATATTTCACTCTTCTTGAATAAAAATAAACCTGTAGGAACCTAACACTGTAAAGTGATAATAATAGTAATAATAATAACAACAACAACAATAACAATCCACATGTTATGTAACAGTGTTGCTGGTAAACATCACCTGAGAGATTTTTCTGGGCTAAGGAGCCTGTAAGTAGTTTCTTCACACTTTTACCCATGCCAGGCACAAGAAGAGCAGGCTCATAACTGTTCAACCCCAACTGACTTACAAAGCATCCTTTCTGCAACCATTCCTTTAGGACTCTGTCCTCACTCAATCCTAAGCCTGATTTTCACTATAAAAGAATAGCCTGCCCTTAACTACCCTTAGTTAGCTTCTGAAAATTCATGTGCTTAGGAAAAAAACCTTTAGTACATCCTACCTGTAGGAGCAGGATAAGAAGGTGTTACTCTGTATTTCCCTGCAGTGATGAAGCCAGGAAACATTCAGGTGTGGTACATGTAGCATGGTGGTGTGAGGGGTCTGAACTGAAGGGAAGGATGAGCTGAGGAGTCAGAGAAAATGCAAGGTAAAGCAGTGAAGGACTGGTTACATTGTCAAAGTACAGGAACATTTTTTGTTTGTTTGTTTGGTTTTTTTTTTTTTTTGTCTGCTGCTTCTTGCTGCACTTCTGCATTAAGCTCCTTTGGCAATTAAATTGCAAAGCAAAACATCCTTTGACTCAAGGGACAAATGTAGGATTTATCTATATCAAACTGTCTCCTCTGATTATTTAGGTAGCTCAGTTGAAGGAAGTAGTGGATCCTGTTCTACCTTGGGTGCAGAATAAAGATGCCTGGTGCATAGTATTCCACATTTGACTCTGGTATCTACAGGGTCTCACCTGTACATTGCAGAGGTTCTTGTTATTCCTTTGGGGCCACAGTCCAGAAAAAATGGCATTTAGACTCCTACAAATAGTTTATAGGCATGAACCTGACAAACATACTGGCCACCGAACATGCTGTAATTAATTGTCAGTTAATCATTGAGCTGTTAAAATTATACTAAATGCTGAAAAATCGATGGCTTGTCTACCACTTAGATTTAAGGCTTTTAAAGGCTGACAAATCTTTGTTATTGTCAGTTCAGCATTATTGATACCTTTGGCCTTTAAAATACACAGCTTCAATTACATAAGTTATGGTCTTCTATTGCATCAGCAGCTTTTTAGTGCTAATCTTACTGGTGGTCTGCAGTTTGTCATGGATTGAGAGAGGTGAGGCTGCTAAAACTTCTGTTTTTTAAAATACTTGCCAAATACATTACACAGAAAACACCCAAGATGATTTTTTCTGTTCTTTCACCCTAGAGTGAATGCCTCACTTCTCAAGGGCTGCAACATGAGAGAGGGCCAGCAGATATGAATTACCACATAAATAATCCAGTGAAGCTGTTCTAGATGGATGGGATTTGAATAGATCCTGAGAACCTGAGAGGACTTGAGCAACATGGGCTCTCCTATAGCTGTCTTAGGCTCTGTGTCCTCTCTTACAGGAGAGGATAAACAATCACAGTTGGAGTCACTTGCAGATTTCCTGTGACTAGCAATGTACTCTGGAAATAAATGGCAAATGCCAGCTTGTTCCAGTCTTGCAATTGTTAAGACACTGACAAATTGTAATATGAGTTGGGCTGGCCTTACTTTTAGACTGAAAGGTTTTATACATAACTCCTGTCTTTTCTGTGAAGTGAATCTTATTTATGTCCTTTTTAAACATCCTTAATTCTGCTCTAAGTGCTTTGTTGCACTACAGGGGTACCCACGTACAAGCACTGAGCCAGGTAGTCTTCGTTGGCTGCAACAACGAGGCCAGTCCTTTAGATCTGAAATTGCACCCACCCAGCATGCAGCTGGAACAGAGGGGGATGGTGTTGTGCTTCTCCCTCAGTTCCTCTTATTTTCTTGGAGCATTTTTGCTTTCTTTTCTGAGAGCTCCCAGCACTCCATGTTATTCCTGGGTGTTAGATCTTGGCTCAGCCTCTTGTCTGCAGTTAAGTAGTCGTGTGGCTTTGGCCTACCTTACTAGTAGTTGTCAGGCATAGTGTATCTGCATATTTTTCTTATTAGACAGCCTTCGTTAAATCACTTACAGTACTGTCTGTGATGGTTTCACACTCGCTGCCACACCTTGAATGTAGCATAGAATGCAGTGTTGTCTGGTTCTTCATTACCTCTGCAAGTTGTTTAGCAGGATGATCTTTACTTGTCTGTCCCTAGACTCCTGAGCTTTCTTGGAGCTGCTTGAAATCCTAGCACTTTCATTAAATATCCCATTCAAGTTCCTGAAACTGTCCATGGAGTGGAAAAAGTATTCCATTCCTTAATCCCAAACCTTAGGTGGAAATGCTATTCTGCTATCCACTGTTTTCAAAAGCCAGCTTCTGGCTATCTCCAGCTCCAGGGCTGTCCTAGCCAGCCTTGGGAGTCAGAGCCTTGGAAGGTGACAGAATCACAAAGCATCTGACACCTCCAAGCTTTATGAACACACAGGCAACCTAGAGGTTAATTTATCAGCCCCTGTGCACCTTCAAGTTTTGCTTCTCCACATGGGTCCTCACGGTAGTGAGCCATCTGTAGCTTTGTTTCTCTCAGGACTTTTCTCTGAAAATTTGAAGTTTACAAGATGTTAATTTTTAAAGGTCATCTAGCAATGGTGACTTCCTTGATTCTGCTGATAGGTTGCTTTTGCCAAGCTAAAACTGTGATCCATTGGGAAGTTTTGTAGGTGCAGCTCTTTTTATCTCAAAGCATTGGTGGAGGAGTGTGTGTTTCAGGGTAGAAAGTCCACTATTGCTCCGATTCTGTGCCAGGCTCCCTGGCTACATCACACACACACACAACCACCATCCAACCCCATCCCTGGAGTCCTTCCGTGTGCCTCAGGTGGAGAAAACCTTCTCACTGGCCTCCTTATACACTAGCAAGATCTCGATGACATTTGGCACCAGCTCCATCCTATACCTAGAGTTCACATGACTCCAGGAAGAGCAGGGCTGTTCTGGTGGCTATTGGATTCTGGCTTTTCTGACACCAGCCCATGGCTTTAGGGGGTGTGGATAGAGCTGCACGTTTGGGAGAAGTTCTCATTATTGTCTTATTCTCATCATTGTCTCATCATCTAGCTTATTTCTAGCAGACTGGCCGTCAGTATATCCCAAGAAACTGACAGTGGTTTGGATGTCCAGTCTTTGACTTTCCAATGCTTTCTCCAGTGTCCCTTGCTGATTGTTTTTGCAGGCACTCCTTTCAGAAAAGCCCAAGAAGTGAAGATTGTACTGTAATTTGGGAGATCAGGACAGGTTCTTTTGCTCTGGGTCAGCAAGTTCTTTGTACCAAAGGATACTAAAGATGAGGTGTGGAGATCCATTGAATACCATAAAAATTGGACTGTGTGTCTGTGTGTATTTGGAAATGTACATTTAGGTTTGTGTCCCTGGTGGCAGGGGTTACATTTTCACAAAGTGTTTCACAAGATATTTCTAAAGTTTAAGTGTTTGGATTGCAAGAACTGGTGCTTTTTCACTGATGACAGCCATTTCCACATGCTGGAAAGAACATTTGGAGTTATTTAGCTGCCCCAAGGCAAATGTGCATGTTCCTTTTCCCAGCCAGGTCAGGGTGGCTGCTCTGTGACACGAGGCCTCACAGGAGGTACTTGCAGGTCTGGCTCAGTGTCCCAGGACATCCCTTTCTGGATGTGACAGTCAGTGTGCCTGTGGCACTTCTGAATTGCCCAGAGGTGATACATCCTAAGGCACTATGTGAAGAGGGACCTGTCTTTCCATAAATATTAAATGTGCAGACAGGGAGTGCCAACACAGCAGACGAAACATACAAACAACCTTTGAAAACCTTGACTTTATTCAGAGTCACACACGATTTACATTTGTAAAACTGAAATTTTCTATTCATATATGCATCTCATTCCATAAAAATTCAACAGATTGATACTCTTTTAGATTTTAAGATACTTAGGCTATTTCAGTGTTATTGCCTTTTATACCATTGTTTGGAAACTGGTTTTGTTTGTTTACATCTGAACTTCAGATTGCTTTGCGGTTCTGCATTTCACTACCGTAGCAGATGTTGGTGATATGTTACAGAGCATAAATAACAGCTGTGAGCTGTGAAGTCATAATTCTGTCAGGGGATCTTTCTTATAGCTTGTCAAAATAAAACAGCAGATTTTGAGTGACAAATAGGTATGTGTTTGCCAGAAGTTTGTTTCAGGCATTGCTGGGTACCCGCTGTTTTCATGGAGCCAAATACCATGACCTGTAGAGGCTGCAACAACAAACTTGAGAGTGTCCTAATATGCACAATTTGTACATCTGAGAAGATGCAGAGGACCTTGCTTGGGAAGGGTCAAGAGATGAACAGTGTCTCAGGGAAAAACTGGTCAATTCACATGGTTTACTACAAGCTCAGAGAATGTTAAGGAAACTTCCCGGTCTGACCATTCTCGAGCCTCTCTGCTGGTCACACACTTCCAAGGCCAGAGACTTTCACTGCCGGCACCGAAACCCCTTCACAGCAGACAGCTCCAGTGGCAGCCCCGCTGACTCCCCATATCTCCCACTCACACGGTCATACCAGGTTTCCTCACCAGTTCGACCCTGGGTTTCCCACGGCAGCGTCTCAGACGTCTCGTTCCACAAAGCCATGTATCCAGGGCGCAGTGACACAGGAACAGCCCGAGCCGCTGCCTCCGAGGAGGATCCCCAGCAAAGGATCCCCGGGCTTTGATCCCCTCGCCATCCCCCCGCTCCCAAGCCTCGCTCCTCCTCCCGCGTCTCTCAGTGCCCGCTCCGGCTGTGCCGCCGCTCCCTGTGCCGTTTGTTGTGCAAAGGGTTGGCACTTCTCGGCCTCTCGTCTCTCTGGGCTCCCGCCCAGAGCTCGACCTGCATCTCACACTGCAGCTTGCAGACCGGGCTGCCTGCTCCCGGTGTGCTCCTCAACAAAGGGGTCCATGGATTCATTAATGACAAGGAAGTGTCAATCTCTGAACTAAACTTTCGGGGTCAATATACAATAGGTAAACTCCAATACGAGGCGCTTCTATGCAGTTTTCTGCAGCTCATCCTAAACAAATACATGAACACATGTCACAGTAACACACTCCCATGGTACTGTGTTGTGCTATGAGACACAGCAGTGCAGAGGGGTTACACGTGAGAAACGTCTGACTTGTCTGAGGTCTGTCCTCTACCGATAATTAAGGCATCTCTTCTTTTCCTCTTGCAGACATATTCTATTCTTTTGCCTGGACTTTGTCTCTGTGGAAGTTGAACTCTTTCAGTTTTGGTCTAACATTTTTTGGGATGTTTGCCTGCATATATATGACTGTATATTTCATATTTTCGTAGATTTATCAGTGCATGATCGTACATAAAAATTTTAAAAAGTACTCAACAGGCAGACAGGGTGTCTGTCAGACTTCCTCGGAGTCAACAAAGCAACAGGATCAAAATGGACTTTGAAAGCTGTTTTAATCTGATCAATTGTCATTGTAATCACTTGTCAATAAGTTTTTGAAGGCAAAGCACTGAAAAATTACTGTTTATTTTAAAAAGCAATCCATAATTAAAAATATTTACAGTAATTTTTAAATATATGTATAATGGGGAAGCCAAGAAGAGAGAAAGAAATCTTCCCATACAAATGAATATTCCGGTGTTACTGAAAAATCTGTTTATGTCTTGCCTTTATAAAAAAAAAAAAAAAAAGTGGCGTCACGAGAAGGCATTTTATTTCCTGTAGGGCACCTTTTCAGCATTTCAGCCTTTTCACCAGGTAAAACCGGGTGTTCTGTGTTGTAGCTGCGGGATGTAGGGAGTCCTTCCCCTCGCTAGATGGCACCGCTGCCCTGGGAACAGGGTCCTCCACGGGCCGCATTTTTGGGTGAAAAGTTTCCAAAGAGCGCGTTCAGTTTCTGCGGATTAACTGTGCTTTGTTTGGGTCCTGCAGATGTGGCAGATCTGTTAAACAGATTCCTGTTGATTCAGTGTTAATTCCTGAGCCTATCCGGACTGCTCATTTTTGCTCTGGGTTTGCTATTTTTTCCTATCGACACACCGAACAATATTGCAGAGATTGTGCAAACCCAGTTCTAAGCTGGCTTGTCAGCACAACAAGAAAGGGTTATTCAAGAACTGAAATAAAAGTAATGTAGTTCCAAGTCCACGTGGTTTGTGTTGTTTTCAAATCTGTAAGATATATGGACCCTGGAGAACTGGAATTATCTCAGAGGAATGACCTGAAAGAACAAGCAATGTCTTTGCTCCAGTGGGGGAGAGACTGGGAGAAAGGAAACGAAGAACAGAATTTGAGCCCCAAAAACTGCTCTGGATGTACTCCTAAGCCCTGGGGGAAGCACAGACCAAGAAAATGTTCATAGAGGCCACCCGCAAAGACCTTTTGGAACTCCTCCAAATCGGAATGGTTCTCTGAGGCGTGATTTGTTGTCTGACCCAATGAAAACACAAAGCAGAAAAACGTTTGTTGAAGAGCTGAGCTCAGTTTGGAGTCATCTGCAAGTGCACTTTCCTTTAAAGCAAAATACCAAAGGCACACATAGAATTGATACTTCTTTTAAAATGCATTTTTTAAAGCAAATATTTGTAGCATTTCCCATACCGTATTTTGACACACCTACAAGCTCACACATGAGACACTCCAAAAAGACCCCAGTTGTTGAAGTTCAATTCTTGTGCAGGTTCAACTTCTTCCTATCTGTGTACGTATTTGGCTCCTCATCCAGGAGAATGAGGGGCTTAGGGGTTAAATAAAAGTCAGGAATCATTGCTGAAGGGAAAGGATAGGCATTCAATGGGGAGTTAAAAATGGCAGAGTAAATTCACGGTGTGGAGACAAAATGAAATGGTGTATTGCTTCTGACATAAGGTAGTTTGAGGGGATCACTGTTTGAACTGCATGAGCTCTGAAAAGGATTCCTGCTTGTCCAAACTGCTCTCTGCAGGGGAGGACATCCTGATGTCAGAAAATCCCTTTACAAGTGCTGTCTTTCAGCCACCTGGCGTACACACATTGTGTTGGTGGCTTGACACTCAAACTCTAGATTTGGTTCTTAAAATGCCAGCTGCGCAATCAGTTGTTGAGGCCTGCAGTCACTAACAAGCTAAAAAATAGGATTTGAGCCTTTACAGTAAAATCAAATTAAATAATGGGATAGTTGTAAATTAACTAAAATTCACGTGTTATGAATTGGTTTTTGGCTGTCTTTATTATTTTCAAATTTCTCAGCTGTGAGTGCTGGGAGCACCTAAATCAATTTATTTTGAGGATTAATGATCAAGGGGTTAGAAGGATATGATAAAACTCCAAGTGTTCTAAAAGCTGACTGAAAATATTATCAGGTGCATTATAAATGGACAACACCAAATTAAAACCATGGGAATATTTAGATTCCCAAATCCACATAGGGAGCAGAACCCCGGGTGCTATTTCTGCAGCTGCTGGTTCATTGTGGGAGGAGGCTCCTGCAGGTGATGCTTATTAGAAGGACTGGGATTTGAAGAGAAAGGAGCAGCAAGGCTGTTTTCAAGTAGAGAGGGGAATTGAAGGTGCTTGAGTGGGATGGAAGTTTCTAAAGCTGTTTGAATGCAGAAGGAATGGATAGGAGCTGCTGGAGTAACTCACTGCAGTAATAACATTGGTTCTATTCAAGGGTATACTCTTGGAAGAAATCTGACATGAGATGTTTTATTGCACATTTATAAGGAGTAAGGAGCTTATTTAGAATGGATCACCTGTTTTACAGGGAATTGCTCCTGTCTTTTTATGCTTAATCTGAAAGGGGGTGGAGGGCTTCCCAGAAATGTAGAGACAGAAAATGCATGAAAATCATGCTAGGCAGCCTTATGTGTGTCTCACCCTTCAACCTGCTAAATCACTAAATTGAGTTCCCAAACATACACCACCCAGACGACACCTCCCTGTGCCTTTGGGGGCCCCCTGGCACAGTGCAGACACTGATCGAATCACAGCTTCCCTGGAAGATGGAGGCAAGAGAATACTGCCCACGATCTTCTTCCCAGCTGCGCTCCATACTCTCTCTCTCTCAAGCACTGCTTTACACTCAGCCTCTCCATTCCAGCTGTGCTGCAGCTCAGCTGCAAAACCACGCAATCGCTCTGTTCCCTCTCGGATGGAACAACAATAAAAAAACATGGCAATGAATAGAAAAAAGGTGAACTTTATTGATTTGGACAACTCCTAAGAGCTATAGCTAGGCGGTGCGAAGACTACAGCGGGGAGAACCTTATGCCTAAAACTACATCAACTTTTGGGAACTTGAACACTATGAAAAACTACAACTTCTGGAGGAACAGACTGCTGGGAACCCTGTCCTATACCTAAGAGTGGGGGGCTAAAATTACACCTATGGTGGGGGATGTCGCAGTGCCTGGGCTGAGCACTGGTCATGCATCCCCTGCACTGAGCTCCGAACAGAGAGCTGGAGAGGCACTGTCAAGGGGAGGAGTCTCCTCCTCTTCCAAATACCCCATTTCCTCGGCCTCTTCTCTCTGGGCCTCTGCAGAGGGCGGTGGCGCAGGCACAGCCGCATCAGGGCACAGTTGTCCCTCAGCAGCTGGAGCAGCTCCTTGCAGCAGCCGCGTCCCTGGCAGCACATCCCTGCAGAGGCCGAGGGGCTCTGGTCCTTCTCCTGGGAGGCGCAACACAGGGAGCCTGATGCAAGGGGGCAGAGGGGCCTCGGGGAGCTGAGCCCTCTGGGGCTGGCTTTGGCCTCTGCGGTAGAGACTCGCGCCTGGCTGGGCTGCCCTGGGCAGAGGCTCTGCTTGGTGTCCCTGGGGCTCAGCCTGGGCCTGATTCCCACCCGGAGGCTGAGGTCCCCCCGCTGCCTCCAGGCCTTGGGCAAAGGGCTGCCCAAGAGCCCCAGGACCCCGGGGGCCTGCCCAACTTTTCTCCTCCATGGGGGCTCTCTGGTCTCACCTGACACCGGCTTGGCCCAAGGCCTTGGCAGCTCCCGGCCCCCCCGGCACCATCCCACCTGCCTGACCTCCTTCACCTCTCCCCAGCGTCTCCAGAACTTTCTGTGGAGCCACCAGCTGAGGGTGATACCCATTATCAGCAGGTCCAGGGCTTCGAAAGTCCTGAAAGTCCAAGAAAGCAGCGCCACAGGCCCCAAGGGGGTTGTCCCTGGGCCCGTGTCCTGCTGCTCCAGGGCCTCGGCAAGCACAGCCGAGGTGCCCATGTCCCCAGCAGGACGGCTGGAAGTGTCCAGGGGACGGCCTAAGATCACCAACAACGCAAGCGGCAGGAGCCAGGGGAAGCGCTGGCCGGCCGTGGTGCTGCTGCACAACCAGCCGTCGCCTACGCACAGGCTCTGACCCTCGCTCCGTGCACACCGAGTTCTACCTGGGCTCTGGGCACGGGCACGGGCTGGCAACAGTTGCCGGCCACCGCGCTGTGCCCAAGGGCTGTGATGGCATAAAATCCATCGGCTTGGAAGAGCCTTGTGAGGTCATCCCATCCCATCTGTGACTCATTCCCACCATGGCAACTGGAGTGCAGCACTGAGTGCCTCACCCAGGCTTTCCCTTCCTAGGCACCTTCCGCTGTCGGGATTCCACCCCGCCTCCGGGTAGCCCATTCCAACATGGAATCCCCCTTTTCGGGGAAAAAGTTCTTCCTAATGTTCAACCCAAATGTCCCTTGGTGCAGCTTAAACCCCTTTTTGGCATCTGCTCAAACCCCTTTTTGGCGTCTGCCCTCTCTTGTTCTTGCCCACCTCTGAGAAGGGTGGCACTGCCTTGTCTGTGAGTTCCCTGTAGGCAGGAGCAGAGCCTGTACCAATGAGTGCTGCTCAACTTTTGGGCCATTCCAAGGGGCTGCTTTCCTTATTCTTTGTATAGTTGCATTAAAGAAGAAAGCATCCATTCAGGAAAGAACTACTCCATGTAACAGGCAGCTGGGACAACAATAAGTGTCAATAAATAGACAGGGAAAAAGACTGAGGCTGCAAAATGGAAGAGGATTTTTGGTAGTTGTCAGAAATACAGGGTTCTGGAAGAGCTTTTCAGTAAGCGGCACCTTGAGTTTTCAGATGGAGCTGGAGCAGCAGACAAGAGGCAGTTGTGCCATGTGGCTGCTGCAGCAGCAGGGCAATCTCAAAGCCCCCTCCAAGTGCTGTAGCCCTGCAAGCAGAGGAGAATGGAACTCAGAAGGGACAGAACTTGTCTCTGAAGGCTAGGACTGGATCCAGGCCCAAGGAACAAGAGCAGGGAGAGAACGAGCACAGGCAGTCAGCTAAGACAGGTCTGAGGAAGTGTGTCAAGAGAAGCGACACCAACTTGGGGCATGGGCCTCTCTAGCCCCTCAAGAGGAATTCTTAACAGAGTGCAACAAAAGAAGAGCTCTGGCTCCCAGGGATCTGGCAAGCTGGAGCACACTCTGTGTGGGCCAAGAGATAGGAACAGTGCCCCATCAAGGGTGGCCCTGCTTGAGGCTGCCCAGCAATGGCAGGGATGTGCCCCGCAGCTTGGTGCCAGCAGCTCTGGAGCTGGAGCTGCACACAGAGCCCTGCAAGGAAGGATGGAGCTTCTTAGGTCTGCTGGGGTTTCAGGTTGTGCATCAGGTCTCTGCCTGGGGTTGTCACCAGTGGGGGCCTCCTCAGTTGTGGCACTCATCCCATATTTGAGGCACTGAGCCCCCAGGGGAATGACCTGTGCAAGGCAGAGGGCAGGCTTTGGAGCACTAAGAAGGAGGAGTGTCTTCCTGGAGAGTCTTCAAAGAAAGGCCATTTTTGAGGTTTAGGAGTTCTCCTTTTTTTTTGTCTTATAGAATTTTCTCCAAGTTTTTGTCACTAAGAGACAATAATGACCATATACTTAGGAGAGACAAAAGAAGTTTCTCCGGGAAGGGTGCAGCTGGCTGCCTTCTTAGCTGGGGGGTTTCTCATGGAGGAGCAGAGGTACCGCAAGAATTGGGCTGGGGGAAGGGACGTGGTGCAGCTCCTAGCCCCCTCTTGCTCCCTCAGCACTTGGAGGGGAAGGAGGCTGCAGTTGCTGTGGGAAGAATTCACCACCACTGCGGGGTTGTGTCTTCTGCTGCCTTCTACCATGAGTGAAGCTCTGCTCGCGGGAGCAGCTTGTGCACTGGGACCTTGTTAACACCCTACCTCACTTAAAGAGGGACTTTTCACCATCTGCTGGGGTACCTCAGGGGAATCCCTGGGATCCCCAAGCCCCTTTCCCCTCCCAGGGAGTCTCTCTCTGTCCCTTTGGGAGACAGGCTGCCATTACCCAGCCTCCCACTTCTTCGGCACTGCTCTGGGTTTTTCAAGACATCCGGTGGTTCCAGCTACAGCTGCAGAGTTTCTGATACATCTCATCCACCACCTGGGGATTTTGCTCATTCCTGCCTTTCCAGCTTGCTACTTCCAAGAGTCCTGCTGGGGCACCAGGACTGGCTTTCTTCCATCCTTTCTTCCATCCCTTCCCGGGATCCATCACGCCCGCCCTGCTCACCGGGAGCCACCAGCGCCCCTGCCGGCTGTGACCATAACTGCACCAAAGGGAAAGGGCCTGACAGCCGAGAAGGCTGTCACCGGGTTTCTAGTTCTTGTTACTGCCATAGTTACTGTTGTTTGCCTTTTTATACGTAAAAGTAAAGACCTGGTATTGCTTTTCTCATATCTTTGCCTGAAAACCTCTAATTTCAAAATTATAATAATTTGAAGGGAAGGGCATTACATTTTCCATTCCAGGGGAGGCTCCTGCTTTCCTTAGCAGACACCTGTTCTTCAAACCAAGACAGTCATGTACTGGAAACAGCAAAGGAGTGCCCACAAAGACAGCAGGATGAGGAGGACTTGACCCTTTTCTTTCCCACTCCCATGGCCATTGGCTTATTTGAAGCGACTTGACACAAATACATACAGGATGGAAGAGAACAGAAGGAATTAGAAGTCTAGGCATAGTCTATGATATAAATAAGTAGCCAGTTAAAATTTAAAGCATTGGAATTTATTAAAAAGAGAAATTGACATAACAATCGGAGACCCAAAATGGCAATCGGCAATGCTACAAGGCAAAGAGACCAGCACTGCATGCTTAGCCAACGTGGGAGGTGCCCATACATACACCTGCTGGGCGAGAGCGACAGCTTTTATACCCCAGAGTCAAGTCCATCCCCTCTCATGGCCCCGCCTCTTTGGGGGGGTTTTGGATTGGCTCATGTATCTCTAGGGGTTCTTGATTGGGTGATGGCAAACCAATGAAATCGGGCATATCATCCCCTTATGGTAATTTGGGTGAGCTCCAGCGCCCCTCCCTTTTACTTCAATCGTCTAGAAACTTCTACCCTTCTACCAATTCCCAACATAGACTCCCTTCCCCCCCTCCTTAACTCCCCTGTAGTGAACAGTACAAACTTATAAACATGAACTTATCAGTCAATTAACAACAGGCTTACAGATACCAACTCGTTAACCAATTAACAGCTTCTGATAACACAGTCCTAATTAACATATGAAAGCCAACTTCATTCCTGTTTTTAACAGTCTAGAAAGTCTGACTTCACTGTGCTGACTGACATGAAGATGTCAGCAGTGCCCTGGCAGGCAGAAGTGCCACCCATGTCCTGAGGGGTTTCAGGTCTAGAAACACTGACCTGGCAAGGGAGGGGATTGCCCTGCTCTGTCCTGCACTTAGGTGGCCTCACCTTGGATATTGTGTGCATTTTTGGGTGCTAAAACAGAAGTAAGATATAAAGTTGTTGGAGAGCTTCCAGGACAGGGCTATGAGGATGGTGAAGGGCCTTGAGGGGAAGCCATAGGAGGAGCTGCTGAGCCATAAATTACCAAAATATCTCTTAGCTGAGGATACTGAGTTTGGGGGTGTGAATGTGGTACCTGATAAATCCTGTATTCATATGAGCTTGGGCACTTTTTTGGAGAGGAATACAAACTAGTTTGATGCTCAGGGCCAGAGAGTAATCTCTGCTTTTTTTTTTTCCTAGACAATCATTTCAAGGCAATGAATCACCATCACTAGCAGCCTGTGATCTATAATCAGTCTGGTATGTAACAGAAACCTTTCATTTTTACCTTGCATTTAGTAACAGATGCAGTCTGACATTTATCTTACAATTTAAAAAGAATAGGAGAAAGCAGATACCTGGCCAAGGACACGGATTCTCCTTGTTTTCTCATGTTTGTGGAGGAGAGATATCTTCCTTGATACCTACTCCCTACATGGATGTTATTGTTTTATGTACCAAAGCTCAGGTGCTCACTGGGTGGGATGAGGAAGACCATGAGGGAGCAGTGAAGAAGAAGATTTGTGCATGGCCAGGGCAGGGACATGTGCCTGTGAGTGTCAGCAGGGTCCAGGACAGAGCAGGTGATGTGTCCATCAGGAGCAATGCTGTGGGGTTTCACTGCAGCACAGCCACGGGATGTGGCTGTGGTTGGCCCCAAGTAGCTGTAAGGAAAATATATTGCAGAACTGCTCCAAAAAATACCATGACTGCCTAGATGTTACTCACTGTTAGTCTGGATGCCAGATTGGAATGTGGCTTTGTGGGACACGCAGATGGAGTTAGCCCAAATGAAAGACCACCTTCAGAGAGAAAAACATAAAAGTTGGTTTTTGGGGTTTGGTAGAAATTTGCATTACTGACATCCTCTGATGAAACCTGTGGTCTGACTAAAAAGGAGAGGAAAAAGCATGTAATATTCGCTGCCAAATCATCCTTATTAACATAGTAAAGCGCCACTTCTGATTTTGCTTTTGGTAGCTCTGGTTCTGTGCCTCTCTCCAGAGAGGGAATGAAGAGGGCTGAAGCAGTGTTGAGTTAAACGCATCCTATGGAAGGAAAGGAAAAACCAAGGTGTAACACTTAGAAGTATAGGAGTAATACTTAGTATTAGCTGTTGCACAGAGGACAGTAATTTAGAATTATTAAGAATATTATTAGAATTATTTGGAAGAATAAGAATAGAATAGTTATGATGTTCACAGGAATTTGTCTGACTCTGTGAGATCCTTTTGCTTCAATCTGGATTGCTGTTACACCAGAATAAGGGGTGAAGAGAATGGTCTGCCTCTTCCTGCCTGTAGGATTAAAAGAAGCCAGTTCTTTTGTAGATACACATCTTGAGAGGCTGTAGGGTGTCAGTTTTCTGAAGTCGACTGTAGGTTCCCATCATACCCTGAGCAATCAGTGAATCAGAATTCCCCTGACTAACTGAGGGCAAAATTTGAGGAACAAGTCAGCCAGGGCACATTTTAAAGACTTTCACAGACCTGGTAATGTTGCACAGCTTACATTCATGGCGTACTAAGAAAGTCTCTCCTTTCTTCCCCCCACTCCCCTTTCTGCTTCCCCTCAGAAGCTCTAATCCTACTGTGGTTAACAGCTTGTCTTGGGGAAAACCCCTCGTTGATAAAACTGCAGCTCTCCACACGTCTGGATTTCCAGTAAACCAAATGGGATCTATTTTTTCAGTCTTTCAGGGTCAAATGAAGAGCTATAGCCCATCCTACCAATGGAGCAGAAGTTTTGCAAACCTTGGGAACTGTTAAACTGAACTGCCAGGAGGGTGGTCTGGCTGGATATAAACTGCCCCTTTTTAGGTTATGCCTTTTTTTTTGGGAGATTCTTATCATTTCTGATCTGTGCTTTGTCAGGTCTCCCAGGCTGCGTGATACAGGCAGTGGTAATCCAGCATCTTAGACTGAGAGTAATGTGTCTGTGATGGAAAAATGAACTGTGACCCCTGAGGAAAAGGATTATCCCATAATCCTGCTAAGGCAGTGGAGGGGCTCTGTTAAACCAGCTGTGCTTCCTTGGCAGAGCTGACTTTTCTGGAGGGTCTGCAGGATGCTTGCCCAGCATCTCTCCCATGGCACAGCGGCGCCTGGGGCTGGCTACAGATACTGCTGTGAGAACAGAGACCACACTGCTGAGCTTCTGACCACGTTGGCTGATTCTGCTTTTTAGTGGTTATAAAATCACAGTTCCAACTGTGATGTGCAATCTCAGATGTGGGCAGGATTTATCGTGGAAACAATTGGATTTTGGCTGCCTTGCTGAATAATAGCTCAAGTTGTGAGTGAGAAAGTTGCATCAGAAACCAACAGCTGGTTGGCTTACCACTGGAAAATGTAAACTAATACTGTCAATATAAGAAGAAGAATATCACCAAGAAGTCATGACTTCTATACACTGTTGAAGTAGGTCTGAATTATTGACTCTGTCAACAGTTGAAATACCAAATGTAGATAATATTTCGCCACCACAAAAGGGAGAAAATAACTTAGATTCTTTACTATCTTTTCTTCTGATCTTCTTGGCTGTGTGATCTGATATCTTCTGTCTCCTTTCTGTACTGAAACATCAAAACTTGGGTAGATTAAAATATTAATCATACTGAATTTTAATTCTACTCAGTTTTGAACTAATCTAGAATACTTCTGCATTTTTGACTTGGACAAGAATGAATTTTTGAGCCAGCCTGTCCAGCCACAGGTATGCAAATTACTCACTCACACAAGGGTGAGATCCTAGGAGTGAGAGTATGCCAAGGCTTTTCTCCCATAAAGTATCTTGGATTTTACACAGAAACTCTCTGCATGCTAAACACTGGCCCTTCCCTCCTGTTACTTGTCCCATGTGCTGTAAATAAGAAGATGATTTTAAGTGAGGAATCTATGAAAGGCAGAGTATAAGGAGAGATTTTTCATGCTTCTTCACAGGATCATCAGGCATCAGTTTGGTGCCACCTCTTGGAGAGACTTGTTTTCCACTTCCTCATTTCCTGGGCTTTCAGCCTGTTCCACATCTGTTTGTACTAGAGAGGATAGAGAACTGGAGTACCACACTTAAGGGTAATTAAACAGACCCCTTGTCTAACTTGTGGGTTCCTCTAGATAATGAAAAATGAAAGTTTTGTTAAATTTAAGAGATTTTCACTCTAAGACAACTTAATAGATTTTTAATTCAGACCTAGTAACTCTTTGGGAATTTCTGTCTTAAGATAGGAAAGTCATGGCAGGTGTTTCCCAGCTAGTTATCCTGCAGATAACTTTTTTATTGGGTTTTTGTTTTTTGTTTCCCCAGACAGCAGTAACTGTAATGTATGGCAGTTTTCAGGACACACTGTTCTCTTCATGATGAATTATTTATCTAGCCTTCTAACTTTATAAGGCAGCATCTCTGTGTCAAACAATGTAATACAGCTGTGCATCATGCCCTGGGACAAAAACTGCCTTGAAAGCAGAAGGGAACCTTGGGTAGGTAGGACATCCTAATCTCTAAACTGTAACTGCAGTAGGACAAAGGAATCTGCATTCCTGCTACAATAGCAGTGGGGGTTTTAATCATTGTAGTGACAAGAGTAAGACAGACTTTGGATTAAACAGTAAGGGGAGAAAATGCCTAATAAGAAGAAAAATTGATCCTGAGCAATGGAGCAGCCTACTATAGCAGAAGAATTAAACAGGTTAGATGAAATGTCAGGTGTAATCATGCACTGAATATGATGCAATCCAAGGGGGTGACCTAAGCTCACTCTCTCTTCATGGTCTCATTACACAGGGTCCTGTTGTGGACCAGTGCTTTTACCACATCAACTGATTTCTTAATTTTGTGCAAGATTTTATCATTACCATCTGTTATTTGGTACTTTGGGTTTGGATACAGAAAAATGTCACAAGCAAGGACAATATTTTCTATAAAATGTGTGTGCGTTGTCTTTTGTGGCCCTTGCAGCAGAAAACCTTTTCAGCCTTCATAGGGAGATACCAGTTGCCCTGGTATGTGGCAGGTACCACGCTGCCCTTCACCTTGGTGGGCTGAAGGGATGGATCAGCTGGGAAAGGCCCACAGGCAGCATTTGAGATACTCTTTTAACTGGAGATAAATAAATATTAAGGTAGATCCTGGATATCTACTAAGTTTTCTGCGCTGAGTATTGTTTTGCTGGAAATGCACAATGACAAAATCCTGATGAAAGTGGTGGGTGTCACAGTATAAAAGAACATCTGGAAGGCTAGAAGATGAGACAATCCTGCTTGAGGAGAGGTAGCAGCAGGTAGTTTCAGTGGTGTGGAGTGTGTAGGTGAATGCCAGCAAAGGACTTCCACACAGTCTTTGAAAAGAGAAAATGATCAAAGGAACATAAAATTACTGACTTCAGTTCTGGTTCTACACAAAGAAATTTTCTTGTTTCAGTTTTTATTCTGCCCTGCTCTACCTTTACCTAATACTTGAATCTTTGGTAAGAGTATGTAAACTAAATCCTGACTGGATGCGTGAACCTGGACTTTGGCACCATGTCAGGTTTAATAGGATCACTGTCTGGAAACACAGCCCTCAGTAACTGGTCACAAGTCACAGGACTTGTACCTCACCACAGGAACTGGCAGAAAACAAAAGGGAGGTGGAAATTAAGAAAAGAGCTCATCATGCAGATAGGCAGTTGAGAAAATAACCACGGTGCCACAGACGGAAGCACGCCTTTGCTGGGCTCCAGAGTTTTGCATCTCCAGCTAGTAGGAACTTGCCAGGTTGAGTGGAGTTACCTGGATATTAAGGTAAAGAATGTTTCTACCAAATTAACTGATGGAAGGAAAAACAACCTCCTGCCACACACGTACCATTTCATACAACATTTTTCCGCACTTGTGTTATGTTTTTGCCGGTTGAAGTCTTTCCTTGGGGCTGCTGGACTTAGAGAGTTTGTCCTTTTATTTACCCGAAGAAGAGATGCATCTTGATGGTAAAAATGCAGACTTCTCTACACTGCCCTAACATTGCTGGTGTTTTTTAACCATTTTCTGGACAGAACATGTTTTAATTTCTGTAATGCATTACTCTTTTTCTTATATGCAGTATTTCCATCTGATGGGTCAGTACTAGTCACGGCAGTGACTTTATTGATGTGACTGTTTGCCCACAGGAACTGCGTTCTTAAGTTAATTTGCAGAGGTCACTGAAATTACCTGCATGAAAAATATAAACTGCTGAAACAAGAGGTGGTGACAAGAAAGCCTAAAAGATGTGCTTTCTCTGAAGGCATGTTCTTAAAATACTTGAAAACATTCAAATTACCACAAGGAAAAGTTGCAAGACTTCTACAGATGCTTCCTTGCTCTTATGGGAAACTTGTTAATCTTAAAACCTGTGAAAAAGATGCATATTTGCTACGTTCAGCATAATTTCATATTTCTATGTGTGGGAAGAAAGGTAGAGGATTAAATAACTTTGCCGGAGGCAATTAAAAGAGAGGAAAGATACTATCACAAACCCCAAATAAGGAGAAAAATCCCTAAAGTTTTACTGAAGCCAGCTGGAGAGTTGGAGAAAGAAATCCCTATGAAGCATGAAATCTGCTTTTGTCCCTGTAGTGACACCAGCATCATAAGACATAGTGTGGCACACTGCTCGGGATACTGTGTGGCTCTTGCCTTGGTGAATGCTGGGAGACGACGGATGCCATTCCTGTGCTAGCCTTAGGTCTCTCTCTAACCTCTAGCCAGCCTATTTTCTCACTCAGGAAAACAGAGAGCTGACAAGAAGACTGTCCTCTGGATGGTCCCTGCCAGGAGGTAGTCACAGCAGGTGGGAGATAACAGCAGTGAGCTGGCTGGGGGCAGAGTACTGCTCAGGAGTAGACAAAGCTCTTGTTTCACGACAGTTCTGAGCTGCCTCTGCTCTGCTCTGCCTTGCCCTGAATTCTTTAGCAACCTTTGGGCTAGCCATTTGTTTGTCTTGAGAAACGTGGGGGATTATTCTTTAATATTTTTTGGTTGCTCTGATGCTCTGATGTAACTTCCCAGAAAAGGCTTTTATAGGTTTATTTGAATTTTGACTGCATTTGACTTGAACTGCAATCAATTATTGCATTAGCAATGAAACAATCTCAAGTTAAAAAAAAAATTTAAAATGTTAAAAAAAAAAAAAAAGAAAGAAAGAAAAAACCACCCAACCCTTCTAAGCTTTTATTAAACACTCATTGTCTGCATCCAAGGTTCCCACATTGAGTGTGACCATGCTGGCAGGAAATCTGCCTGCAAGGCCACTCCAGCAGTGGCTGGGAAATAAATCCAGTGCCTGAAGGAGGAGAGAGGCAGAGCCCTGTTCACAGCAGAGGGACAAACTTCACACATTGTCTGTAAAGGGATGCCCTTTTGTGGGCTCTTTCTATTGAATGCCAAAAAAAATGTGGTAGCAGCACTGACTGGCATTTTCAGGGAATCAGGGGATTTTTTCCACTTACAGAACTACACAGTACTGCAGCCAGTAAGAAATAGACAATATCTTTGATTTCCTGGTGTCCTGTGTGTTTATTCTGCCTCATCCAGCAGCTCCAACATTATTTGCAGGGATGCTACTAATCCTGAATAATTGACTCATGGTGGCTCTAATATTTTTGCACTCATCTTTTCAACAGTGCAGTGAGGTACTGAAGAACCAGTCTGTAAAAGACCATCATCCCCTTTTTTATGTGTTTTTTTCCCATTCAATTGTGAAATTCTGCTCTTGTGTTTCCAACATTTTTTCCAACTTTAAACTCTGCTGTGCATCCAAAGGGATATGCCTTTACATAGACTTTGAGAATGACCTTGCTTTCTGTGAGAATGACCTTGCTTTCTGGGGAGAATCTGCTTATCCAGTTATGCTTTTAAATTAATTTCTGCACTGTGGTGGTTTTCCTAACTGTTACCCATTCAAGCTAAGTCTGGGATTTTCTCATCAATACACTTTGTTTCTGTGTTAGGCCAGTGCAAGTCGTACATTTGGAGATTGATCTGCTGATTTTCTGAAGTCTAGAAGACTTTATAATAGATGTACTGATTCAGCCCTGCTTGAATGAGCCACAATAAAGAAACATGATAGAATGGCCAGGTACCTTGCTTATTTGTGTACAGAGAACAGAAGTTTTCTTTTAAAAGAGTGCCACATTTCCAGTCTGTCTCCTGCGTGCAAGCAGCGTGGGACCCTGTGGATGGGCCAGCGCCCTGTTCCCTCTGCTAGGCAACGCAAATTGGAGCTGCTTCTGTATGCTTGAAAAGATTAGATGCTATTTCCATCTTACAAGTGAGAAAATGCAAACATGCATTAAAAGATTCAGTGTCAGGGCTTCATAACAGAAGTTCCTGGTGGTTTGTCATCCTACATGCCCTTTAGATAAAGGATAAGGGCTAAAAATTAATGTGACCTTTTCCTTCTCCTATCTAGATCTAGATCTGTGCCTATTTAGGGAGTGTGCATGTGCCTGGAATGGAAACAGCTTGCTTCTGGAAGAGCATGTTAAAACTATGGTGCTAGAGAGGCTCTAAGAAATCTTAAACTCAGGCTTGAATCGAATCTGCACTTTCTCAGGATCCAGGAATCTCGCAGCTTGACAGTGAAATGCCAGCTTATGTAA
Source organism: Pachycephala philippinensis (assembly GCA_013397055.1). Classification (NCBI taxonomy): domain Eukaryota; kingdom Metazoa; phylum Chordata; class Aves; order Passeriformes; genus Pachycephala; species Pachycephala philippinensis. Next base: position 496,625 of record VWZT01002066.1, read on the forward strand.
ATATGAAGAGTCTCATTGGCAGGTGTTGCAGCTCACAAGTGGATGTATATAATCTCTACTCTTGTACAGACCTCATGAGTCAAACAAGACCCAAATCTTTAGAACTGTGTTGGTTTAAGTTTCATGTAGTTGTACAGAAGGTTCTTTACCTGAACTTGTTTTTTTACGAGGTGAACCATAGAGTGCCTTGCCCTCAGCTGCCCTGCTAGACCACAGGATCAGAAGTACTTGCTCCCAAAAGAGGTTGCTTATACTGATACTCTAAGCACCTCACAGTCCCTATGCATGTATGCAAAGTGGGGGTCTGCAACAACAATTGTAGCTGCACAGTAGTGACTAATAGTAGTAGCATGAGGAAAGCCTCGTGAGTAGTTAATATGAAATGGGATACAGTCCACCACTGTGATTGCCTTGGAGCTTCCCTCTGACCTCCCCAGCAGTGTGGTACCCTGTCCTTCCCCCGCCCCACCAGACTGAGGAATTTAAGTCAATCTGCTTTCCCTCTGAAGTAGCACATGCCTGGGGCTGAACCCAGACCTCCAGGAGCTGATATATGCGCATGCATGCTTTGCTTTTGTTATGCTCTAATCAGATTGGCAGCATCTCCTCAATTAGAAGTGATCAGCAGCAGCAGGCATGGGTAAAGAGGTTACATCTAGATGGCAGTGTTACTTCAGGAGAACATTAGAAGTCATCCCAGTTCTGCATGGACTGAGCCTGATTGACCTTACTTAGCAGGAGGAGAACACGCCAAGAACTTATCTTGTACAACCCGTTAGTAAGCTTCAAGGTTTCTTGAACCTTAGAACAGTCATTTTATGCCTTTACAAACCTGTTCCACCTGTCTGCAGCTTGTCAATATTTATCCTGTGGCTTATTAAATTCCCAGGCCTCATAAAAGACATTGATTTGTTTTGCTTAACCATTTCTCTGACTGTTTGTCTCCTAGTGTAAATCACAATGTGATATTAAATTACACCAGAGTTCAAACCCTAGACTCACAGTGCTGCATTCATTTTATATATATAGTATTTTCATACTAATATCTTAATAGGCCATTTTGGAAATGACAAACATCACTAAATACTTCTGTTTAATTTCTACCAGTGATAAGTATTCCTTATTCTGAGAGCATGTGAATCCCTGCCAAATATTGTCTGCCTTCTGGTTTATGCTTTTAAAGAGCAGGTCTCATATTAGCATCTGGAAAAGCCCCTGTGGTCACAGCTGTGCCATGCCATTGCTATTCTGCTCAAGCACTGCAGAGCCCTTTGAAGTATTTCAGCAATGTCCTATGTTATTCTAAACCTCTGCAAGCTTGTTGTGTACCTAGATGCAGATATGCGGATCTGCCTTTGGGTTTTGAGCCCAGGATATGCCTGCTCTTGTTTTTAGGATGTGTGTGTTGGCTTTATTATTGGTCCCATATTTCCACCTAAACCCAAAGCCATGCAGTCTTTGTTGTCTGGCAGTCTTTGTGTTTTTCCACACCTATCTAACACATGTCTTCCTTCAGGAGACAAGACAAGACAAGCAGATCTTCACACCAAACCATGAAATCCCGTTTTTGCAGTGCCTAGCCTTAGCATGAAATTCCCAAAAAAGGTCAAATGAAGATACGTGTCTGGCAGAGTGAAAGTTATGATAACACAGGCGGCTGTTCAGATTTGCAAAGATCAGGTACAGCAGGTTCAGAGACGGTGTGTGTGTGCTGTGAGGTGCATATATAATACAAGGTTGTCCTTGGCTACAGCAAGTGTTTTATTGCTGTGTTGTGCTTCCCTAGAAGAGGTGCCCTTTATAAAGGATTTTAAAACCAGCAGTCCCTGCTGTTCTGTCCCTTCTTGTCTGTGCAGTCAGGAGTTCCCCTCAAACTTGTTATAGCTCACATTTTGTGACTTTTCAGGTCTAAATTCTACCACCTGCCCACCCCCCTCTTCCCCCCAACTTCTTCTGCCCAAACAGGATTGTTCTGATCAATCATTATTTACTGACTTTTATTCTTTTTATTGGTTGTTTTCACTTCCCTCTGGAAAATGGACTTCAAGTGCCTTTTATCTCGGTAGAAAGTTTATCCATACCTACCCTACTGTTAGTATTTCAAAACCAGAAATCTAACTCAGTTGCCTTTCTAAAGAGGAAAAGTCAAGCCCTCAGCAAACCACTTTCATTAATGTCAGTTTTCTGTAACCAGTGTTAACTACAAAAATACCTAAAGATATTTATGGAGATACAGCAAAAGACTGTGTTTCACTTAGCTGTTTGGCATTCTCTAAAACAACAAAGTTATTTATCAGATGCTGTATCTTTATAAATATATATGAATGTGTGTGGTTTACTATGTCCTATGTCAAATTCTAATATGTATTGATGTGTATATTATCTCTGAGTGAAGATAAAACTCTGTTGATCAGCAGTGTTTTTCTTTTCAAATCTTGCTAAGATCAGGAAATTAAGAGCGACTCCAATGTAAATAGCACTGAGAGTCAGCAGAGCAGTGTTCCCATGGGCCTCATTAGTTTCTTTAGCATGAGGACACAACCCTTTCCTCCTGATCCTTAAAGATAAAATTGTCATACCCCCAATATGACAACAAAAGAGTTGGGGGTTTTTCATAACTCTTTCTTCTTTCATTGACCCTATGAAGATTATGAAAATAAAATCTACAAATGGAAACTCATATCATGAAAAGAATAACTAATATTCAGCAAATCCAATTTTTTTAAAGCACTTAACAGAGTTTGAAATTTTATTTTAAGGTTTCTTTTCCTTTTCAAAGCATCTATTCTGAAATTATTTTTAATAGACCCAGGAAGGCTTCCCCAATCTTTTAGAGTTTATTTCCCCCACTGGTACTGCAGTTTGCTACCAGCACCTGCCAACAATCGGTAAAAAGGGCCCTAACTTTCTGAAAACAAACTAAAAAAAATTAAAATGGAAATGGGAAATGGACCCTGAGTTCACCACAAGTGCTACTATTATTCTGTGTCCAAAGCTGGGAAATATGGATTACTTGTTTCACATAGTTTTGAACAAAAATAAATATGTTACTGGTTATAATAATAGGCCGCAGTCATAGAAGCCTTTTCTAAATATGTCTTTTTCAGCATTCAATCGCAAGCTTTAGGCAAAGCAGGAACTCTCTTCATCTATGGGTGTCCTGTGACATGGGCATTTGCCTTTGGGAGTTACTGCAGTGGATCCCTGGGCGGTACACACGATTCCATGTTCCCTGGGTAGCCCCAGGCATTCAGAAAAGCTCAGTCCAGTGGGAGACCTACAGACAATGTTGTGAAATTCCCCAGGCAAAGGTGTATTTATATATATATACACATTGACAATTTTCTTGTTATATGTATGTACATACATGTATATGGCACATAGCACTGCTGCAGTGTGAATGCTATATATATATTTAATTTTCATATATAATTTAATGTATTAATACACTGATTACATGAATAGTTTTGTTGCATTATTACTATATGAATATTTCTGTAGTGTGTGTGTTTTTATATATAGCAAAGCAGGGCTGATTGCTTCCACAACTGAGAGCTGTTTCAGTGTCTGGGCTGAGTTTCTTTCGAAGGTTAATGCATTGGGAGTTGGGAAGATGGGGAGGTGTTAATGTGGGGTTTGGGGTTTTTTTCTTTCTTCGCTTCAGCGGGTGGCTGAGCAGTGCTGATTCATGCTGCTGGATACAGTTTTAAAACTTCTAAAGATCAACTCTTCAGTCAAACTAGATTTCTGTGTTTTCATCCCTGTGGCAAGAGCGAGATATTCTCAATATAAAAAAATCAAGAGACTGTAGTCTGATAAAGAAGCTTAATTGAAATTTTAATGACAAAATGAAAAAATCGTCCATGTCTTCCTGATTGATGCAACAGACACCTTTTCATCTGCCTCAACAGATAACACAAAAAATAACACGGATTTCTACATCAGGCTTTAAGTTTGTCCTATTAGTAGACCATACCCCTGCTTTCATTGCAGCTGGAACAGACCTGGCTGCTGCTTCTCTTGTGTGTTAGGTAACAGGTACCAAGGAAAAGGTTGACACAGTCACCTCTATCCACAGGGCAATATCATTTGAACCAATTCAGCAGTCACCCTCTGTTTATACCCCACCGCAATGATCTTCGAGCAAGTCTTGAGTGTTCTGCCTCTTGCCTCTTGAGAGGATTGCTGCCCCTCTCCCAGCACCTGTAATTACATGATCAGAAAAACACTTCCCGTGTTTTAGCATATCCTAAAAAGTGAGCAGAGGGTTGAAGGGGAAGTGTGATATTCAACACACTGGCTCAGATGAGAGCATGTGAGCAGAGACAAACCCAGCCATAGCTAACACAGCTCATCTCCACATTAGCTGCCTGTGGATGGTGTTGGGAAAACAAATCCCTACTCTGCCCAGAGGCTGGAAAGGATTTCTAACTCTTTTACTGTTGTATTGTGGATGTTCACTTTGATTTGCACCCCCATTGAGCAGTTTACCTCTGCTAATGACCTAATGAGATGAAAAGGATTTATCTGAGCATGATTCATGGTGCTGGATAAGGGACTCTGTTTCCTTACCACCAGCTGTGTCTACATATTTCTGGATGTTGCCAACAGAGGATCTGTCTCTGGAGACGATGGCAGACAAGTCCTGTAGTAAATTCTGTGACTACAAATCCTATGTTGGCCTACAGGACTGTAAGCATCCAAAGTCTGCAGATTTTCTTTCCTTCTGAAATGCAAATAAAGGCCAACCTGTGTGTCTGTCCTCTCTTTGACAACAGGGACTTCTTACTATGCTCACGTTGGGCAAGGGAGCAGTTCACCAATTGAAATGTTTTTAGTGCCTTCCTTTAGTCCAGTAGAAGACACCCCATGCTAAGTGTCCTGCTCCAAGTGTACGGGCTGTTCTAGGTTTGCCTTCCTTTGAGAGGTCTTTTACAGTGCATTTGTTTGACAGTGCATTGTGTGTGATTTGCAGTTTCCTCAGCCATACTCATTCATCTTGTTTATAGCTCTTTTATTAAGGGTCATTTACCAAACAAATAAAAATTAATTTAGACTTGTTAAGCTGTAGAGAACTGCCAGAATGAGACTATTACCTGAACTCTGAAGAAAGAAAAAGTAATCAGCAATGCATATTTGAAGGTCTTAACAATCCCAGGAGTAGCTCTTTTTTTATGTACAGAACAGTGATTTTTATGTATCCAGTGGCCCAGTCCTACCAGGCCAACTGGCGTATGTTGTGTCCCATCGTTTTAATGGAATTAAACTTATGGGTTACACCTCTCCCAGCCTGCTCCACTGTTTCTGAGTTTTGCGTGCATCTAGAAGCACAGACTTTCCTCAAGTCCGGCTCACTGTGTGGGTTTCTCTGGCAGGGCAGCAGTTGTATGGTTGGCTGCACATCATCTTCTGTTTACCATCAAAGTGAAGAATACAGGCACAGCTTAAACTTTATTCTTGTTATCTCATGAGACTGAAATTCTTGTGAGAAGCACCATGTTGACAGCATCTAAGGTGCTTTCTCATCCATGTATGTGCTACAAGACCACTTTGATAGCAGAATTACAAGCTGAGGATGACCTCCTTGATAGACAGTCTCAGCAGAGATAAATCCCAGCCCAGTTCTGCTGTACTGCAACTTTGGAGAACTCCCCTGCTGCAGATGTACAGCTCAAGGTGTCTACCTTCACTGCGGTAGAAATGGACTGTGGTTAATCTCCACTAAATTCTACCAGAGAGCTATTTTGTTTTGAGAAATATATCTTTTGTTAAAGCAATACCATTGAAAAGACATTCTAGAATTCTATATGGGACCAGCCTGGTTTTGCAGGAATTTGAAAGCTGATTCACCACTTGAGTTGCACAAGCAGCTCTGAGGGAGGTTTCTAAGACCCTGAGCAATACACATCTGTGCTGATTCAGGATAAACCTTTTCTTGATGTACAAGCATAGAATCATAGATTGACCTGGGTTGGGAGGGACCTTAGAGATCACCTGGTTCCAACCACCCTACCATGGGCAGGGACACCTTTCACTAGACCAGGCTGTTCAACACTGAGTCATTGACCATGACCCTCTGGATGCGACTGTTCAACCACTTTCTTCTCCTCTAACAGTCCACTGCTCAAATCCATCTCTCTCCAGTTTGGA
>VWZT01002068.1:395-21786 GCA_013397055.1 Pachycephala philippinensis
CTAAAAAGACAGATGGAGAAAGTTGGGGCTGTTCAGCCTGGAGAAGAGAAGGTTGTGTGGGGAACTCAGCAACCTTCCAGCGGCTGAGAGGGACTACAGGGAAGCTGGAGAGGGACTCCCCATCAGGGACTGTAGCGATAGGACAAAGAGTAATGGGTACAGATTGAGAGAGGGGAAAATTAGTTTAGATATTAGCAAGAAATTTTTTACTGTGAGGGTGGTGAGGCATCAGAACAGGTTACCCAGAGAAGCTGTGGATGCCCCATCCCTGGAAGTGTTGAAGCCCAGGCTGGATGGGGCTTTGAGCAACCTGGTCTAGTGGGAGGTGTCCCTGCCCCTGGCAGGGGGTTGGGGCTGGGTTCTTCCAACCCCTTAACAGTGTGTGATTCTATGATTCTACAAAGAGACCCTCAGGGAGCTGCAGACCACCCAGCATGAGAGGAGATGTGGTGTGAGGCAGGATGGGGAGCTCGGGTGTTGGGGAGCACCGTGGGGCACAGGGGATGGAGCTGCAGAGTGGCTGGAGAAATGACAGATCTCCCTGTGGAGCCAGACCTTAGCTGGGGAAGTGGACAGACCCCGCTGCCCACTCACAGCCAGGGGACGGGACACTGGCGTGAGTAGTCCAGGAATGGGCCATCCGTGTTCAGGGTTCAGCCCTTGGGCCATCTGCCAAAGCATGTCCTCCCTTTTTTTGGGCTTTCCCAGCTCAGAGGATGGTGTGTGGTGCAGAAGGGAGCTCACACCTGGCAGGGGTCTGAGGCTGGTGTTGGCAGATCTCACCTGGTGCTGTCAGACACCCATACAGTGTTACAGCACTGTGTTTTCATACCAGCTTGATTCTTGGCTCATTTGTTGAAGGAGGGTGGAAGCCTGGGCTATCAAAACATTCTTTGTATATCCAGTAGTTACTCTGCACAATCCTTTTTAAGTCTATAAAGAAGATCTTAGTATAGTCATGAGCAGATCTAATTAAGAATGAAAAACAAGAAAGAGAAATAACTTCTATATTCAGTATGTAGGTAGTTTAAAACCAAACCTATTTCTCTTTGGTTTTTATTTTACAGAGAAGATATAAACTTCTGTAGAGAAAAAAAAAGCTGTATCTGGTGGGATTTGTAGAAACTTGGCACATCTGCAGGTCTGGCAGCCTAGAAGTAACATTTTGTCTTTCTAAAGTGTAGTTTCTCTGACAAACTTTATGGCTCTCATAAGTATTTGCCAGCTTAGCCCTGAAATCTATCCTATGATGTAGGCAATATTTCCCTTGCTTTTAGAGACATGAGCAAGGAAAGATGGCCTTTGAACACCACTCAATAAAATTACATGTCTGTTACTTCGTCATCAGGACTACAAATTGCTCCACAACACCTGACCTGCAGATTTTCCTTCCTAACTCTCTCATTAGGCTGATGTCTTGCTTTGTGTTAAAATTTTGGAATTCAGGATTTTTGGATTTCAGGACTCCTCTCTTGTGCAAATGTTTGTATTTCTGTGTGTACATGCACATCCATGTGTGTATTTGCTCAGATGTAGTGGAGCCACTCTCCCTGGGAAGCAGGCAGGACCCTTTGCACAGAGCAGGGAGTGGGATTTGTCTGTATCTGACTTGTCAAGGTCAATCATGAAGTCTAAAGCAAAGCCAGGAAAAGTATCCAGATCTCCTGACTCTGCTTTTACCACAGGGCTGCTGCTTCATCTTTTTCTTTTTGGTTGCCAGTAGAATATGTTCTTTACAATGCGTTTGTGAAAAATTGTAATTGAGTTATGACAGAGTCAGAAAAGGGGCAGAAAATGAGCAGAGGTTTCTTTGGGTTGTTACGCAGCCTAGTGCTCTCACCCTGCACTCGTGGGCACCCCAGGCAGCACGGGAAGGCTGAGCTGCCCACGCTGGAGCGATTGGCAGCGTGTGAGCAGCACACGTAATGCTCTTTGCACCTAGGAGTGTGCCTGTCCTGATCTGTGGAAGTTCTGTGCATAGGCATGAAGAGGCATTAAACTCAGCAGTGTGTTTAACATACTTGCATTTCTGCTCCCTGGAAGCAGTATTCACTCTGATAAAATCTGAACTGTACAGTGGTGGATAGTCAGATGAAATTCCTGGGCCTGTTGATACAGTAGGAGTTCCACTATTGCCCTTGATAAAGTCCACATTTAGTACTTGCAGTCCAAATTTAAAGGGGCTGGGGAAAGAGCACAGGGAGCACTGGAGCTGTGGGGGATGACTGTTTGTATCTTTCAGGGTCATGTTTTTTGATTGGCCCAGTGATTCTGAAGTAAGAACTTTTCAAGTGCTTGAGACCACAAAAATAATAGTAGCTGATTTTGCTATTTTATTGCCATTAAATGACAACATTGATTAGAGCTGTTTTTACCGTGTAGCAAAACTTGTACAGGGAATGACAAACTGCATAGCAGGTGCTTTCTTCTATATTTCATTGTTGCTATATTCTGCTTCTCCCATTTAAACAGATGAGTTAATTTCAAAGTGTATTCATGTTCTTCTTAGAAATTGGGCCATAGAAAAAAGCTGATTGCATGGGTTTCCTCTTTCTTTGTTGTCCATAAATATTCTGTGTATTATCAGGTACTGCTTAAGCCACATTCACAAATCAGAAGGCAATGTTTTTTCCTGTGTAAAGGTTCTGAAAACTCAGAAAGCAGTCTCATAATCCTATCATGCTTTCTGGTTCTTGTGCTATCACTAGTGATAGTGACAGTGATTTCATAAGGGGGACTTAGATGATAATGTTTGTATGTTACCAGGATAGGCTGCAATTTGCGCTTTGAGCTGTACCGGCTACAGTGCTAGCAGTTATAAAAACTTGTTTTTGCCAGTAGAGCTGGAGAATATGACTCAAAAACATACAGGAAGCAGATTCTGCTAGTTAAGGTGCCTTTTTATTGTCGCTCGTTTGGCTGCCACCTCACAGAGAAAACAATATGATACAGAATGACATCATTGTAGTGAAGAATTTAGAATTTTTTTCTTCTGGACATTAAAAGCCACACTAAGAACCTCTTAACACTGCACCGCACAGAGTAGGCTCTACCAACATTTGCAATCAGAGCCAAAAATGCTGGGCAAAACATAAGGATTAAGTTTAATGTATTCATATGCACAGGTTTTGAGTCTTAATTCTGGAAGAAGGATTACAAATGCAGAACTGACTGAGGAATTTGTATTCCAGTCACCGTTCTTTAAAGGCTGGGGACTGAAAGACATCAGTTGGTAGAGGCAAGTAGAGAATCAGCTAATGTAATTGTTATAGGTACTTTGTTGTGCTCTGCCGCTATGACAGTACTTACCAGCTGGGAATCTGCCCAGGTATTAAATCATTTTAGTTTATACAAAAATTCCAGTTTAGACTGATAGTCGTTAGCCCTGATGAAACTTTTTGGTTTTTCCTTAAGCCTTTGAAAAACACATTTTGAAATATGTTACATCCACTGGGTTATAGCTCATGTTATTCATTCTTATTCCAATGCCTTTTGTTTTCTCTTGTAGAAATTCTAAGGTAATTCCATGCAGTGAAAGATTTCCAGGACTGTTTTATCATTAGTGTTGTCTTTAGAACTGAAGTCGTTCTGTGTGTTTGAAATCAATATTTGTATTTGGTTTTAAAGTCTTAACTTCCAGACAATACATAGTCTTAACAGTGTTTTATGGTAGGAAGAAGTGTGTGATTTTTAAAATGTCAATGACAAAGCTGTTGATAGAAACGGACTGATTACTGTCTGCAACCCAAATCAATAGTCCATGCTCTGTTATAATGAGGCCCAAGTGCAACCTGCTGCAAGACCAGAGCAAAATGTGGTGTTGACAGCAGAGAAAACATTGGAAAGGGAAAAGATCTTCCTCCTCAACTTCATGTCCAGCAGAGACTGAGATCTGAGAGGTGGGAGAAGATTTTGCATGTGTTAGTTTCTCCCTTTGGTCCATACAAGTGCCTGGGGACAGCAGAGTGGCGGTGGCACTGCAGCTGCTCTGCATTCCTCAGGTGAAGAGAGGTTTAGGCGCTGGGCTGCGACCGTGGGCAAACAGGGCAAACAGTGGTGGTTCCTGAACTGCACGCCTCATTTAATTCCCTTCCTTAGGGCCAGGCATGCTGTGCTTTGCCTGCAGAGCCATATGGTGTGGTGCACGACACGTGAACCTTCATGATGGGATCGCTATCAAGTGCCTGAACTGCACTAATTCCACCACCACTTGACGCAAATGCCTGTATGGATCATAGCTCCAGGACAGAATCACAGTGCTGCAGAGAGCTGGATGAGAGCATTGCTCTCATGGGTTGGCACAAGGTCACTGTTTAGAGAAGTAGAGGATTGAAAATGCCTCCTTAGCTTTCCATGACCCTGATGCCATGTGAGTTACAAAGGCGATACAAAGGACAAGTAGCCAGTTGGTGGTGATGCTGGCTCTGAATTTGACTCCGTATGTTTGAAGCTAAAATGGGTGTTTTATAGCAAGCCTCTTCCATTCCTACCAGCACATGACCCCACCAAAGCAACATCCTAGATGCTTTGCCATTCAAGCCAGGCATGTTAGTGTGCCTCCTACGTCATTTCCTGTGTGGTGGATACTGAATCAAAGACTCCATTCACAATGATGGGAAAAGAATAGATGACTCCTGAACATGTCATGTTTTCAAGTGCCAGTTAAGAATTGGTGTGCCCAAGCGATAGTGGAAAGTAATTGTTTTGTAGCAGTAAGATAAATTCCACGGCTTTTGGGTACAGGTTATCCTAAAAATTGGTATAGCCCACACTTGTTAAATCCTTGATCATACAAGAGTGTGTGTCAAGGTCCAGACATCGGCTGAGCCTTAGAAGCTTCTGACGGCACTCTAGGTGAAGACCCAGGTTGTTGCTCATACAGTCTCCAAAGTTTTAGCAGAACCAAGCCCTGAAGTCCCTCTGTGTATTTCCCTGAAGTAGCTTGTGTTTGATTTGGTTTGTATATTTTATTTAAATGTTACCAGAGGCAAGGAATCAGTGAGCAATTTAGGAAGACTGTCCATGTGATTGTTCCCTCACTTTTAGAAACCTTTTCTTTTGCTCTGGATATGCCTGCTAATGACGTCTTCCAGCTATGGGAACTCCTGCTTTTGTGTCATGGATGATCAGACTTTTACTCCAAATCAGGACCCAGCTCAGCCCACATCCATCTCTTCAAGAAACTGAAGAGAATGAAGTCTTGGGGTCTGTTATCAAAAGGCATCCTATTCCAATTTGTTAGCAGTAGTATGCATGTTTCCTCTGATTCATCTTTACCTTATCCATTGGTTTTTGGTGTGAATACCAGATGTGAACATGTTTTTTCAGCTGTAATAACACAAAACCCAAATATAGACATTACGTAGGTTATTTTGCTGATGCCACAGCCAAAGAACCCATTTAGCCCTCTCAGATACTGTAACTCTGACCTCTGGAAACTCACATTCAGCTGTGTCTCATGTGCCCTTTTCAGTATCTCTGACCCTTCCCCTCCATATGGTATCTCCTATATTGAAACTACCCTTTATTATTATTCCTACAGGTGTGATTTTTACCTTTGGTCATACTCAAATGTGTATTGTTCATCTGACTGCAATTTTGCAAACTGGTTTGCTTGTACTGGTGACACATCCTTTAACTTCTACCTTTTTTCTCTGTCTTGGTGTCATCTACAAACCTTATCAGCAATCCTTTTGTTTCTTTATAGTTCTTGATAAAATACCAGTGGGTAAAGATGAAGAACCAATTATGCAGGGTTATGGGACCATATTGCATTTTTATGATGTTATAAAATTATCGATAAGTAATTGCCATCTTGAAAATGTGCAGGCCATCCAGGGTGGGAAAGGAAAAAATAAACTACTCTGAGAAAACTCAGCTGATTAGTGGGGTCTGCCAGCAAGCAAAGGTGCAAGGACTGAGGACTGAATAAATACAAACATGACGTATTTATTTAGTGAGGTGGGACACTGAGCCAAAGGTCCCTGGGGTGGTACCCAGGGAGCAGTGCCTGCTGCTCGGAGTGCCCCGAGCACCCTTCCAGGAACCCCATGGTGGTGTCTCAGGGATGATTAGTCAGACAACCAATTTAAATGTGTCACGTTGGCTTTGGATTGTTCCGGTTTGTTAATCACCATCCTGCTGCAACAAGTTGAAGGCCTTGAAGAAGTCCAAGTGTTTTACATCAGCTTTGTTACGTTTATCACTCAACCTTACAATCTCCTTGGTGAAAGATAACACGTCAGTTTGAAAGGGTCTCTTCCCATAAACTCCTGTTGATTGGCATTAATGATATTTTCCTCCCTTAATTCTTTGTTAATCTAGATCCATGTGAGTCATTCCATTATACTGCTGGGACTCGTGTCAGGAGACAGGCCTATAATTACTTAGATCCTTCCCTCTACCTTTTCCAAAACCTTTTCCAACATCTGCTTTCCTTTGGAGCTTCCCCACTGCCCAAAAGGTTACTGGATATCACAGGCAGCTGTATTGCTGCGCTTATGTGTTGAAGGCAGCCTTGATAATTACCCAGACAATGTCAGCAACATTATGTGTGCTACTGCAACAAGGGGGGATTGAACAGTGAATTTACTCTATAATCATAAATGACCTTTGCAAAAGCAAAGAAGAAATATTTTATTTGCATGTCTATCCTGAGTTTCTATATCACAACCTAGTGTTATGGCTACAAGGGGTAGAAGGTCAATAGTTTCAAATTGACTTGGAAAAATACCACATTAATGCTGTTGCCCCAATCCTGATTACAATTCACATCACACTAGAACATAAAAACACTTTTGGAGAGAGAGGGGATGTTTTATCATCTAAGCACAGGACAGTTTTCAAGATGCATAGAAAAGCAAAAGGAATTAGAAGGAATGCTTTAATATTATCAAAATGAAAAGCAGGAATTAAGACTATCATCATTTCAAACACACACAAATAATAAACTCAAGTCCTTTATTCATCTGCATCTGTATTTATCTGAGCAGGCATCTGAAGTTGCTGGAGAGGGCCAGGTTCCCCCTGGCTGCCCCTGCAGCCAGCCTGGCTGGTGCTTCGCAGTGGGAAAGATGTACTCCCAGCTCAGGCTTTGGAGGAACAGGACGTCTTTGTCCCAAAATAGTCAGGGCACCAGCTCTGCTTCTTCCTGGCCAAGAGTGCCTGTCACAGCTTAGCCTTTTTTCACTGATGACAATGAACGTTTTGGGATTAGGTCTGTGGTCTGTATGAATCACAGAGCTTTGTAGGACTTGCTTCAAGTGCCTGGCGCTATATAACCATAATAAATGAATAGTCCCTGTTGGCAGTAAGGTCCATGCATGCTGCAGGTATTCTGAGCAGAGAAAATCAAGCCTGTGGTGTACAGCTGAAGAGTTTTCTCCATGTGTCGTGGAGTTTCCCTTCGAATAACTTGCTTTGATTTTCTTTTCATGTTACACACTATCCCATGATTTACAGGCAAGCATCTACCTACAACTACATAGCACTAATCACCTTTCATTGCTTTTATTCCCTTTTGCTCTTCTCTCTTTTAGCCCAGTACTTCTCCTATGACTGTTGGACCAAAGTCTCCTTTCACCATTCATAAAAATTCCATCAGAGCGGCCACAGCTGTGAGCTGCTCTGAGCAGGGCAGGAGGGGAGCCCTGGAAACCCTCTTGCCTGGGGAGTTCTGCTTTTTGGGGGCTCTGCACCCCTCCCCTGCCCTCAGTGAATGCCCACTTTGCCACCTACCTTCTCCCTGGCCCCTTAGCTAGTCTGTCAACAGAGCGATAATTCTTGCTGGCAGGATTTACCCTTGCAAATATAGGATCCCGTTGAGCTAATAAATACTTCCTGTCATTGCCTGGGGTTGCCAACAGTAACATTCCCTTTCCCATTTATAGGAGATGCTGAATATGGCATTGGTACTATTAACACTTTTAACGTTTCTCCCATAAACATTTTCTGCCTGTAAAAGGATTTTCATATTTTCTATTGGTTCTGGTTTTACTTTCTTTGCTGACTACTGAATCCTGAACCACCCGAACTTCGAGGAATCAGACCTTTAAATTTGTTTTAAAACTTTCACAATAATTGTAGATTTTTCAGTCTGACTTTCAAAAGCAAGATAATATTGGAGAGAAGTGTGGGTGTATGACTGTGAATGTTTTAGGAACCTTTTATATTTACACTTTTTTTTCAGCAGCAATATGGAATCAAATACCATGAAAAAGAGGCACCAATAATTATTAATATAAAACTTTCCTATGACTTGAAAGAGAAGAAAGGGAAAGAAAAGAGAGAAGATTGAAAAAAGGGAAGATAACAGGATGGAGAGGAGTTTGTAGGTTTTTAAACATTCAGTAAATGCTTGCTTGTGTATTTCAAACAGCTTTTGCTGAAACCACTTCTGTGTATCTACATTAGCAGAGGAGATGGTTTTAACCCCAGTAAGCACGGCCATGGGAGCAGTGGTGGTTCCTGCTGCCTTGCCCCGGGAGGGGAAGTGAAGGATGGCATTGGAAGGGCTGGGTGGACTGTGGGAGGCTTCCCAGTGGGAGAGGAGGAAGCGAACACACATGTGGACATGAATGAAGAGCTGCCAGGCTCAAAAGGCTCATGGATCTGAGGGATGGGGAGAGAGCTAGCAGCTGGAAAAACATGCAGGCACTAACCCTGGGAGAATTTTCCTTTTGAGTAAATGTGCTCCTCTCACAAGGAGGAGTGAACTCAGAGGCCACATTAGGTCCCACACTGGGTGTGATCCTGGATGGTTTCAGTTCTTGTTTCCTCATACTACTGGGCTTCAGTGAATATTGCAGTTGGTTATCGTGGGGCTGAGCCTCTAGGACATCCTTTAAGAGGAAGAAAATAATTTCGCCTTCTTATATGAGGGAGGTGACCTGCAAGTGGACTGCAGGGGACACTGCTGAAGGTCAGAGGCCTCACCTGTAGCCACCTGAGACCGAGCCTGGCCTCACCTGAGGCCAAAGTCTGACTGCAATGAGTTGAGCAAGGATGTTTGGAAGACATTGAAGGGCTCCTTTAGTGGGGCTGCCCATTAGAGGAAAATGTGTTGTTTCCGCTAGGCTACATTTGCTGTTCACTGCCATGCCCTGTAGGCCTCTTCATGGCACTGTGCCGTAGATTTCAGGACCTCTGGGCTTCTCTGGGAACACCCGGCACAGATTGGGAGAGGACTCGGGACATACACTCTGTCCTTGGGAGACAGCAGTGTGGGGCAGGCACAACCAAAGCACCTTGGCAGTGCTGACAAATGCTATGTAAGCATCCATACACACACACACATTTATTTATATTCCTCTGTGTCTGCATGCATATATCAGGAAATCTTCTGCTCCCCTCGTAACAGACCCTCCTGCTATCTCTAAGCATGACACACGCTCCCCCTGGCAGTCCATGGAGGCTGTAATGTCTAACAGAGTAGGATTTATCACATTCTCTAACACCTAGGGAAAAGGCTAATACTATTTTCTAAAGTGCTGCATTGTTTTCGGGTTCATCTATATTGCTTTTAATATTTTATGTATGTGAATATGATGTACTGCAATGAAAACACCCTTATATCTTTTTCTAGTAAGTGCGTCTTTCAAAACTAGAAACGATGTCAAATGATGGAGAGGAGCTCTGGGTCTGGAAGGCACAAGGAAATGCATAAAAGATGAAGGCCTATTTATGTTTCTCACACGCACGAAAAACCCTCCAACCAAAAAGACAACCCACCTACATTAAAGAAACACTATTCAAGCTACAAAGAAAATCAGCCAGCATGTGGCCTCTCTGTACTTGCACATTAGGATCCAGGCTTTAATTACAGGACTGCCTGCTGCCTTTCCAGAGGCCCCTGCACACGGGACCTGCAGTGGGAGCAGAGCTGTGTGTGGGAGAGGAATCCCCTTTGCTGGGTTAGCTGGGTTACAGCAGATACCTCTACCAGGAGCAGTATAAATGCAATATTAGCACAACAGAATGGGCTGGTTTCCTCTAAGCTCAGCAGTTAAACTGCGTTAGGGCTCACACAGGGCTGCTTCAGGTATCTCTCCAAGCAGGGTTGTTGCTCAGGTGTTGTTCTGCCGGTAGGAACCATCCGTTTTGTGCACAGAGATGAGCCTGGGTGGGGAGCCTTGAGGAAACAGTGAAATGGGAAACCTGCAGCTTCGCTCAGTTTCTCCTACCCCTGGAGCTGCCGGCTGTGTAACCTCAGCTCTCTGAAGGTCACTTGCACATGTGATTTCTTCTGCAGGTGTGCTCCTGGGTTCCAGCAAAGCACATGGGAGTCCCCATCAGGCCCAGCTGGGGGGTGACAGGGCCAGCAGCAGAGCCAGAGTACAGACACCACCAGGGAGAAATGTGATGGTATCTAACAATGTGTTTGTCCCAGTCGAAGGCTGCCATCCACAGAGCACCAACCCAAGTGAGACGTAGGACCAGAAGGTTTCAGCTGATGATGGAGGAGAAACACAGATGGGAATATGTGGTTCTTCCCAGACATTGCAGGGGACACATCCTAATGGGGAGAAGGGACTCCTCTTTCCTGATGTCCCACGTCCTCTGAAGTCCACTCCTTCCTTTCCCCCAGCTCCTTATCCCAACTTGCCCCTCCTGAGCCATCCCACCGCATCTCAGAGTTTCCCCCCTCTGTTCCCAGGATGCCCACATCTCTTCTCTTTACCTCTTCATGCCAGAGCTTTCCCAAAAGGTCAGGGACAAAAGATGTCATCTCCCAGTCTCAACCTTGCCAAACCACCTTGACCGAGATCTCCCGGCGTGGCAGCCAGCTGGCACATCTGAGGCCAGCCCTGGTGGTTAGAGCCTGGCAAAATATGTCTGAAACAGGTTTTACAGAAAGAACCCTGTGCCATGGTGACAGCAGGCAGTGCTGCCAGTCAGCAGAGACATCCTGTGCCTGAGCAGCCTGCGAGGCTGGCAAAGGCGGGGCGTGTTCCTGCAGGCTCAATTCCTAGTGGCTCGTGGGGTTGTAGCCATTAGAACACAACTTGCAAATCATTCTGCCTTTATTAATCGAGGAAAATAACTGTCTTGCTTCTCATGAGTGTCCTCCAACACCATCAGGGTTGCGCTTCATGGTGAGCCAGTTCTGGGAACCAATTCTGCAATTAGAAACAGACATTCCTGCTGAAGCCAGTGGCTTCTGCTTTCCATCAGGCAAGGTGCTGGCTCTGAAATTCCTTGCAGTCGCCCTCTTTCCTGAGGAAGCTGAATCCATGCATGGTTTTGTGGGCTTGTAAGCATTTCATAACTTAATAATAGGTCACATTAATTCATCTTTTTGCTCTGCCTTTACTCTTTAGAAAGATGGAAGTTATTTTTTAAAAATAAAGCATTGCATATGCTGTATGTGGGAAGTGGTGATTTCTAGCTATGGACTGAGGGGGCAAAATTGTATAATTTATAACTATATCATAAATAATGAGTCTGATGCCTGCATTACTGTGATTTTATAAAAGTCTAAAAGTGGCGTCCTGAAGCCAAGACTCAGCCCTAATATGTTATCACTCCATTGCAGAGCTACAAAACAGTGGAAACCAGATCCTTAGTTGAACAAGAAGAGTTTCTTTAACTTTGTTTTTCAGTTCAGCTTATGAACCAGTCTGTAAATCCATTGCATGATTCAAACCCATCAGTTTTGTACCAGAAGATAGGCTGGGGTAGGTGTGGAGTCTTGGACAGGAATCAAGGACTGGCAAGATGTCAGGAAAATACCTGCTCATCTCGACTGCCTCAGGGCAGCTACCCTCACTTGTCCCAGCTGATGAGCTGGCCCTGAAGTCACAAGGCAGCACCAAACCTGCAGTGTGCTGTTCATTGCCTCTGATTTCTTTCAGAGGTGTGAATGTGAGGCAGGATGAGGTCTGAACTTCCTTGGCAGTGTGAGTTCAGAGAAGTAGAGGTTGCTGCTGACTTGCCAGTTCTCAGCCTTCCTCCAACATGCCCACATTACAGTAACTCTGCTGCCTTGAGGGGCTGAGATGTTTGAGCTGGATTCATGGCACATGCACTCAAACACAGAATATGGGCAGGGTGAAAAACCAAACCAAACCAAACTACAGCCACACAAAATGCCAAGGTACAGCTGCCTAGATGAGACTTGTGTCCTTTCAGCAACTGCAGACTCTGAATAGGAAGGAAGGAGAGGCCCTCTGCTCTGTGCCATTGGAGATGCTGTCCCAGGAGATGGCAAAACATGGCAGACTGGACCTGTCTACACGGAGCCCGAGGCAGACTGCTCCTCAGTACACAGGCATAGCCTCTCTCCTTCACAGCCTCTCACACAGAGACAGAGACACATGCAATTTGCCCCCATGGGCTTATCCATCCTGACAACCTTGGGCTGTTCTGTCCCCACCCCGCTGCTGGGAATGTCGTCCTCAATTCCAATGCTGCTGTCCCTGGGTGCTTGCACCCCTCACTGCCTCTTGCTGTGCCCACACATCCACTGCAAGTTCCAGGAGCTCCTCAAAGGCCTGATCCCCATTTTGTGCCAGAGGGACAGCCAGTATCTCCACTGCTGGCTGCAAAGTCTGTCCTCATGTTTCCATGCTTAAACAAGAGAAAACTCAGGCTCCTTCACTGCAGGAAGAAGGCTCCCTGGGTAAGGGAAGAAGATATCCCTGTTCCTGCTCTCCGGCCAATGAACTCTTTCATTACAAGTACTAGTAGGCCTTTCACTATAGCACACAACAGGGAAAACCACAGGTTTGGATGCCAACCACAAATTTTCTAGTCTGATGAATTTTAGACTTTTCATTTCCCTGACCATCCCTCGAGTTGCAGGACCAACACTGCAGCAGGACTCCTTTGTCTCCATATGTGAGAGGAATGGGATGGTCCTTCAGTGGGTTTGTCTTTCCCTGGGAAGGAAGATCTTTAGGGCCATGGCTCCCCATCCCTGCAGGAGCTCCCCATCCCTGGGGCTGGCCACTGCGTGCTTTCCCAGTGAGGTTACACAACGGCTGTGGGGAATGGCGTGTTAGGACAAGGCGTGTGAGTCACCAAAGGTACCGGAGTCTTACATAACCCCAGCATACATTTTTGGAGTACACTTCATCTTAAGGGGTTGTCAGGAGCCCTGACTGAAGCGACAGCCTGGGAGGAGCAGGGCAGAAGAAAGCAAATACTGCTGTTCCTTTTTCTCCTCTTCTTATATTTGATCCTTCTGGCAAGACCTTCTCCAGATCCAGGAGGCCTTGGTCAGTCAGAGAACCAGGGCAGTCCTTCTGTGTCCCATGGTGTGTGATGACATATTCCCCAGGATGGGCTTCACTGTGGTGTTTTGGATGACCAAACCACAGATGAATGTCAGATCTACATAAACAGAATTAATTCACCTCTAAACCCTCTGTCTTCTGCTTCTGACTTTGCCTTCTCCATCAGCTGAGCCTACATAATCCCATTTTCCACTCTCTGCTCTCCTCTGAGCTGGTATCATGAGCCTTTCCATGGATTTCTGCCATCCTGTCTGTACAAGCTCTGGGTCTACTGGAGTACAGCAATAGCAGGACTGACAACACACATCTGAACCCCCTTGTACAGGACCCATGTCAGGGTCTCAGCAGGGTCTGCCTGGGCAGAAGGACTTAGCTTGGCTCGCAATCCATGCTGCACACTGGCAAAGAGGGACACAACCCAGCTTCCAGCCTGGGAGTGTGGCACAGTCAGAGGTGTAGCTTGGGAGAGAGTAGGCGGGGATCAGAAGAGTTTCCAAGTGATGGGGTAAATTTCTGATTGCTCTAACTGTGAACTGAGTACATCTTCCAGTTCCCACATCAAGTGTCACAGTGCAGCCAATGTTTTGTGTTTCATGTTCAATTATGTTTCATCAGATGCCTGTTCTGGCTGCAGGATGGACTCTTCAGGCAAATCCAGGGCCAGAGGAGTGTGAAGGGTTATGGCAGTAGCTTCTTGTGTAGGGGTGAAAGTGGCAAATGAAGGAATCTCTCACTATGATTTGGATAATTTCTGCATAAACAAACCTTTAAGAAAGTTTGGCTCCCTCCTGGCATGGAAGGGGAACACTGCTCCCCTGATGGCTGAGGTTTTCTGCAGAGCAGCAGAGCACGGCTGGAGGCACCCAGCAGGGCGAGGGGCTGACTCACCAGCAGCCAGGAATGATGACATATGGACAGGGAAAAAAGGGGCTCAGCTTGGAGCTGGGCTTTGCAGAGTGGTGTCCACCATGGACACCAGCTCGGGCTGGCGTTTTTGCAGGGAAGCAGGGACTGGCCCCTGGCAAGCTCCCTCTTACCTTACTGGGTTTTTTCTTCATTGAAAAGTGTTTCAGGGTTGAGCTTGGAGGCTGCATGTATGGATGTAATGGATGGTACACGTTCCTAGCAGGTGCCTCCTCCAGGCATGTCCTAGCTCAGTCTGGGGCACCCTGTGCAGCACCTTTCCCCCATGATGCTCAGAGACAGGGAGGAGACTGAGAGCTGCCTCTCACAGGTGAAAAGCCCCTCTGCTTCTATCAAAAGAACCCAAAGGTCTCCCACACACTTGAATGCCACGAACTCAAGCTTCATATACACGTCTCCATATTTCACAAACACAGGCCAGCCCTGCAGGCATTACTCATTCTGGTGAGCCCAGAGGGGTCGTGTGAGTGAGCCATCAGCTTCCACAGCTGGAGGGAAACTATGCACTTGGCAGTGCACCCCACGGCTGCAGAACAAAATGTGAGTGTGCACACCAGCACTGAGCACCCCTGCTTCCCTGGCCGGCCTGGGCTTGGGAAGGAAGCAGGGCTGAGAACTGACAGGCTCCTCACTGTGGTGGGGCTGCCTGTCCAGAAGCCTGGGGCTGCCTGGGGCTCAGATGGCAAAGTGCCACTACACCATATGGGGCTGGGTCTTGTGGCTCGTGGCCCACACCATTGCTGGGCCAAGCCAACCCATCAGGGGAGTCGGCCCTTTGGGGTTGTGCAAATTTTGACAGCCCAAGGCGTGTCCCAAAACAGGCCAGCCAGGTGCTCCTGCTACAGAACAGGGAGGGATGGCTGCAGAGTCAGGGCTCCCCTTCACCGTGAAGCAGCTAATCTTAACTGGGTACATGAGTGTCAACAGGTGCCGTGGAGGGAAGAGGGACGAGGGGATATTGGTGCAGCTGGAGGAAGTATTTATAGCTGGTTTTTAAAAAACCCTGTATAGATCACATCTCTGTTAACGTATGTAACACAATCAGGAACCCGAGCTTTTCATGATCCCATGGCTGCAGGATTTCCTGTGGAATCCTCTACGGGCCACAAAAACAAGCTAAAAATAAATGCATTAAAAAGAGACACATACTGAAACACATGCGTGCCCATGCCTCCTGTCCGGCCAATGAATTGAATAGTGGCAAGCAGAGTAGGGAAGGGGACAGTCCCTGGAAAACCCTCTGTAGTAACTCCTCTGGTGTGACACAAACCCCAAAGGGCTCCAGGCATGCAAAGGTGAGAGCATGCAGTGTTGGCAGGGGTTTCAGGAGTCCCAAACACAAGCATGAGTTATAGAAAGGTCATCCATCAGAAGAGAACAGAAGCAGCTCGGGATTCCCCCAGCTGGAAAGCAAACCTGGGGAGCCTGTCTCTCTCCTGTGCAGGCTGGTCCTCAGCTCCTTCCAGCAGCCACACACCAGAGCCAACAGTCACACAACCCCTGGCTCTGGAGAAGCCGACCTGCACATTTGGGACCCCCATGCATTTTAGGAAAAGATGCAGAAGTCTTGTTTTTCTGTGCACTGAGAGATGGACAGGACCACCAGTTCATCCTTCACAGCTACTCAGCTCCTGTCAGGCTGGCCACCAAAAGGCAAGGAGAGGGTTTTGGCACAGTTGTGGATGCTCAAGGGCCACCCCCCATCACTGCTCTGCAGTATCTCCCAAGCCCCCACTGGCACAACAGCTTGTCACTGCCACATCCCCTCAGCCAGGCCCTGGGCACCAGCTGCATTTGAAATCATGTCTGAGATAGGATGCAGTTGAATTCAGTGGGGAGCAGACAGGACCTAGAGATGATGACAGCATCACCTGGCAGCTCAGCTTCTCACCCTCCCTTGGGCTCCCCAGGGTACCAGGACACCTCCGACGGGCAAAGCCATCACCTTGCTGCTGCTGTCTGAATCACACGTCCCTGACACCTGCATTCACTGTGTAGGATCAGCCATTAACGGGATACATCGTTAAGAGCTTGTCGGAGCTACAAACGGTGTTCTTTGGGATGGGGGTAGCGAGATTCCCTGCAGCTGAGCTGAGCCCGAGCTCCATATCCTCTAATTGCCCCAGGCTGTCGGGATTCAGTTGTTACTTTCAGCAAATGCCCTGCAGGCAGCAGGGATGGAAGGCAGCTCTTTCTGCAGATCAGTTCAGCCTCTGCCTTTCTTCCAGCACTGTCGTGCTGCACAGCAGCTGCCCACCCCACACACTCCCGTATGGACTTTTGTCAGGAACATGTGCTCCTGGCTGCCCCTATCCTGTGCTTTTTGTGGTGTCCCTTCACGCAGAGGTGCTCCATTCCCTATCCCGTCACGGAGCTCCCTCCTGCAACCCACACGGAGGCAAAAGCATCCCCTACAGCATGCTGAGAGAGGAGATATTCCGTACCTCCCTGGCCATATATCAAACCCTCTCTCTTGCTAGGGGGGCAGGTAATGTGATGAGTAAGAAGGCACCTTAGATGAGCTGCTTTGGCATATGTTCCCTTCCCCCAGCACTCTGCTATTAGCTGCCAGAGATGAAAAGCTGCGATGTGCAGAGAGACAGCTGGAGGTGTCAAAGATGTCACCTGCAAGCTGCTCTTTGTGGGGATGGGGGGAGGATGGGGATGGGGATGGGTGAGCACAACCAGCTGGGGGGACCAGAGCGGCCTCATACCGTGGGGGAATGTGGTCAGGGTTGGGGCTGCTCAGCCTTCTCCCACCCCGTGCCCACTCTGCATCCCCACCTCTGGCCCCACTCCAGCCTGCATCCCCACCGCTGCAGGCGGATGAGCCTCTGGCACTGTGGGAGTGCCTCTGTGTGCAGGAGCAGTGGGAGGGAAAGGGGCTGCTGCAGCACAAGTGCTGGGGAACTCTAAAGGGATTTCCTGCTGTCACCAGGAAAACTCCCTTCCCAACGGGGTGACTTGTGCAGAACAAACTACAGATGTAAGGGCTGGCCTTTTAACTTTTTGGGCTGATTTTTAAGCAGCACCCAGAGTAAGGAGGCAACCCACTGAGAGAGAAATAGTTTTAACCATTCTGTGCTGGGGGGAAAGAAGGTCTACAGCGATAAAGGCTGTTGGTGTCTACCTCTGTTCACAGTGTTTGGAAGTCAGACCCTGTCTGCTTGGTTATTTCTGGATATGCAAACTAGAGAAGAGTAGGATAAGGTCCTTCATGTCTAGTCCAGCATCATCTCTCATCTTACATGCTTTAACCTCTCTGTCTCTGATACATCCCCCGTCACAGCATGTGCAGCCGTTCAAAGCACTTCTGCAAAGCTGCTTTTCCTGGCTTGTTGCTTTGACAGATTTTCTTTGTATCACTTCCCTGGCTCTTCTTTCCTCCTTCCATCCAGGAAAAAGTGATCTGCCTTTTACAGGAAGGCCCTTTACAACATTTTCACATGAAACCTGAAGTGTCAGCCAGAGACTGAGTGCTCCTTGGTGTCCCAGCAAACAATCTTCTTCCCGCAGAGGTATTTCTTCGTCACAAAAAGGTTCTTCCAAATAGCCCATCTTCTTTTCAGGCCTTCTTGAAGAATCTTCAATTGAACTTTAAACATTAAGCAAATCTAGACACTTGCAAAGTCCCACTTTCTGCTGCAGCTGTGACCCTCCAGTGGGTCTGAACCACCCCTCAGCCCCATACCTGGCTGCCCCACACAGGCATGGCCTGTTTTGGGTTTTCCCCTCCTGCAGCAGTTCTGTGAGCCTTGAGTAGCCTCAAGGAGGTCCTTGGATGCACTTTGAAACCAAATCAACCCAGCCTCTTCCATCACCCTTGTTGAATGTCCTGCTTTCTCAGCAACAAAATTGAAATGAATCAGCCCCAAAACACTTTCCCACCCTGGGCTGATATACTCAGAATAGCATTCAAAAAAGCACAGTGCTATTAATACAGAAGGAAAGGGGAAAAGGATTGTTTTTCAGAGATGGATTTGGGGATGTTTGAATAAGAAAGTCTTACTTGGAGTCAATGCATGGCATCATGGCTGCTGTGGAGGCAGACGCATCAGCTAGACCTCTCCCTATCCCAGCTGGATGGACTAGACAGAATCCAGTCCTCACAGGACTGCAGGGATGGGGTTATTTTTCTGAAGGCCCACAGCCTCTCTCTGTCCCCCAATAAAACCAATTTCCTATGCAGCTGGAAACCTTGATTAACAGCCTGCTAGGAGACACAGATCCCTGGGGTCTTACTGTATGCCCAGAAGACACTGCTCCAGGGTAAACCTATGCTTCATTTTGCTCTGCAAAAGAGAAAAAGGACTGAGCTGTCTTCAAGGAAGCCTACAGATTCGCAGGAAAAACTTAAAAAAAAAAAAAAAAAAAAAAAAAAAAAGGCAGTTTCTTTGGAAGTCATTTTCTCTTAAGAAGTTCTGTCTGCATTTTTTATTAATGATACAACACCCTGGATGTGTCAAAAAATATGAGAATACATTTCCTGGTGGGGAGCTCCAGCCTTGCAGAGTCAGGCAGTGCAGCTGGGTTGTCATTTGCTTCTTGGAATTTCATTTCCTAATCAACACATCCATGAAATGACTGTATTTTCAAAGCTTAGTTTCCAGAGCTGCTGTGATCAAAGACTGGGGAGGTGGGGGGAGAGCAGGGAGGGGGAACCTGCCATCCCCATCAGCAGCTCAGCACAGAGAAATTACCTTCCTGAAAAAGCCTAAACAAAGGATGGTTTAAGACCCTGACCTGGGTTTAATGTTTCAGAGCCAAACAAGAAAATAGGGATGCAGAGACCCAACTCTCACCATGTTCCTGCTTTGGGGGAAAAAAAAAAAAAATCTGCTTCTTAGAAACTTGGGGACCACCTTGAGATTTGCAGGGTCTGGTTGGCCCCTCCTGGGGCAGGAGTGTGATGGAGAGCCCTGGGGCAGAGGGGAGGGGTCCAGAGAGACCCTTCTGGAGCCACCCTGTGCTGCTGAGGGTGACACGAGTCACTGTTTGAAGGGATAGTCTTCACCCTATCCCTGCAAACAGCATCCATCACCCAGGTCCAGGCTGATACGTCACCCGCCTTTTTGCCTTTGGTTTCCAGCTGGTCCCATGGAGAGTCTTGTGGCCACACAGCCTTTGCCCGAGCATCTGATCTTACAGGTGTCAAGCAAGAGGAGCTCAAATACATCAAAATTGCCCCAATCTGACCCAGACAATCAGGTTTCTGCTTCTCTGACACATGCAAGGCTATAAATTCACTTGTCTGCTAGTCACCTTAAAGCCCTCTGACAAGCAGGGCATGCTTGTCTTTAAGGAAGTTAGGAAGACTGGGAACAAATAATTTTTAAAAACACCCAGACCCCTCTGGTGTCTTCATTTATCAGGAAAAGTGGATTTGCATTCACTGATGATTTGCAGATGATTTTTGGGTAGTGGCTTGGTCTGTCCCTCCACCGTGCCTGGCAGAGATATATGGGTGCAGCCAGA
This sequence comes from Pachycephala philippinensis, assembly GCA_013397055.1. Classification (NCBI taxonomy): domain Eukaryota; kingdom Metazoa; phylum Chordata; class Aves; order Passeriformes; genus Pachycephala; species Pachycephala philippinensis. The sequence goes on from VWZT01002068.1 coordinate 20,030, forward strand.
TGCCAACGACAAGATTTTGGACAACTCAGCCTCCACCAACCCATCCCACCACTGTGCACCACCTCCCCCACTGCCCAAGCAAAGCCAAGATGCTCAACCCTGCTTCTCAGGAGCAGCTTGAGGCAGGATCACATAGGGAGCTCTCTCATCTTGCGCTGCTGGTACTCTTGGCTGTTGTGCTTTTCATTTCAGTTTTGCTGTGAGCAACATGATCATGGAAAAATAACATCACAGGAAAATGAGAAAAATAAATGGATTCTCAGATTCACCCTCTGGACTGCTGGGCAGGAGCTGGATGTTGTTGCCATTAGGTTTTCTGTGGCTCCCTGCAGCTCTGGGTATGCCCATGCTAACACAGCTCTTCGGAGGTGTTTCATTACAGCATCCTGGGTGCCAGAAATGCAGATGGAGGGGAGACCATGGAGCTGCAGGGTGCTGCATGGTGAGTCACTGCTGTGTGATAGAGGGGATGATCTTCCTCCCAGCACACATCTTGTGCTGGAGGAGGAAACCTGAACACCCAAGATCATCAGCAGGGCAGGGCAGGCACCCATGCAGGCAAAGCAGCAACTGGCTGTGTGTGCAGGATCTCCTCACATGACATTTGGGTGAGTGCAGCCGGTGAAATGGTTCATTACAAGACATGTTACTGGGAATGAGTTGGGTAACACAGAGATGTGGAGATGAGGTAGTTTGTTCCTGCAGGTAAAAGTGCTGCTGAGAGTAAGCAGGCTGCATGTGGCCTGAATATTTCCTCCAATGATGTCAAAGGCATCACAACCCTCAAAGCATGTGCACTGAGATTACATGGACCAGGGTGTTAAGAGCATCCTGATGACATAGGTTGGAGGATACAAAAAACCAAGTTCTCAGTGTGACATGGATGTACTATATACCCATAGATGGTATGTGAAGGAGAGGCAGCTGCAGCTCTCCCTCTCTCTCTCTCAAATATGTTCTCAACAGTACTTTCAATACATCATTATTTTCACTACCCTCATGCCCTTTCCCACCACATGGCTCCCCACTGTTTCCTTCCAGAGAGATATCCCCAGCACTGCAATGACTGAGCCACCCTAGGGTAGAGGGTGACAAGGCAGCCAGTGTGCCACCTTCCTGTTCCAAGGCTCCCCACATCTCTCGGGGCCCTGCAGCAGGTGTGACCCCAGCAGGGGCAGGTGTGAGGCCAGGGTCGGGAACTCCCTTTCCGTCCAACACAGAGAATTTTGCACTTATTCCCCAAAAACATTCATCAGGCAACATGAGCTCAGTGGGTGTTGGGAGAGAGAAGTCCAACTCTGGTAGATCCGTAGCCAGACAATATCCAAGAGAGTGAAAACTGGAAGGAGGGGGAGGATTTTTTTGGTGTTTTTTCTTTCTTTGTGGTTTCCTCTTCTTTCTTTTTCCTTTTATATTTTTCTTTTTTCTCTTTCTCTTGATTCCTTCCCCCCCCTTGCTTTTCTCTTCTTCCCCCCGCCCCCTTTCTTTTTCCTTGTTTTTATTTTTGGGGGTTTGTTTGGTTTGGTTTATGGCTTTTTTATCCTTTTCTCCGTTTCGTTCCCCGCGTCCGTCACCGCCTCAGGGCCGCTTTGGGCCGGGCCGGCGCGCGGGCGCCCCCCAGCGGCCACTTCGCTTCGGGCGGCGCGGGGCCGGGGCCGCGGGGTGTCCCTGGCCCGTGTCCCCTTGGCCGGCACCCGCATCCCTGGGAACCCGCATTCCCGGCACCCCGCACTCCCGGCAACCCGCATTCCCGGCAC
>VWZT01002068.1:23165-35945 GCA_013397055.1 Pachycephala philippinensis
CAGAGACAGTATCATAAAAGAAGAAAAAAAGAAACTGCAGCAGTTAGTGCCTTGTTTTAGTGAAGCTCCGCAGCTCCTCAGTGCACATCCCTGAACGCCCCCAGAAAGGCTCTCACAACAGACAGGTACTTGCTCTCCCACTTTTCCTCCCACTAGGAACACTCAGTTCCCCTTCGGTGATTCAGATAAAACCACCCCCTTGCCCAGGAAAAGCCTGTCGGTGTTACCAAACAGGAAGGCCTCAGTGATCACCTCTCAATCCTCACCACCCACACACCACAGCCACCTTCACTTCCTGGCTTCCCTCTCACTGACCCGGACCAGGATGCAGCCAGCCATGTCTGTGGTGCTGAGTGTGGCTTCCCTGTGTCCCTCTCCCAGCCCACATGCTCCTGTCCTCTCCAAGGAACGGGTCCAGAGCAGATGTTTCCCCCAGGCACACAAACCTGGCCGTGCAATACTGAGAACACCCCCAGGCCCACAGAGCTGAGGAGGTTCACGGAGGCTGGTTACCCATCTGCACAGTTCTGGGGACTCCAGGAGTACCCCTTGCTTCCTACAGCATTTTTTTTGCCCAAGTCAAATGCATTGCTCTCATCTTCTGGCATCAGGATTGACCAGGAGCTGGTTAGGAGGACTCATCACCCCTCCATCTCCTTGATTTTTAGTCAGCATGAGAAGTGCACAGTTGATTAGTTCTCTCTCTATGTTACTGCTTTTTATGGTGGGGTTTTTTCCATCCCTGGACTCCCCTTCAGCAAGTTGTGCTACTTGCTAAAACTCTGGCTCCTCCATTTGACTGCAAGGTGAAGGTGTTGTTCTTCAGTGACGTCTGTTGGGTAGGATCCAACCTGCTTTCCTCACAGAGATGTTTCCCTTCCCTGTTTCTGTACTGCTCCATCCAAGCAGGGGTTTTGCTCTGTGGAGGTGGTGTGTTCCTGACAGCAGCCTGAGTGGCTGCAGCTACCACAGTGTTCATCTTGTCTAAACTGTTTCTTGGGATTCTGATGAAGTCTACCACTAGTCAAGGGGGTAATTTTTATTTTCCTTAAAATTGCCCCTTCTGTGTTCTGGATCTTTCATAGGCATCTTTCAGCAGAATACATCAAAATTAAAATCTAGCCAATCCTGTTCATGGAGAAGGCATGGAGAATGCAAACTCCTGTATTAAATGTCAGCTGATAAATAAGAATTTAGGATTATTTAAAATCCCATTACTTCCCCCATACAGAGTAGTGTTTTTCTGTCATTGGAGCTGTGCTCCTGTTTCCCATTTTGCCTGGGTATACTTGCCCACCATCCAAAACATCCAAGTTCCCCAGCACATCCAGCTGGGACCACCAGCTCTTCTGGCTTGTGATACAGCATATGAGCACAGGCTGAAGGAACAAAGGAAGCAGGAAATGGAAGCCTTCAAATCCAGTTTTCCCGATCCCAGAGACCACCCTTAGTCTTTTCATTCAGTATTTTACTCCTTTATTTAGTCTTTTCCTATGTGAACTACTTTGTTCACCATTTGTATACCTGTGACTTTGTCCATAAGAGTGATTATTAATTAATAAATAATTTACTAACAATTCCCTGACAACACAGGGATGGGATTCTCCTGGGGAAGTATACTTTCCTCATGTTTCTTTTAAAGATGTCAGATGTCTGCCTTAATTGCACAGAATCAAAGCCAAACTCCATTGACGTCAGTGCAGTTATCTGGGTTTTATTAATACCAGATAAATATAAAAAACAGTATCAAGCAAAAATTCACAGAGAATAATAAAACACCCACACAAACCTCCCGTTGAGTTGTTCTTGTGCTGATACTTCCCTTATTTGGAATGTATGGCTGTAGTGCCTATGCCTCTATGCTCAGACCAGAGCTCTCCTTTGAATCATCTCTTTTCCCCTTGAGAAAATACGGTGCAGAAAATGTCTCTAATGCCACAGCAAGGGGGTGAGATTAGCACCAGAAAAAAGAGCTCCAGCCTCGGAAAATGTCAGGGACCTGGGAGTAGGGATAGGCTCTGCAACCCCTTTCCCCTCCTTGCAGGTGTAGGACAGCCTGTATTCAAGCTCCAATGTAGTGCAGCCGAGTAACCTTGGAGCTGAGTGATATGGAAGGAGCAGAGTGAGAAAGTCCTGGGAGAAGACAGCTGGGGCCAAGACACCTTGGCACATGGGCAAGGGCCCTTGTAAAGCTTGTGCACCCACATGGGCGGGTCTGTGCCCAGCCCTGGGCCTTGCTGGTCCCAGCTTTGCCATACTGACCCGGCTCCTTGGCTTCACTCCAAACCTGTGCTGGCACAGCTGATCTGCATGGCCAGCACTGGAAGCGAATGGCATCCCATCCATAGGACACCCAGGGCTGGTAATTTAGCCGCAACAAAAAGCTTGAAGAGCCCTAACTATTGAGTAAGACTTTGAAGCACATGCAAGTAGAAAAACTGACGTGCAGAAAAGATGGTTTAGCATTCGTTTGGTTTCCCTGACACTAATTACAACAGGAAGAAGAGTTCCCTCTGTTTACTCACAGGGATTGGGTGAATCTGTTTCTTAGGTTCCTAACCCAAAACATTGAAGATGTTTTTTGATTTTCCTCTGAAAAAAACTGAGGAGTTTTAGAATTTTACTGAATTAAAAGCAGCATTACCTGGACACTGGGGCTGTGCCCTTGATGGATTAGAACTGCAGCTGCTCTAAGGAAGCTGTGGAGCCTAGTGATGGTCTGCACTAGGAAGCGAAGTGACATCCTGGGAAAGCTGCTCAGTGGCCCCAGAACAGCTCCTCAACAATTCAGGTCAAGAGACAGACTCTGACACCTCTGTGGCAGCAAGATGATCATCTCCAAAATTATAAACACAGAAAACGCCAGCAGCCTGTCAAGCATGTAAGTAATCCCAACAGCTCTGACAACTTTATAAACCTTAAGCTGAAATTTAACCATGCAGTGTTTCACAGATAAGGCTTAAAAGAGCATTGTTTTCAAGCTGCTTTTTTTTGTCTTTACTTCTGGGTTTTCTGTTCCAGAACTTCACGGTTCAGTGGTGTTACTGAATGGCAAGGAGTCAATCCTCAGCAACAGGCCTCTGAGGCTCTTTGGGAATAATTAGTTTGAGAAGAAAGCAGCTGCCATAGTTTGGAAAGACTAATTGGTGGGTCAGCTACTTTTGTTCCATCTCTCCTTGCCATTTCCATTTGCTGCTTTCACTGGGAGTCCAGAGGTCCTGTGATCTTTATTACAACTTCGTAGGAGCCCTCAAATGAAAGGATATTTCATTACAGGTCGCTACATTAACTACTTTTCAGAGGTACCTCTCCTTTTCAAACAGCAAGGTTTGAACTTTTCAGAACTTGCACAACTGGAATACACCCACATGCTAAGCATTATTTATCAGTTACAGATCAACTTTTTAAACTCTGGGGAGCATCTAGACAGCAACAAATCAACCGAGCTGTTTTACTTGGGTGGAGATCGGGATCTTTTGGCAAGCCTCTCACCCCAAGGAACAGGGCAGATCTTAGGGGGGAGGAATGACAGCCTCGTGGTAATGCCTCATGCAAGTGGCTCAACAGAGGTGACTTCTATGGGAGCACCACATCACGGTTACACTGGCAAGGGAAGCCACTACCACAGCAAGGTAAAACAAAAGCATTCAGCACATTTCTGTGCCTACTGCAATCCCTTCAACTCACTTTTCCCATCTCTAGTCCTTGCCTCACTACAAGCACGAGCTGCGCCTGCTCAGGAGCAAAGAGCACACTTTTATCTAACACATGTCCTACCAGATGCAGCTGAGGAGGCACTGGCCTCTAATGACAACTTTGTAGGCTCTAACGGATAAAAGTAAAACCAGGCAATTTTACTTCTTCTGTGCACAATAGCAGTCAGGATTTCAAACCCTGGTTGAAGCTGCTGAGCCTCAAGCAAAGCTGGCAGCTGAGCAGTTCCTTGTCATGCTGGATGAAGAGCTGCTGCTGCCTGAGGCTGGCAAGCTGCAGCAAAGCTCCCAATCTTGGGCTCCTGCAAGGAGATGAGGGTTTGTAATGCAGGGCTGATGGACCTGCCACAAGACCCTCCACCTGCCCACGGGCAGCGTTCACACTGAGGTTTTCTAGCAGTGAGATGGTGCAGCACCAAGTGAGGGAAATCTCCCAACACTGTTTCCTTCCTGGGTGCCAGAAGTCTACCTTTGAAGCTTGGAGCAGATTTTATCTGAACTCCAAGTTGCCTTTTGAAGACGTACTTGTTATTTTTATCAGATAGCACAGGCAATACATTCAAAGACTCATGAAGCTTTTAAGTCAGACTTCCTTCCCTAAAGAAACAGTCACACAACAAGCACTCAATTTTTATGAGCTGGCGGAATCATCGGTTAATGATCTGAGACAGAAACAGCAACATGAATGTGAAAATAGGGTCAGAAGTGTAACTCAGCACCAGGAATCTCATAGCAGCAGCCTCAGCACTTCTAGAAGCCTCCACCACGACTGAAATCACTGTGTGATACACTCACTCTGATCCACCTGTGGGCTACTACAGACAAGAACACTTTCATTCCCTGCATGCTCCCACCCGTGTACACCAAAGCTACCATCCTAGAGCTTTGGTATGACATTATCAGTTCACTGACCATATGAAAAAGTTTTTGGGTGGATTCTTTCCTAGTTTCCCAGCTGGAAGGAACTGGTATGTTTTGCTAGTCTCTACAGCCTAGAGGAAAAAACCAAAAACCCAGAGATTATCACTATTGGTGGCAGCCTGCAATTGCTACCAAGTCTGCCCTGAAATGGGACTGACCACCCCCAAATAACTGGGAGCAGCCAACACCACAAAAAACCTTCAGCCAGAAACCTTCTGGTCACAAGAGTAACACTTATCAGTGTGCTCACAAGTTACACAAGGGAGGCATGTGCCTGCACCAGGAGGAACAGATGTCTTCCTGAGAGGGCACACAGCGATTAGTAATTAATCTTCCAGGTTGCCAAACATGCATGAAAATGGACACTTTGGAAACATAAACCTAGTTTAAACCCAGTGGAGAACAGATTTTCTTTTAGCCAGAAGAAGCCAGGAATAAACCTGTCTCTAAATTAAAATTTTTGGGTTTGTATTACTGCAATGAAAATCCACGCAAGACAAAAGGGCACTTTCAAATGCTTCATGGCTTTACCCCATTGTTCTAGAGCTGTTTGCCACACCCGCCAGTTGCAAGTGACAACTCACTGCCAGGGTCACCTGCAACACAATGCTGCAGAACAGGAGAACCTGCAGCCTAAGTCACCCCTGCTGCAATTATCCAAACACAATCTTTGCCTGTGACCAATTCCAAGTTCTGCCAGAACAACCTGACTAGAAAAGCAGATCACCATGCACTGCAGCCTTGATCTCTCATAACTTCTCACCCCAAACCCGCTCTCTTGCCACTCTGCCAGCAGGCAGCTGTGAAGGGCAACAAAACCCCCACTGTTAGCTCGTCCCTGCCCCAAACCTGTCACACACCATATCATAACAGGTTTCTGATTTTGATGGACCAGGTTTTCCGTTATCCCGTTCTAAAGTAATCTGATTCCTCAGTCTGAGATGATTAGCATTTAGGACACTCACTTCCAGAGACAAGCAAGTGAACTTTGGGGACTTCTTGCGCTCAAGGTGCCAGATCTCCCCCTCTGCCCCTCCCTCCCCAAATGAGGCTGGAGCTGGACACTGCTTGGCCTGGACACACAGCAACAGCTGGCTCCTCAGGGCAGCACACGCCAACTCCAGCAGTACCAGCTCCTGCAGCTTTAATCCTGGATTTGGAGCTGTTGAAAATCACAGGAAAGGAAAAAAAAAACCCCAAGCCAGAACGCAACTCATGTAGTGAATACCAGTGGAAGTTTGCTTAAAAAAACCCAAGCCTGCAAAGATCAGAATACAGACAGCTGTCCTGTTTTAAGAAGCTGGCAGCTGCACACTGTTGATTACCCAACACCTGCTTCTTGCCCAGGTTTCAAACCTCTGCTGTTGGAACAGCCTCAAGGGTTAAGGTGGTTTTTTTTTTTCATCTCATTTGAGATTGTCATTGTGTGACCAGCTTTCCAAATTTCACCGAGCTGTGTAAATACTTACTTGAAAAAGCAATAAGGGGGTTGAGTCACAAATGAAGATTGACCAAAACCAAATCCTTTATTTCCACAACTGTATAAATGTGCTCCAAGTATGTGTCCAACACAAGTTAGAAAAACAAAATAGAACATGCCAGTTGCAAACTAGATCAGTTCACCGACGTGCTGACTCCTTGGTATTAGGCTTAGTTACACAAGACCAGTCACAGTAAAAAGATACATTTTAGAGTACAAAGTAGCAGGATGTTAAGCCATTTCAGCTTGTGCACATACAAGTCACACTTCTGGCAGAAAATGCAGAGAAGTTTGCATTACTATGCTGGAAGCTATGTTGCATCACTTTAAATGGCATCAATATCGATATCGTCATCTTTATTGTTTGCAGGCTTCACAGTTTCAACTTTAGGTACACTGGCAGTTGTGGAGTACACCACCTGTGGAGACAAGACATTCCTTTAACTACAGCACCTAGGCACTGGAGTAATTCCAATGCCCGACCACCCAACCACCCTCCTGACCATAGCCATGAACCCCTCACCACGCTGCTTTGTAAGGCAGAGCTGTGCATGTGCACCCGGAGGAAGAAGCATCTCATACCCAGGACCAGAACAATATAATGCTGGGAGGAGAACAATCAACCAACCCCTGCGTGAAAACACTCCCAGCCACAGCCAGCTGTAACCAACAGATTTTACCTAGGCCTACACTGTGAGGAAAACGGTCAGTTATTCTTCCATCAGCTTATCTAACAAACACACCCCCACTAACTCATCTAGAACATGAGACATGATGCTTAATACCTCCCATCAACCTTGCACTACATGAGCTGTTACTGTGCAAGAGACTGTCACCGTGGAATGGTACACTCTTGGGCTATCCAGGTGCACTTGCAGTTATTACAGTGATGTCAGGTAGACAACTGACAATCATCAGCAACAGCACTGACAAAGCACTGTAAATGGAATGTTCCTCCTGTTCCCAACATGCACAGTAATACCCCAAGTAATCTATTTTGGAGTGCACAAGGACAAGGTTACAAGACTTGAGCATGCAGGAACAGTGCAACCTTGGAGCTGCTGACAGTAAATGAGCCTTTCCTACCTCTATGTTTTCATCTTCATCCTCTTCTTCATTACCGGAAGATTCTTCTTCAGCTTCCTTTAGCCATTTAATAAATGGTTCTGCTTTGACACGGATTTCTTTGGCAAGCTCCTTTGAAACGTATTTCTTTGAGGCCTGAAAGACAGAGACTGTGTGAACACTGAAGGAGTTTATACCAGACTGTACACAAATACTGCTTAAATTGGAACTCTAACCTCACCCACTGCCTTCCACAGCCCATTTTTGGGAAGGAGGCTTCTCGCTGCACAAGCTACACCAGAATGGAGAAGCCAGATTCAACAGGCTACCTTCAGGTATTTAATTGCTACAGTACATTACGTACTGCCCTTTACCTTTTCTGCCCAGCCAAGGATGACTTCTTCTTCCAGAAGATCTGCATCATACATTTCCTTCAAAATATGTGGTATTTTCGAAATAAGCTGAGACTGATGCATGGCTACCACACACTCAAAGCCATGGAGAAGGTACCTCTGAGCTTTCTTGTTGTTGTGGCAGAACTAGAATTGTGATAAAAGCAAAAGTGACTGAATGAGCTTTATACCCTCTCCCCAGACTGAATAGAGAGAAGAAGCAGCTCTATGAAACTGTAAAGTTTACAATACAATAGTTCATACTATCCTTCCCAGCAGTTGCCCAAAATAACTCTAAACAGTTGTCACAATGAGTGCAGAGATGGCTTACACGAAGGAAGTGACGTCTGTATTTTCTTATTTGTTCACGAATCTTTTCATCAAAAAGGACTTCAGTGAGAACAAGTGGGCCCATAGCCTTTACATCCAGTCTCTCTGCTTCTGCTACAATGTCTTTGTCAGAAGTATCGATGACACCTTCTTCCTTCTTTTTCTAGAGGGAAACAGGTGCAGAGAGAAACATTTTAATGCCACTTGAGGTCTCCATTAACACTCTTTGCACTCGTCCCGTCCCACCGCTGGTAGAACCAGTACTTTGCAGAAGCTTGAGCAGGTTGCTTTTAGTTTCCTTACAAACATTTTGTACCACTACACCTGAGCGGTTATATCAAGTGAACAACCAGGGAATAGTTACCTTTACAAAATCAAATAGTAAGTTGACTCTCTCCTCCACAGTTCTTTCCAGGTCTTCACTAAGTGTGAGGTTCTTTGCATGGTCACTGATTTCATCCATTCTACGCCTCTGGGCTTCTTCTGTTGTGTCCTCACCCCAGTCATCATCATCCTCCTCCTCCTAAAATACAGAAGTAAAACAGGAGATTCACACAATATTACTGGAGGCTTAGTATTAGGTGAGGATAGAAATGATACAGACATGACAGCACTTTCATAAAGCTAAAGAAATGTTTATAGTACAATTTGCAAGCCAAACACCATGGAGAAGTGCAAACATCTGAAAGAAGTAATGGAAGCTAGACCTGCATCTATAGCCATCTGTAGGGCTACCTGAACTGCAGTTTTACCATTCTACCTAATATACAGGAGACAATCCAGGTGCCTGAAAAGAAGTGATAAAGGATAGGCAGCTTTCACTTTGCAAGGAGCACAAATGCTGGTACAGATGAGCTGACAGAGCTGCTATAGAGAAGAATCAGGGATCCTTCTATTCTAGCACTAAGTTCTGGATACAGTAAGACCTTTAGGTGCAATGTTGACCAGCAAGGAATGCCAGTGGTTTCAAAGGTTTAAATCTGACCAAGACACCACACACCCTTATCTTCCCACTTTCCCTTCTACTTACCACAACCTGTGGAGGAGTAATCTCCTCTGGTGGTGGGGGTGGAAGTGTCTCATTGCTGGACACAGAACCATTCTCTTTGTCCTTGCCTTTTCTGTTCTTCTTCTCCTTTTCTTTCTTTCCTGTACCAGTGTCACCACTTTCTGCAAGTGAATTTTAATGTTTTGTTCTATGAACTAGAGCAAACTGCAAAGCCCCTGCACCTCTGCCAAATCCCCAAGTGGGTTTGGATGCTTTCATTAGCTGCAAGTTATGGGTAGTACCCATCCCAAAACACATTCAGGAAAGATGTACATCTGGTGGGGAAACGCCAGTCAAAATCTTGTTTGTCACTAAGATTGTCCAAGTCTATATAACAGGTGACCTCACAAAGCAGAGACCCCTGGAATAGGTTAGACTTTTCTATTCTGGCAAGCTCAAATTGCAGCAGGCAACTACATGCTTACTACAGAGTGTTGCTTGCACAGATTACAGTTTGCGTTTACTACAGTTTTTACTTCCTACTCTCACACTTCACACTAACTTAAAGGAACAACTGCCATGAGCTACTGCTAAATACCTTCCTTACTCCTAAGTTTTGTCCTGCACAGGCAAATCCAGCTTTTAATAGATAGCTCTACTTAGGGACACAGTATAACGAAGAAAGAGACTACCAGCACAGCTACTTCATCTTGATCCTCAAACATACTCTAGGAGTATGCTGGTACTTTTTTACATTTTAATTAGATGCAAGTTACTTATTTTTCTACTTCCATAACACCACTAATACAGAAGTTCTCTTTATCCCCAGAAGTAAGGAAAGGCACTTACCAGGAGGGTTTTTGAGAATGAACGTGCAGAGTTTATGGTTTGTGTCAAGCATGCCTCGATAGCCACAGGCTTTGCAAGAGTTACCTATAGTTTGTTTCTTAGGATTGACATGCTGTAAGAGAGAACCACCTCCAGTTAATCTACCACTTACAGAACGATTATGCATTAAAGTCTAAACCTGATGTCTACATGATTATCTGCAAATTATTAAGGCAGAAGTTTAAATACTTTGTATCACCCCCTAAAGACAAAGTTTAGAAGTAGCAATTTATCTAAGAAGTTAGGAACTGTTAGAGATGTAAAACCTTCCCAAAGGGTGCAAGAATGCGTACTTGATTTTCTATTCATGGATACTGCTACGTCTGTTTTTAAGTCTACTTTTAACTTTACACTACTTCTACAAACATTGAATATAGTGTTTCAATAGTGTCACTGTTAATGTGGACAGAGAGCACTCACCAGATCAGTTTCAGGATTCTCACACTCAGGACAGAGAACAAATTTTTTAATGAATCCATCCAACATGTCTTGCAGCTTATTCGCCTCATGAGATCCATTGACAATGTAACGGTCATTCTTAACATCAAACTGGGTCTGTGCTCCCAGCTCACAACCAAAAAATTTGGTAGGATCTATGTAAAAGAAAAGAAAGGTAAAGAAAGCATTATAGCCACTACCATGTTCACATCTCCATTGTGATTCTTAAAGAGCAAGTAAATAGGCTATTGCTTCTTTCTGTCCATTATTTCATCCTGAGATAATCTCGCGCCTTTCTTACAACTCTTTAAAGACAATATTAATGCTTTATTAGCTGATTAACACTACCACTTCAAACACAAAAGCATTACAAAATGCTGTGTCATTCCACACTACTACTTACACGTTGGAGGCCGATTAAGCGCCTTTGCAACGTCAACCATGTTGACTATAACCGTCTTTATTCCATTTCCTTTGCCCTCCACCTAAAGAGAACAAATAATGTTTTAAGGTTAAATGCTTGCAACAGCCAAGCCCAGTGTGCATCTCCCATTTAACTACACCGAAATTCTGCTTTGAAGTCCATCTCCTTGCAGGACCTAATGTGCACTTATGTGGACGGAAGGAGCGGACACCCTCCCTCCCGTGAATGGCCAAGCATTATCATTGCCTCTTTCCCCTCCTGGGAGAACCAGCTATAGGAGAACACGCCCTGCTTACAGCTGCTTAGGAAGTTACCTTGGCAATCAGACGGGGCATTTTGTAGCGATAGAACTGATCTGAAACACTGCGGTTGACGTTGACAGACATTTTGCCTTATTAGTAGCTTTATCAATAAGATGAAGAGATCTTTGATTGCAGTTTTTTGGTATCTTCTGTCTGGAGAAGACGGGATGACATAAACGACTGCAAGAGTTCTCGGTCTCTGACATGAAAAAATTTTCGCCACTGAGGCTGTAAGGTTCTTGCTTGTATGCTATGTTTCCCCAATACAGGTACCAGTGGCTGCGCAACAGCTCTGCAAGCATTAACAAACACAAAAAAAATTAAGTTTAGCTTAATGTACATCAATCAACTTTTGCTACAAAGCTATATAAACGATTATATCTAGGGTGAGAAAAAGGAAAAAGTACATTTGTTATGCTATGGCTTTCTTCAACCTATGGAACTGAAAATAACAGCCTCGGATAGTACTGCTAAGGAACTTTTCTCTAACTACACTACAAAGCTTTCCACCCTCTCTCACTACCCTAAAACCACTAAACAGCTTAGGACTACTTTTTTATACAGTTAACTCCTGAAGGAGTTCTGGGATCACTAAGGAAGGGCACACTCCTTGATTATGCAAACCAGTGACTTGCACCATAAGGGTCATGAGGTATGGTTTCATGCTGTAGGGCACAGGAAATCAGGAAAAAGATTTGGAAATCTGTTTCAAATTCCACATCATAGCATGAACCTATCACATAAACTGAAGTCTGCCAAAATGTTGAGAAATATAAGTAAGACGAAGCAGCAGCAATCTGTAGCCCAACATAGTTTGTACATGGCTTACCAGTTTTTGAATCGGAGTGGAAAAGAGTTGAAAATTACGTAATTCTCCCTCTCACTTATGGATTCTCATAGCAGCTTCTGTTGAGTTCTGACTTAACAGTAAGCCTGACAAAGTCTGACAGAAGTTGCTTCACTGTAGAAAGCCTAGCAATGCAGAGGTACAGAGCAGTGCAGCAGCTTTTCCAGTTGATTTTTTTCTTGGGGGAAGGGAGGAGGGGGAGGAAGGGGAAGGAGGATGAATCCTATTATTAACGTTGCCTTGAGCAGTATTTACATATTTAAATTAACACGTGCCTCTATAATCAGATCTAAGAGTACTTAAGCCACAACCGGTTGACTACACAGGCAACCCTGACTACAGAGCATGGCTATTCTGACACATCATCATGTTGTTATCGTTAATAACAGAAGCGTTGACACATTAAAAAAGCCTTCTTAGTATTTATGTGTAAGAGCGTGCCTATGGTGCAACACGATCCGAGTCCCTCTGGTCAGGTTTACAACTTCTTTACACAATAAGCAGATAGACTGGTACCTGCCTTGTGTTCTACATTAGCCCTGATGCAATTCTACCCCTCCTCAGCAAAAAGTACACCGCGGATTCCGTTTTAAACACATGGTTTCCTTCCCCAGGATGTCTAAAAAGAGCCACCACGTAACCTGACCACGCGTTTGCAGAAGTGCTGAGGAAGCAGCTCTCTCGGTGACCGAGTTCCCAGAAGAAGCGTGCCGTTTCTCCCTCCGTCCAGAATACAGCATTTGTCTGCTGCAGGCTGAAGCTCCCTCTCCTGGTCCCTACGACACCTCATCCCAAGCACCACCCCCCTACATGCCGTGCACAGAGGAGAGAGCGGGAAGGAAGACCGACTCCCTGCCGCACAGCGCCGCGTCTCCGCCCCGCTCGCGGTGAGTCATAAATGCAGCAATTAAGCACTGAGTCAGCGCTGGGAGCCATGGGGGAGTCACCCCCGGCCGCGCATGCGCCGCGGGACGGGGGCGCTCCGCCGCCCC